>CM060924.1:470452953-470782953 GCA_030737875.1 Allium sativum | reverse complement strand
CTAACTAGTGTCCCAACTAGTAATCTATATAAAATGATAACATGGTAACATGATCCCAATCCTCGTAATTGTGGTCACCTTCAGGTGTATATCTATCATGAGGATTCCACCTCAATCTGCCTAATTGCCATGAACATGTTAGATGTACCCTTACTACCCTGTCGATCGACCCCCTACTTGTATTAATGTTCCATGTGTCTGTGTCAACCGGCCCTCTCTTGTGTGTAGATACCCTGTGCTGGTCCCACCATAAGGTGTATCAATTCCTATGATAGCGACCTGACACGATTCAAGATGCACAGTGTATAACTACTGGTACTCAGTGCTTGCCTTTTCCCACTCCAGACTACGTGCACACCCGTAAACCGTCGGAACCTACACTGACGTACCCCCTGCCGTTGTTTTGACCGCTTATAATCAGCCCATTAATCATGCCCCACCCTGCCTAGTTTCAGGGTACCATGATACATCTATGTGGGGTTACTGCTGAAATGGGTCCTCGTTACTAGGGTTTCCTATTGGTTAAGTTTGTGGGCCTATATATACAAATATTACCCACCTACTCGAGACGTACTTAGCCCTCCCACCGATTCTAGCATGTTTATTTAACGGTTAAGTTTTTGGGCCTATATTTACTAATATTACCCACCAACCCGATATGTACTTAACCATCCTGCACATTATGTCATATTGGTTAAGTGTTGTCCATTCATGCTAACTTAACCCACCCATTCATCATGTCATGTTGGTTAAGTGTTTATTATTAACTTAACCCTTCTCACTTATCATGTTAGATTGCTTAAGTGTTTCCTATTAACTTAACCCCGTTCGTTCATTAAGTTACATTGATCAAGTGTTTCTTGTTACTTAGCCCCACGTGTTCGTCTAGTTGTATTGGTTAAGTGTCATCAGCCAATTCAAGTTAACTTAACCCACCTACTCATCATGTCATGTTACTTTGGTTAAGTGTCGCCTTCTTGTGTTAACTCAACCCTACCACAAATCAAGTTATATTGGTTAAGTGTTAACTTAACCCTTTCCATTTATCATGCTATACCGGTTAAGTGTTTCCTATCAACTTAACCCTAGTCATCCATCTTGTCATATTGGTTAAGTGTTTTTCATTACTTAACCCTAGTCATCCATGTTATATTGGTTAAGTGTTCCTATGAACTTAACCCTACTCATTCATCTTGTTCATTAGCATTAATTGATTTATTAATGCACCAACCTCTCACATTAGATATGAGTTGTTGCGGTTCTGGATGTGCCGGGCGATTCCGGGAAGTTTTACACCACAACTCAATCTGACTTCGAGTTTTTCTTGGGAATGATGCACTAACCTCTCACATTAGATAGGTGTTGTTGTGGTTACTGGATGTGCCGGGCGGTTCTGGGCAGTTCTACACCACAACTCAATCTAACCTCGGGTTAGCCATATTCATCTTTTCACCAATTTACATATTTACAAATTATATGTAGATTATTCATAATTATTGTCAAATTCAGATTATGCCACATTTTCCATAAATGTCCAAGTCTAGATTTATATGCTAATTATCCCAACCAGTCATACTCCAATTTTCAAGTTATGCCCAACAAAACTAGTTGCAAGTTATGGCCCCCAAATTCAATTTCGAGTTATTACTCAAAATAGGCTACATCTAATCTTCCCAAGTTTGTACCAATAATCATGCCCCAATACCCCATTATACATTATTCTTTGGCGTCTCAACCAATGGTTATGCCCAATCTTGATTAATATCCTAATTTACAGTTTTGCTCCCCATCTAGATTAATATTCCAATTTACAGTTTGCGCCAAATCTAGATTTAATATTTCAATTTACCCCAAGTTCGCAACAAAAGACAAATTATGCCCCAAATCATAAGTTAAAAAATTATGTTCCACCATTACCAAATAGACTATTCCCCATTATCCCCGCATTCCAATCACACGTATAATAAGTTTCAGTCTAGATTTGAGGTTAATCTAGATTCATAAAATAAAGGGTACGAAAGAGGAATATAAATGAGAGTAGGCATAAAACAGGCATTAAAATGGTAGATCTGTCAAATATTTTGGACCTAAGAGGATTACAGATCTGTTAGAGTTGGGGTAAAACAATGATAGATCTAGAACAAACTGACGGAAATAACCTTATATAGATCTGATATGAATAACATCATGAACCTAAAAGGAATATATATCAGATGTTCAACAAAGACAGGCATGATTGAATAATAACTTCCTAGGCATGTAAATCATTGATTCCATAGAAAGATAGGAATTAATCTAAAAGATTTGTCTTATCATCTAGCATGGACTTAGATCCATTTCATTATTTGCCAAAACTACTATTAGGTGTTTAAATCTGAAAATAACTTGAACTTACATGTTTACAGTTCAATTTACGCCCCAAATCCCAAGTTATATGTCCAATATACTTTATGCCTCAAATCTCAAGTCATATGTCCAATACTTTATGCCTCAAATCTCAAGTCCTATGTCCAATACTTTATGCCTCAAATCACAAGTCCTATGTCCAATACTTTATACCTCAAATCTCAAGTCATATGTCCAATACTTTATGCCTCGAATCTCAAGTCCTATGTCCAATACTTTATGCCTCCAATCTCAAGTCATATGTCCAATACTTTATGCCTCAAATCTCAAGTCATATGTCCAATACTTTATGTTTTGAATACAACATGTGTTATGTCCTCAAATCAGTTACAACTCAATTATGCCCAATTATACACAATTTAATACTTTTCCCAAGTTTTAGCGCTGGTCATGTCCAAATCATATTTTATGCCCAATTTTATTTCCAATGTACGTTCATCTCTTATGAGATCTGGCTCAGGCTCGCGGCAGCCTGGCTATAAAACAAAAAAGGGAAGAAGGAGAGAAGAGACAAAGAATGGACATAATATTATCAATGAGATAGATCCAAAGATGTAGAAAGACAGTTAGAAATAGGCATAATCTCAGATCCAAATTTATTACAATGTCAGAATCACAATTAACTTTTATTTCTGAAAGTAACATGAACTAACAAATTATAGAACGGTCTTCAATTCTGGGATCTGATTTCTGAATTTGATTAGCTATCCTTTGATGTAGATGTTTGATCTGATGTTCTTCTTAATCGATTTCTAGTTTGGATTTGATTTTCAAGTTTGGAAAGGATGAATGGAGGCTTAGGCTAGCTTGTAGACGAACACCATGACGGCACCATAGTTTTAGGGTTATGATGTTAGGGTTTAGGTTTAGCTACATATATATAGATGTCTAGGATTATGTAGAGCCCTTAGATGAACTAGGAGTCCATCAGAACCACCCAACTCAAATACACATCATCCGGCCACTCAGAAGAAGACACATCATCACAGAACACTCCAGAATTCTGTGTTGGATTAGTATGGGCGCACTTGGCAGGTGCGTGTGAAAACCCGTAACTTCCCCGTAAAGGAAAGCCCGGATAGTTCGAGAACAAGCCACAACAGAACACAATCAGAAGAACATTTCATTGTATATTACAACAATGCATCAGATTACAAGAATATACAGAGTATAAACAAATAAATATTACACAGAAATATCAGAGATTTAAATTACATTTAAATACATAGCAGCGGAAAATAATACAATACACAACTAGAAAGAGATATACGGATACAAAGCTTTCCGGATATCGTTCCAGATGTAAACCAGGATCCTGTGAATATAAATCTTCAAAACCAAAACTACTAGCTGCCCGTGTCAAAATAAGGGCACCCAGAGTTTAGGTTAAAACAATAAACTCCAGGTCAGTCATGTGACTGGTGTGAGAACTAAAACAGTTAATCTTTATTTCAAAGTTCAGTAAATCAAGGGACCACGCCGTATAACACGGAACGGGTTTCCTCCCAAGAATACCAGTGCATAAAACAAACAGCGCAATGCTAAATGAAGAAAAATGAAGCTGTTATAAGACCCAGGTCCTATCACACAATGCAACGCAAGCCGGGGGATAAGGTTTTCCCTTATAACAGCCAAAGAATGCTTGATACGTTTAAAACAAATCATTTGATACTATAATAAGTGCATAGTGTATAAAACAACTTCAAATCATAAGTATCAATCATAGGCGGCATGGGTACCATATATCATGTCGCCGTACTAGTTCTACAATTAAAACCGCAAAACGTCGTATTGGAAGTTGGGTTACCATTTATGGTATGAACCGAGGCTAGGGGCAAGATCCTCACCGATTCGAGACTGTCTAGTCCGAGCCTCAGGCAAGTACTCTGTCAAGCCTTTGGATCATCAGGGCCGGTCCACCGATGTGGATTAAAATGCCTGAACACTGCGTTTCCCCGCCCTTTGGGGCGTAAGCCTGGCCTGTCAGCCGACCAGAAGCATCGGCCGAAACCGATATCACGAGGCGCCTCGCTTTTCAGCAAGTAATAATATGCAACATCCACATGAGTCGAACTCGTCAGCCAGTTCAAGCACTGACGCCACTCCTAACTAGAAAGAAACGCATGCCCTCCCTGAGGTCCGTCTCCCGTTTTTGGTTCATACCGGGTGTGAAACTCGCAAAGTAAACGTTACACAAAGCTATGCCACAAAGGCCGTGCTTCGATCATCAACCACAAGACTTTGCTTTTCAACAGAAGCCTTGATCATTTGCCACTTAAGCATGCCACACAGGCAATTCACTCCATGCGATTGATATCCATCAATATATAACCCCTGAGCTCGTACGTCTCAGAGAAGGGCGTTAAGCAAAAGAATAAATTCTCCGCCGCCAAACAGATATATATTTAATAGAGATCAATCACACGGACTAAAATCCAATGTCAGACACACAGTCCATTTACAAGTCCGTTCTGGGTCTGAACGAAACCGGAGGCACCTAGTACCCCGCATATCCATCGATCTCCAAGCACGTCTGGACGATCACTAACTGTTTCCATCTTCTTGGGTGTACAGCCCAATCAAGATCATCAGTAATCACCCAAACGACGTGAAGACTTCTGGTCTTCGACCACCGTCTTCATCTTCGACTTATCGTCGTATCAGTTATTCAGAATGGGATAAACCCGGTCTTTCCAAATAACTCGCGTATATTTTAAATAAGTGTTACACAAACACAACATACGCCTCATTCCAATTCATCAGTCACTAACCGTAAATTAATCAAGAGAATAATTCCCCAAATATTAACCCCGAAGGCCGAAACCAACATCAGGTCAATATCCAGAAAACCATTCTGCTTAGCTAACCGACAGTTAGTTTCTAAATTTCACATTCATAGGGAAAGGTTCCCATTAATTTTATCCAAGATAAATTCCTGAATTTATTCTTTAATCTATTTTTGAATATCAATTCAAACTAGTCGGGATTAGCGAACCTTACCGAAGTAATCATTTGTTTTAATTTCTCAATCCCAACCTATTCATCCCATGAAGTAAAACTGGTTATACTTCATATCTAACACCACGATGTTATCGGTAAATTCAATTACCATTTCGCGTTCAAATCTAATTAAAGATTTAACTATCGCCTGGGGCAAAACTGGTGATACCCCATTCTCGATTATTTCAATCTAATTAAAGATTCATTAAAACTCCACTTAGTTTTAATCGTTAACTGGGTTAAAGAATCCGTGTCATTTAAAACACGGTTCACGATAAACCCAAAGTCACATTCCGATGATTATCGGGTTAAAGAACGAGTGTTATTTAAAACACTGTTCACGATAAACCCAAAATCAATATCAATTCAATTTCAATTAAATATTAATTAATTGGTACACTTCATTAAATCTAAATAAAAAGATTTAATCTTTTGTCGACTGGGTTCAAGAACAGTGTTAGTGAAGACACCATTCACGACAAACCCAAATCACATTTGATATTCAATATAAGGCTCTGAATAGAAAATATATCGGCTTATATTCAATATCGAATTCTACGATTAACAAATGTCGTATTGGAAATAACGATATAAATATATATCTTTCAAATTTCCATAACAACATCCGTATAATCACGAATACCAACATCGAAATATTCCGAAGACAATTTCGACTCAATTCCACTCCAATGCAATCATTGGAAATTCTGGTTATTTTTAAAACCCTTTTTCAAATTCAATTTATTTATTTAAAAATAAATAGAATTATAATTCTAGTTCAAAACTAGTTCATTTTGATAAAAATCTATTTTTATCCTTTCAAATATGGAGTTTTTCATCCCAATTCTTGCTAAATCATTTCTTATGATTTTACACAAATTATTACTATTTTTAATAATTTTATCAAGGCCCGTACAGTCGATTTCCACCAATGGCCATCGAACTACACGTATAGCGACCTTTTTCAAATTTGATTTGGACATAATTCCAAATCCAACCGTTAGATTTCTAATTTCTAATATTCGTTAGAAAGCTCTTTTCGATACGAACCCAACGGTTCCGGTTTTAAGAGAATCCGACGGTCGGATCTCCCGTAATGTCCGTTTGAAATAAATGGTCGAAATTCGCGAACTGCCGCGGCGCGGCGTGTTCTATTCAGGCCATTATATTATATATATAATATATATAATATATATTTCGTCGATTTCTATTTAAAACGAATTATATAAATAGTTTTAAATTCGTTTCAAAAGCAATTTCAACTTCCATTTCAATTCAAATCAAAATTGAATTCTTCTTTATAAATTCGTTTTAAAATTCATTTCTATTCAATTCAAATTTCAATTCAATTCGAATTCATTTCAATTCGCCTTCAATTCAATTTGAATTCGTTTTCAATTCAATTCATTTCGAAATCGTTTTCAATTCAATTCATTTCGAAATCGTTTTCAATTCAATTCATTTCGAAATCGTTTTTAATTCAATTCATTTCGAAATCGTTTTTAATTCAATTCATTTCGAAATCGTTTTCGATTCAATTCATTTCGAAATCGTTATATATTCAATTCATTTCGAAATCGTTATATATTCAATTCATTTCGAAAACGTTTTTAATTCAATTCATTTCGAAATCGTTATATATTCAATTCATTTCGAAATCGTTATATATTCAATTCATTTCGAAATCGTTATATATTCAATTCATTTCGAAATCGTTTTATATTCAATTCATTTCGAAATGAATAAAATCGATATAAATATCGTTCACGTCAAAATGGCATCAATCTAATCAACACGGCTTCATAAATTTCTATTTTCAAATATCTTATTTCAAATATTTCTTTTTCAAAATAGTTGTTATTATCAAAATATTTCGTTCAACACATGACCAATCTCAATGGATGAGTACTGTCAACACATGACCAATCTCAATGGATGAGTACTGTCAACACATGAACTTTTATTTTATATTGATAAAGATGTAAATTTTATTACTAAAATATTTCGTTCAACACATGACCAATCTCAATGGATGAGTACTGTCAACACATGAACTTTTATTTTATATTGATAAAGATGTAAATTTTATTACTAAAATATTTCGTTCAACACATGACCAATCTCAATGGATGAGTATTGTCAACACATGAACTTTTATTTTATATTGATAAAGATGTAAATTTTATTACTAAAATATTTCGTTCAACACATGACCAATCTCAATGGATGAGTACTGTCAACACATGAACTTTTATTTTATATTGATAAAGATGTAAATTTTATTACTAAAATATTTCGTTCAACACATGACCAATCTCAATGGATGAGTACTGTCAACACATGAACTTTTATTTTATATTGTTCTTTATTTTCTAAATTGGAATGAGGCCCAATCAATTACCATATAAAGTTAATTATATGGATTTTCATACAACACATGTATAATAGCATTGAAAAATAATCAACCATCAACCAAAGTGCACTACACTGTATAAGCATCAAATATAAATGTCTAACGCTTATAACAGCCTGTCAATCAATCGATCGACATATTTAATCAATCAGGATGAGTGAACTTCAAATTTCATCCCAACACCCGTGTGGGGTTTCAAACAATCAAACACAGATTTTATTTGTGCAGTTGGGCGATGTGTAAAATTTATCGACCCAATCAATGTCCTTCAAATAGGTGTACATAAACAAACCGTCTGGTTTGTAAATGAATATTTATTTATTCACATTCACGTTAAAAATTATATTTTTAACGATAAAACATTTTATTCCAACATATGAATTTCTATTCAGTTCATTCTTTAAATAAAATGATATTTTTATTTTTCTAACATATTTTAGAAAATTTCGGCGACATAACGGCACGATACTAGAAACGGGACAAGGCCTAGCCTTATCCCCGGTCTAGTGAAGGCCCACGCCATTCACACATCAATCAAATCCATTCATCTCACCAAACAATTCAATTTCAATCAAATAATCTAACTAACTATTCAACCAAACAATTTAACAAACAAGCCATCCATGGTCTGTGGATGACGGGTGTCGGGTGCTACTAAACACCGTCTGCATCCTAGCATATATATATAACTAGAAAAATTAAATTGAAAGGTGAGAAGTTCTCACATATAGCTATCCAAACATTTTGACTCTTCTTTGATATAAATCTTCTTCGTTCTCGCCCTTTGGTCATCTTCGTTGTCCGCTTTCACTACATATGTAAAAATCATATTTTTACTTCGCTATTCAATATATAAAAATCACATTTTTAATTCGAAGTTCAATATATAAAAATCACATTTTTAATTCGAAGTTCAATATATAAAAATCACATTTTTAATTCAAAGTTCAATATATAAAAATCACATTTTTAATTCAAAGTTCAATATATAAAAATCACATTTTTAATTCGAAGTTCAATATATAAAAATCACATTTTTAATTCAGACATTTCTTATTTTTTCATTTTTTTTTTAAAATCATACTTCTCTAATTTTAAAAAATCATACTTTCCTATTTTTAAAAATCATACTTTCCTATTTTTTTAAAAGTCATACTTCTTTTTGTTTTTTTTAAAAAAATCTCGCCCTTTTTGTTTCCTTTCCTTTTCTTTAAAGGTAAAGCTATTTTTATTTAAAGCCATTGCTATAATACAAAAAAAGAAATTACATTTTATCATAATGTTATATTTTTAAGAAAAATAAGATTTTTACACAAGGGTATTATATATTAAAAACTGATTTTTTTTTTAAAACAATGTAATATATTTAACATTTACTAATATAACTACAAATAATTTACTAAATTATATATAACATTTAAAAATAACGAAAGAGAATCTGTTACCTTCCACCTTCTGAACACTAGGCCGACGCTGTTTCTTTTTGGCTCGATACTAGGGCTCATCTTTGCCACCGCCACGCCAAGCAGGAGGAGGATCGGAGGGCACCGCTGTGAAGCCGCCAGACCCCTTGACCACAACCGGAAACCCTAGGCCGTTCGATCCTGCCTGCGTCGCGAAATCTCCATCCAAACACCAGCGTCCCTGAGTAAAAATACAGCCCCATCGGCTAACAATAATCCATCCCCTCCGTTGATTTGAACGAGCTCGACGACCCCTTTGATTTTGCAATGGATGTTTCTTGAAACGATTCAGGGATTTTGAATTCGAAAGAGGGGAAAAATCGATTGTTCATGGCTGTTATTTTCAGAGCTGGCGGCGGGTTCTGTGTGAATTAGGTTTGGGGGGGGGGGGGTATTCCTAGTGTATGTATATTATTTTATATTAATATTATATTCTATTTTTGCTTTGTTATCAAATTTAATGCCATGGACCCAAAATCAAACCCAACGACTATTGCCCCTAACTAAATACCCTCATCCCGGACACAATGGAATATGTTTCGTAGGTTGATTCAATCGTTTCGATCAGTTTTCGCCAAAACCAACATATAACTCTATATATTGAATTTGAACGCGCATTTAAATTTACCGGGGTCACATACTAACTAGAAAAATTCCAGAAAAATATTTTCTAGCTTCGTATTGACGATACGGTCCTGACAAAACTAGTTTCGTCGAATTCTGAGACCGCTAGAAAAATGGCCATTTTCCAGTCGATTAAAATCAACTGAAACTGGTCAAACGCGTTTAACTGCGCCACGCTCACATATTGATTCGAAAAATTATGAAATTTGAAACCTAGCAATAACTTTACATCACGGACCCAACAAAAGTGGTTTCGTCGAAATCCGAGGTCGTTTGCAAAATGTCCATTTTTTTAAGGGCCTGAATTCCATAGCGACTATTCAGAATTTTCACTTGGACATATCTTTTGATTCCCGCTATCAAATTTCGATTTTTCGAATTCGTTGGAAAGATATTCACAATTAGATCCTAATGTTTTTGGTTTCACTAAAATCCGGATTGTTTTGCACCCGGTACATTCAATTGAAGTTTGAAATCGAATTATCGAACTACCGCGCCATTTTCAATTCTATTTATAATTATATATAAATATTTATATTCTAACGACGACGCGTATAATATATACGTCGAATTCAATTCAAAATAAATTTCTCGTCGATATTATTTAAAATAATTTATTTTAAATATTCAAAATTCGCTAAAATTGCCAAAATAAAAATTTTAAACTGGCCCAGATTTTCGGGTTGTTACAATCTCCCCCACTTAAAACTTTTCGTCCCCGAAAAGGAACAAAGTCGAAAGTGGTTTGATTAATCAACTCTACTTTCAATCTGGCTTTCATTCTCCAACTTTTCCGTTTCTGAGAGTTTTCAAAAATTTCAAAAATTTGGCTAACACCCTAAATTTTTGAAAAATTTCGCCATAACCTCCCCTGCACCGGGAGCATCGGGGAATTTCAAATAGCTTCCCCGGTCCTTCAGATCTCAAAAAGAAAAAGAAAACGCCAAGCGGCTAGCCAATAGGCTCATAAAATCATCATCACCCAAACAAAACAGTAAATTATGTAGTAAACATGTACCTATTTGTCGGGCAAACAAATTTTATTCTTCGGCTCTAGCCTCTTTGCTATGACCTGTTCAACATAAGTATATGTATATGCAAGCAAATGCGGCCAATTTTCAATATCGTTCAATATTTGATATAATTAGGCTAAATGGTTAAAAATTATCAACCAAATAAACAAACAACACAAACATCAATCATTTATTGAATTAGAGTCTCAAATTCATAATTTTGATACATATACAAAAAATCAGATTTTTGATGCCAAATCACAACAATATGTCCTATCTAATTTTGGTTCTCACACCAGTCAATAGGAAATATATAGAAAGCCCACTTTCGTCACTCGAACATAAACACTGATAATGTGATCACAATTATCAGCATCATCCCCGGGCAACTAGAGTGTGATTCTATATCTATCCAGTATATTAAAACTTCGAATATACGCGGATCAGACGTATACGCAAAATCTTTATATACTGGACTGTCCAAATAAATACAAATAAATAATCAAATACGAATAATTGATTTAAATTTTCAAAACAAAATTTGTTTTCATTTGAAAAATATACTCTTCACACTCGTTCTAGGATACTACTGATCCCATCTCTAACGAGTCATTCCCGTTGGATATTACTAATCCAGTTTCTGATGAATTCTTTGGTATGGTTCTAATGTGCCTTGTTCTCTAAGCTTTTTAAACCAAAGCTCTGATACCAACTGTGAAAACCCGTAACTTCCCCGTAAAGGAAAGCCCGGATAGTTCGAGAACAAGCCACAACAGAACACAATCAGAAGAACATTTCATTGTATATTACAACAATGCATCAGATTACAAGAATATACAGAGTATAAACAAATAAATATTACACAGAAATATCAGAGATTTAAATTACATTTAAATACATAGCAGCGGAAAATAATACAATACACAACTAGAAAGAGATATACGGATACAAAGCTTTCCGAATATCGTTCCAGCTGTAAACCAGGATCCTGTGAATATAAATCTGCAAAACCAAAACTACTAGCTGCCCGTGTCAAAATAAGGGCACCCAGAGTTTAGGTTAAAACAATAAACTCCAGGTCAGTCATGTGACTGGTGTGAGAACTAAAACAGTTAATCTTTATTTCAAAGTTCGGTAAATCAAGGGACCACGCCGTATAACACGGAACGGGTTTCCTCCCAAGAATACCAGTGCATAAAACAAACAGCGCAATGCTAAATGAAGAAAAATGAAGCTGTTATAAGACCCAGGTCCTATCACACAATGCAACGCAAGCCGGGGGATAGGGTTTTCCCTTATAACAGCCAAAGAATGCTTGATACGTTTAAAACAAATCATTTGATACTATAATAAGTGCATAGTGTATAAAACAGCTTCAAATCATAAGTATCGATCATAGGCGGCATGGGTACCATATATCATGTCGCCGTACTAGTTCTACAATTAAAACCGCAAAACGTCGTATTGGAAGTTGGGTTACCATTTATGGTATGAACCGAGGCTAGGGGCAAGATCCTCACCGATTCGAGACTGTCTAGTCCGAGCCTCAGGCAAGTACTCTGTCAAGCCTTTGGATCATCAGGGCCGGTCCACCGATGTGGATTAAAATGCCTGAACACTGCGTTTCCCCGCCCTTTGGGGCGTAAGCCTGGCCTGTCAGCCGACCAGAAGCATCGGCCGAAACCGATATCACGAGGCGCCTCGCTTTTCAGCAAGTAATAATATGCAACATCCACATGAGTTGAACTCGTCAGCCAGTTCAAGCACTGACGCCACTCCTAACTAGAAAGAAACGCATGCCCTCCCTGAGGTCCGTCTCCCGTTTTTGGTTCATACCGGGTGTGAAACTCGCGAAGTAAACGTTACACAAAGCTACGCCACAAAGGCCGTGCTTCGATCATCAACCACAAGACTTTGCTTTTCAACAGAAGCCTTGATCATTTGCCACTTAAGCATGCCACACAGGCAATTCACTCCATGCGATTGATATCCATCAATATATAACCGCTGAGCTCGTACGTCTCAGAGAAGGGCGTTAAGCAAAAGAATAAATTCTCCGCCGCCAAACAGATATATATTTAATAGAGATCAATCACACGGACTAAAATCCAATGTCAGACACACAGTCCATTTACAAGTCCGTTCTGGGTCTGAACGAAACCGGAGGCACCTAGTACCCCGCATATCCATCGATCTCCAAGCACGTCTGGACGATCACTAACTGTTTCCATCTTCTTGGGTGTACAGCCCAATCAAGATCATCAGTAATCACCCAAACGACGTGAAGACTTCTGGTCTTCGACCACCGTCTTCATCTTCGACTTATCGTCGTATCAGTTATTCAGAATGGGATAAACCCGGTCTTTCCAAATAACTCGCGTATATTTTAAATAAGTGTTACACAAACACAACATACGCCTCATTCCAATTCATCAGTCACTAACCGTAAATTAATCAAGAGAATAATTCCCCAAATATTAACCCCGAAGGCCGAAACCAACATCAGGTCAATATCCAGAAAACCATTCTGCTTAGCTAACCGACAGTTAGTTTCTAAATTTCACATTCATAGGGAAAGGTTCCCATTAATTTTATCCAAGATAAATTCCTGAATTTATTCTTTAATCTATTTTTGAATATCAATTCAAACTAGTCGGGATTAGCGAACCTTACCGAAGTAATCATTTGTTTTAATTTCTCAATCCCAACCTATTCATCCCATGAAGTAAAACTGGTTATACTTCATATCTAACACCACGATGTTATCGGTAAATTCAATTACCATTTCGCGTTCAAATCTAATTAAAGATTTAACTATCGCCTGGGGCAAAAATGGTGATACCCCATTCTCGATTATTTCAATCTAATTAAAGATTCATTAAAACTCCACTTAGTTTTAATCGTTAACTGGGTTAAAGAATCCGTGTCATTTAAAACACGGTTCACGATAAACCCAAAGTCACATTCCGATGATTATCGGGTTAAAGAACGAGTGTTATTTAAAACACTGTTCACGATAAACCCAAAATCAATATCAATTCAATTTCAATTAAATATTAATTAATTGGTACACTTCATTAAATCTAAATAAAAAGATTTAATCTTTTCTCGACTGGGTTCAAGAACAGTGTTAGTGAAGACACCATTCACGACAAACCCAAATCACATTTGATATTCAATATAAGGCTCTGAATAGAAAATATATCGGCTTATATTCAATATCGAATTCTACGATTAACAAATGTCGTATTGGAAATAACGATATAAATATATATCTTTCAAATTTCCATAACAACATCCGTATAATCACGAATACCAACATCGAAATATTCCGAAGACAATTTCGACTCAATTCCACTCCAATGCAATCATTGGAAATTCTGGTTATTTTTAAAACCCTTTTTCAAATTCAATTTATTTATTTAAAAATAAATAGAATTATAATTCTAGTTCAAAACTAGTTCATTTTGATAAAAATCTATTTTTATCCTTTCAAATATGGAGTTTTTCATCCCAATTCTTGCTAAATCATTTCTTATGATTTTACACAAATTATTACTATTTTTAATAATTTTATCAAGGCCCGTACAGTCGATTTCCACCAATGGCCATCGAACTGCACGTATAGCGACCTTTTTCAAATTTGATTTGGACATAATTCCAAATCCAACCGTTAGATTTCTAATTTCTAATATTCGTTAGAAAGCTCTTTTCGATACGAACCCAACGGTTCCGGTTTTAAGAGAATCCGACGGTCGGATCTCCCGTAATGTCCGTTTGAAATAAATGGTCGAAATTCGCGAACTGCCGCGGCGCGGCGCGTTCTATTCAGGCCATTATATTATATATATAATATATATAATATATATTTCATCGATTTCTATTTAAAACGAATTATATAAATAGTTTTAAATTCGTTTCAAAAGCAATTTCAACTTCCATTTCAATTCAAATCAAAATTGAATTCTTCTTTATAAATTCGTTTTAAAATTCATTTCTATTCAATTCAAATTTCAATTCAATTCGAATTCATTTCAATTCGCCTTCAATTCAATTTGAATTCGTTTTCAATTCAATTCATTTCGAAATCGTTTTCAATTCAATTCATTTCGAAATCGTTTTCAATTCAATTCATTTCGAAATCGTTTTTAATTCAATTCATTTCGAAATCGTTTTTAATTCAATTCATTTCGAAATCGTTTTCGATTCAATTCATTTCGAAATCGTTATATATTCAATTCATTTCGAAATCGTTATATATTCAATTCATTTCGAAAACGTTTTTAATTCAATTCATTTCGAAATCGTTATATATTCAATTCATTTCGAAATCGTTATATATTCAATTCATTTCGAAATCGTTTTATATTCAATTCATTTCGAAATGAATAAAATCGATATAAATATCGTTCACGTCAAATATCTTATTTCAAATATTTCTTTTTCAAAATAGTTGTTATTATCAAAATATTTCGTTCAACACATGACCAATCTCAATGGATGAGTACTGTCAACACATGAACTTTTATTTTATATTGATAAAGATGTAAATTTTATTACTAAAATATTTCGTTCAACACATGACCAATCTCAATGGATGAGTACTGTCAACACATGAACTTTTATTTTATATTGATAAAGATGTAAATTTTATTACTAAAATATTTCGTTCAACACATGACCAATCTCAATGGATGAGTACTGTCAACACATGAACTTTTATTTTATATTGATAAAGATGTAAATTTTATTACTAAAATATTTCGTTCAACACATGACCAATCTCAATGGATGAGTACTGTCAACACATGAACTTTTATTTTATATTGATAAAGATGTAAATTTTATTACTAAAATATTTCGTTCAACACATGACCAATCTCAATGGATGAGTACTGTCAACACATGAACTTTTATTTTATATTGATAAAGATGTAAATTTTATTACTAAAATATTTCGTTCAACACATGACCAATCTCAATGGATGAGTACTGTCAACACATGAACTTTTATTTTATATTGTTCTTTATTTTCTAAATTGGAATGAGGCCCAATCAATTACCATATAAAGTTAATTATATGGATTTTCATACAACACATGTATAATAGCATTGAAAAATAATCAACCATCAACCAAAGTGCACTACACTGTATAAGCATCAAATATAAATGTCTAACGCTTATAACAGCCTGTCAATCAATCGATCGACATATTTAATCAATCAGGATGAGTGAACTTCAAATTTCATCCCAACACCCGTGTGGGGTTTCAAACAATCAAACACAGATTTTATTTGTGCAGTTGGGCGATGTGTAAAATTTATCGACCCAATCAATGTCCTTCAAATAGGTGTACATAAACAAACCGTCTGGTTTGTAAATGAATATTTATTTATTCACATTCACGTTAAAAATTATATTTTTAACGATAAAACATTTTATTCCAACATATGAATTTCTATTCAGTTCATTCTTTAAATAAAATGATATTTTTATTTTTCTAACATATTTTAGAAAATTTCGGCGACATAACGACACGATACTAGAAACGGGACAAGGCCTAGCCTTATCCCCGGTCTAGTGAAGGCCCACGCCATTCACACATCAATCAAATCCATTCATCTCACCAAACAATTCAATTTCAATCAAATAATCTAACTAACTATTCAACCAAACAATTTAACAAACAAGCCATTCATGGTCTGTGGATGACGGGTGTCGGGTGCTACTAAACACCGTCTGCATCCTAGCATATATATATAACTAGAAAAATTAAATTGAAAGGTGAGAAGTTCTCACATATAGCTATCCAAACATTTTGACTCTTCTTTGATATAAATCTTCTTCGTTCTCGCCCTTTGGTCATCTTCGTTGTCCGCTTTCACTACATATGTAAAAATCATATTTTTACTTCGCTATTCAATATATAAAAATCACATTTTTAATTCGAAGTTCAATATATAAAAATCACATTTTTAATTCGAAGTTCAATATATAAAAATCACATTTTTAATTCAAAGTTCAATATATAAAAATCACATTTTTAATTCAAAGTTCAATATATAAAAATCACATTTTTAATTCGAAGTTCAATATATAAAAATCACATTTTTAATTCAGACATTTCTTATCTTTTCATTTTTTTTTTAAAATCATACTTCTCTAATTTTAAAAAATCGTACTTTCCTATTTTTAAAAATCATACTTTCCTATTTTTTTAAAAGTCATACTTCTTTTTGTTTTTTTTTAAAAAATCTCGCCCTTTTTGTTTCCTTTCCTTTTCTTTAAAGGTAAAGCTATTTTTATTTAAAGCCATTGCTATAATACAAAAAAAGAAATTACATTTTATCATAATGTTATATTTTTAAGAAAAATAAGATTTTTACACAAGGGTATTATATATTAAAAACTGATTTTTTTTTAAAACAATGTAATATATTTAACATTTACTAATATAACTACAAATAATTTACTAAATTATATATAACATTTAAAAATAACGAAAGAGAATCTGTTACCTTCCTCCTTCTGAACACTAGGCCGACGCTGTTTCTTTCTGGCTCGATACTAGGGCTCATCTTTGCCACCGCCACGCCAAGCAGGAGGAGGATCGGAGGGCACCGCTGTGAAGCCGCCAGACCCCTTGACCACAGCCGGAAACCCTAGGCCGTTCGATCCTGCCTGCGTCGCGAAATCTCCATCCAAACACCAGCGTCCCTGAGTAAAAATACAGCCCCATCGGCTAACAATAACCCATCCCCTCCGTTGATTTGAACGAGCTTGACGACCCCTTTGATTTTGCAATGGATGTTTCTTGAAACGATTCAGGGATTTTGAATTCGAAAGAGGGGAAAAATCGACTGTTCATGGCTGTTATTTTCAGAGTTGGCGGCGGGTTCTGTGTGAATTAGGTTTGGGGGGGTATTCCTAGTGTATTTATATTATTTTATATTAATATTATATTCTATTTTTGCTTTGTTATCAAATTTAATGCCATGGACCCAAAATCAAACCCAACGACTATTGCCCCTAACTAAATACCCCCATCCCGGACACAATGAAATATGTTTCGTAGGTTGATTCAATCGTTTCGATCAGTTTTCGCCAAAACCAACATATAACTCTATATATTGAATTTGAACGCGCATTTCAATTTACCGGGGTCACATACTAACTAGAAAAATTCCAAAAAAATATTTTCTAGCTTCGTATTGACGATACGGTCCTGACAAAACTAGTTTCGTCGAATTCTGAGACCGCTAGAAAAATGGCCATTTTCCAGTCGATTAAAATCAACTGAAACTGGTCAAACGCGTTTAACTGCGCCACGCTCACATATTGATTCGAAAAATTATGAAATTTGAAACCTAGCAATAACTTTACATCAAGGACCCAACAAAAGTGGTTTCGTCGAAATCCGAGGTCGTTTGCAAAATGTCCAGTTTTTTTAAGGGCCTGAATTCCATAGCGACTATTCAGAATTTTCACTTGGACATATCTTTTGATTCCCGCTATCAAATTTCGATTTTTCGAATTCGTTGGAAAGATATTCACAATTAGATCCTAATGTTTTTGGTTTCACTAAAATCCGGATTGTTTTGCACCCGGTACATTCAATTGAAGTTTGAAATCGAATTATCGAACTACCGCGCCATTTTCAATTCTATTTATAATTATATATAAATATTTATATTCTAACGACGATGCGTATAATTTATACGTCGAATTCAATTCAAAATAAATTTCTCGTCGATATTATTTAAAATAATTTATTTTAAATATTCAAAACTCGCTAAAATTGCCAAAATAAAAATTTTAAACTGGCCTAGATTTTCGGGTTGTTACAGTGCGCGAGTGCATTTTTGTACTGGCGCACTTGTGAAGTGCGCCTGTGCATTTTGGTCGACTTCTAGTTTCTCTGCCTAACTTCGTTCGTCCATATCTTCATACGGTATCCATTTTATGCAAACTTGGACTCTATCTCAAGCAGAATTCCGAGACGAACGCAATGACATAACCCATTTCATCTAATTCTTCTTTTAAAAATTAATTATTCATTAATTATCTCTTATGTCCCATTTTAAAATTACGGGGTGTTACATTCCCCCTACTTAAAGGATTTCGTCCCCGAAATCTTCAAGTTAAGAAGAATGTATATCCTACCATCCAACATCCATCTACTCAACCTTTCAATCACAGGCATCCATTGTCCTTAAAAAGGTTTCTAATGTTTTTCATAAACATATGCATAGTGTGTCCATATGTCCTTACCTAAATGCAAAATCAGGCGGTCTACTGATTCAGTTGACCTCCTTAATGTGAATCATATCTGTGCCATGAGTCCATCATGTATGCAATTATTCCTAATCGTACTTTATAACTTCTACATGAGTGCACAATCATTCATACAAATGCAACATCCATATGATAACACATCAAGTTTCAATTTATATATATATAAATTCACTCATGCATATGCAATATGAAAGTGACTGAGCCGATCTAGTGCCTAATGTGTGTATATGCATCCACGGGTAACTACTAACAAACACTTACATCCACTTGCATCCAGCAAACATAACATGTTTCAAACACATGTTTACATCCATTGGCTTCTACATAAGGATCGAGAGGATATACTTAAAAGATAAAGACTAGCAAATAAACTTTACAGAAAAAGAGAGATCAAGGATATACCCCTAGAAAGGCTATGATGTGCGTATCTAGTCTTCAGTCTTCCGAGTCGCATCTTCTTGAGCTTCACTCCACCGTACCTTAACTAATTTAACTTCACGATTGCGAAGCTTCTTGACCTCCATTTCGAAAACCAACTAGTAAAGATAGGACCTCGATCACTTACTATGCTAGAGGGTATCCAATGTAGTCGAACTATCTTTTCAAGATAAACAGATGTTAACCATGGTACCAAGTGTATATACTAAGATGATTTGAGGTCTCCCTTCTACTTAGCGTATCCATCATGTCACAATTCTGAGGGTCTAAAGCTAAAGGTTGCTATATACTTTTTACCTCTCTTAAGGTCAGTCTTACCACAACCATTTATTTCTCACGCAAACCATTCTAGTCGAACTCGACATCCCTCAAGTACAAGCCCCAAAGGCCTGAACCAATATCAGACAAGCACCCAAGGAATACCTCTTCTGAATTTGGACGATCTATGTGGGATGATACTATCAAAACAACCAAACAATTGAGCACTTAATCGACTCTGGCTATCTTCTCCAATCTTGTTCCAAAACTATCGTTAATCGCATAACTGGCTTTGCATTGTCAACTAGATATATGTGGAAGTCTGCCTCACGTTTTAGGGGACTAACCCTTAACCTTAATCAAAAACATCTGCGTACTCATGGACTAATCCAACGGATCGAAAATCGTCGATAAATACATGAAGTGATTCTAGGTAGCTAAGACAAACTGATCCCTTAGGATCGCACGAAATTTCGAGGGTATTCCCAAGGCAAGTCGAAAGTCTAACTACCCTCCTTTCACAATTACTAGCTAACCTATCCATTCCTAGAATCAACCCATAGCCCATGAAATCAAAAACATAATTATCTCAAATCCTTACAAACCAAAGATAAATGAGCCGAACCACAAATTGGATTTGAGACAATAATGGGATCCTCTACTATACAAGCTCTAGGGTGCACAGACTCAACTATGGAAGCAGATATAAACGAATGTGAAGCACTAAAATTAAAAGAGTACTAACAAGATGATCAAAAGAAAACTAAGCTTTTTCAACCAAAGCTTTACTACCTCTTCCTCAGTTATGCTGGCGACGAGAGCATGCACTTGCCTTCTGGAAAATCCTGTCCTTTGTTCTTGCCCTTGTCCTTAATTATATGACCTGTTATACCATAATAAATATACTTCCTCTTGTTTTTGGTTTTACTATTCTTTCTTTTTTACCTCCTTTGTGAACAAAGTCTATATCCATGAGTTCCTCATCCTTGGGTTGTGGTTCTTAGCAAAACTCACTCAGTCTCATCTTTGCCATCCTTGTGTAATTTGTTGACAGGTCTCTTGAAAGCTGCCTCCATCGCATGGAAAATCCTACAAAGCTCGAAAGAAAATTAGCCATAGGTGAAATTGCAGCAGCTATAGATGGAAGTTGGGCACTTCTTCGCCCTTTAACAGGTGTCGTAGTCTCATCGAGCCTACGGAACCATGCCGCGATGAGGTTACCTCGCAGAAAGCCAGGAGCCCCCGGAGACTCAGGAAAGTAGGAAACAGGGATTCAAACAGAGGATCAAAAGATAATGCATATGGCTTTGGGGAATATGCCTTTAAAACAAAACTTTTCTTTTGAAAATGCTTCTTTTAAAATCGGTTTGAAAATAATTTTTCAAATCTTTATCTGATCCGGTAACCTTCAGCTCTGATACCAAGTGAAACACCCCACCTCCGTTATGGTCACTCACAAAGGGAATGCCTTAACGTTGGTGGAGAATTTTAGGTAAAAGATGTAGATAAATTACAAGATAGACAAATAAAGCAGCGGAAAATAAAATCATTTTATTAACAATGTGATTCAGTCAAGCTTTTACAATAGTTGTCTCAATCATACTTAAAGTAATACATAGAACTTCTGTCTTGATCTAAAAACTTCAAAATATAAAAGAAGCATAAAAACAACAATGATATTCCCCAATAAAGAATGAGACAGCCATGACAGTGGGAGAGTGAGTTCAAAGCAATACATCGACTATCTTCGAGCTTGGAAAGAAAACTGAGCTAAGTGGAAACATTTCCTCCCTGTGAACCTGGGGGGGGGGGAAGAAAAGAGGAGAAACAAAACTAGGTTAGACATAAGTCTGGTAAGTCCAGTGACTTTCAGCATATAAACAAGCAAAAGCATCATGACATGAATAAACTGAATATAAGACAATATCGTGATAATAGGGATAACAAGATAACATAGGATAACCATAAGGTATGATAAGGCAAGATAAACTGAATGCGCTTCTACTCTTTCTCTGCTTCGACACTACTTTGTTATTCTGATTTCTATATTTGTCTCTGCACCACCTAACTAGTGTCCCAACTAGTAATCTATATAAAATGATAACATGGTAACGTGATTCCAATCCCCATAATTGTGGTAGCCTTCAGGTGTACATCTATCGTGAGGATTTCACCTCAATCTGCCTAATTGTCATGAACATGTTAGATGTACCCTTACTACCCTATCGATCGGCTCCCTACTTGTATTAATGTCCCATGTGTCTGTGTCAATCGGCCCTCTCTTGCGTGTAGATACCCTTTGATGGTCCCACCATAAGGTGTATCAATCCCTATGATAGCGACCCGACATGATTCAAGATGCACAATGTATAGCTACCGGTACTCAGTGCCAGCCTTTTCCCACTTCGAAGTTCGTGCACACCCGTAAATCGTGGAACCTACACTGACGTACCCCCTGCCGCTGTTTTGACCGCTTAGAATCAGCCTAGTAATCGTGCCCCACACTGCCTAATTTCAGGGTACCATGATACATCTATGTGGGTTACTACTGAAATGGGTCCCCGTTACTAGGGTTTCCTATTGGTTAAGTTTGTGGGCCTATATATACAAATGTTAACCCTCCCACCGATTCAAGCATGTTTATTTAACAGTTAAGTTTGTGGGCCAATATTTACTAATATTACCCACTAAACCGATATGTACTTAACCCTCCCGCACATTTTGTCATATTGGTTAAGTGTTGTCCATTCATGTTAGCTTAACCCACCCATTCATCGTGTCATATTGGTTAAGTGTTTCTTATTAACGTAACCCTTTTCACTTATCATGTTAGATTGGTTAAGTGTTTCCTATTAACTTAACCCCGTTCATTCATCAAGTTACATTGGTCAAGTGTTTCTTGTTACTTAATCCCACGTGTTCGTCTTCTTCTATTGGTTAAGTGTCATTAGTCAATTCAAGTTAAATTAACCCACCTACTCATCATGTCATGTTACTATGGTTAAGTGTCGCCTTCTTGTGTTAACTTAACACTATCACAAATCAAGTTATATTGTTTAAGTGTTAACTTAACCCTTCCCATTTATCATGCTATACCGGTTAAGTGTTTCCTATTAACTTAACCTAGTCATCCATCTGGTCATATTGGTTAAGTGTTTCTCATTACTTAACCCTAGTCATCTATGTTATATTAGTTAAGTGTTCCTATGAACTTAACCCTACTCATTCATCTTGTTCATTAGCATTAATTGATTTACTAATGCACTAACCTCTCACATTAGATATGTGTTGTTGCGGTTACTAGATGTGCCGGGCGGTTCCGGGCAGTTTTACACCACAACTCAATCTAACCTCGGGGTTTTTTTTGGGCATGATGCAATAACCTCTCACATTAGATAGGTGTTGTTGTGGTTACTGGATTTGCCGGGCGGTTCCGGGCGGTTTTACACTACAACTCAATCTAATCTTCGGTTTGGCATATTCATCTTTTCACCAATTTACATATTTACAGATTATATGTAAATTATTCACAATTGTTGTCAATTTCAGATTATGCCACATTTTCCATAAATGTCCAAGTCTAGATTTATATGCTAATTATCCCAACCACTTATATTCCAATTTTCAAGTTATGCCCAACAAAACTAGTTGCAAGTTATGGCCCCCAAATTCAATTTCGAGTTATTACTCAAAATAGGCTACACCTAATCTACCCAAGTTTGTACTAATAGTCATGCCCCAATACCCCAATATACATTATTCTTTGGCGTCTCAACCAATGGTTATGCCCAATCTTGATTAATATCCTAATTTACAGTTTTGCGCCCAATCTGGATTAATATTCCAATTTATAGTTTGTGCCAAATCTAGATTTAATATTTCAATTTACCCCAAGTTCGCAACAAAGACAAATTGTGCCCCAAATCATAAGTTATAAAATTATGTTCCACCATTACCAAATAGACTATTCCCCATTACCTCCGCATTCCAATCACACGTATAATAAGTTTCAGTCTAGATTCGAGGTTAATCTAGATTCATAAAATAAAGGGGACGAAAGAGGAATATAAACGAGAGTATGCATAAAACATGCATTAAAATGGTAGATTTGTCAAATGTTTTGGACCTAAGAGGATTACGGATCTGTTAGAGTTGGGGTATAACAAAGATAGATCTAAAACAAACTGATAGAAATAACCTCATATAGATCTGATATAAATAACATCAAAAATCCTAGATCAGATGTCCAACAAAGACAGGCATGATCGAATAATAACTTCCTAGGCATGTAAATCATTGATTCAATAGAAAGATAGGAATTAATCTAAATGATTTGTCTTATCATCAAGCTTGGACTTAGATCCATTTCATTATATACCAAAATCACTATTTGTTGTTTAAATCTGAAAATATCTTGAACTTACATGTTTACGGTTCAATTTACACCCTAAATCCCAAGTTATATGTCCAATATACTTTATGCCTCAAATCTCAAGTCATATGTTCAATACTTTATGCCTCAAATCTCAAGTCCTATGTCCAATACTTTATGCCTCAAATCTCAATTATTATGTCCAATACTTTATGCCTCAAATCTCAAGACATGTGTCCAATACTTTATGCCCCAAATCTCAAGACATATGTCCAACACTTTATGCCTCAAATCTCAAGTCATATGTCTATATGTCCAATACTTTATGTTTTGAATACAACATGTGTTATGTCCTCAAAACAGTTACAACTCAATTATGCCCAATTATACACAATCTAATACTTTTCCCAAGTTTTAGCGCTGGTCATGTCCAAATCATATTTTATGCCCAAATTTATTTCCAACTTACGTTCATCTCTTATGAGATCTGACTCAGGCTCGCAGTGGCCTGGCTATAAAACAAAAAAGGGAAGAAGGAAAGAAGAGACAAAGAATGTACATAATATTATCAACGAGATAGATCCAAAGGATATAGAAAAACATATAGAAATAGGCATAATCTCATATCCACATTTATTACAATGTGAGAATCATAATTAACTTTTATTTCTAAAAGTAACGTGAACTTACACATTATAGAACGGTCTTGAACTCTAGGATCTGATTACTGAATTTGATTAGCTATTCTTTGATGTAGACGTTTGATTTGATGTTCTTCTTAATCGATTACTAGTTTGGATTTGATTTTCTAGTTTGGAGAGGAAGAATGGAGGCTTAGGCTAGCTTGTAGACGAACACCATGACGGCACCATAGTTTTAGGGTTATGATGTTAGGGTTTAGGTTTAGATATGTATATATAGATGTCTAGGATTATTTAGAGCCCTTAGATGAACTAGGAGTCCATCAGAACCACCCAGCTCAAATACACATCATTCAGCCACTCAGAAGAAGACACATCATCAGAGAACACTCCAGAATTCTGTGATGGATCAGTATGGGCACACTTGGCAGGTACACCAGTGCATTTTTGTACTGGTGCACTTGTGAAGTGCGCCAATGCATTCTGGTCGACTTCCGGTTTTTCTGCCTACCTTTGTTCGTCCATATCTTCTTCATACGGTATCCGTTTTATGCAAACTCGGACTCTATCTCAAGCAGAATTCCAAGACGAACACAATGGCATAACCCGTTTTATCTAATTCTTACTTTAATAATTAATTATTATTTAATTATCTCTTATGACCTGTTTTAAAATTACGGGGTGTTACAATCAACCTTGTCCTCAAGGTTAGTGTTTGTGCTTAGTGAAGGTGGGAGTGCAGTTGGTATGGTAGTTCATGGGTTTGGGCAAAATTTTAGTAGAGAGATGTGAAACACTGGGTAAATTCGAGCTTCAGGAGGTAAGAGCAGTTTATATGCCACGGGTCCAATCTTCTCAATGATTTTATATGGCCCGAAAAACATTCTGGAAAGTTTATGCTGAGTAGGTCATAGAGTATGTTGGCGGTATGGGTGTAGCTTGAAAAAGACATAGGCACCAATGGGAAACTCTTTGTCCATGTAATGTGAATCCCCTTGAGCTTTCATACGAGATTGTGCACGCAGTAGGTTGTCTTTGATGGTTTTCAAGAGGAGATCTCTAGAGGCAGTGCATTCAGCTATGTCTTGGACTTCAGAGCGTCCATGAATATAGTCGGCAATTAGTGGTGGAGTTTGTCCGTAGATAGCTTGAAAGGGTGACATCCTAATGGAAGAATGTGTGCAAGTATTGTACCACCACTCGGCCCAAGGTAGGCATTTCGTCTATTGCGAGGGCACATCGCTACATAAAGCTCGTAAATAAGTTTCCAAGCACTCATTTACAACTTCCGTTTGTCCGTCACTTTGCGGATGGTAAGCACTACTCATGTTGAGTTGTGTACCATGCAAGCGAAATATTTCTTTCCAAAACCTGCTCATAAAAACTCGGTCACGGTCGGAGACTATAGAGCGGGGACAACCATGTAAACAGACATACTCTTATATGAAATAGGATGCTCGTTGGACAGCAGTGAAGGATGTAGGTAGTGCGACAAAATGTGCATATTTGGAAAGGTGGTCGACCATTACCTAAATACATGTTTTTTCGGACGAGGCTGGTAAATGTGTGATAAAGTCCATGGATATATCTTCGAAAACCTGGTTAGGAATAGATAGGGGTTGCATTAATCCCTCTAGTGCAGAATTTTCATGTTTTATCTGAAGGCATGTGTAGCATTCTCGGATAAAGGTTTGAACAGTTTTGAAGAGGCGAGGCCAATAAAAATTACTTGCAATTCTAGCTGTAGCTTTTTTGATTCCAAAATGCCCACCAGTTTTAGAGGAGTGAAATGCACATATTATGTCTTTCAGCAGTAACTCATTATTCGAAACATACAAACGTCTCCCTTTAATAAGCAACCCCTCATGAAATTCAAATGGGGGACGAGGATTAGTACTTGACTTAATGGAAGCTAGCAACTGTTGTGCTGTTGTGTCATGTGGCAAGGTATCTTTGATTCGATCAGTCCAGTTGAGGGATGGCGAAGATAACGCAGCCATTGATGCTGTTATCATTCATCGAGAGACCACATCAGCTACATTATTATCATAGCCTGGTTTATATTTTATGGTGAAGTCAAATCCCATGAGTTTAGTGAGCCATTTCTGTTGCTCGAGTGTTTGGATGGTTTGAGTTAGAAGTTGGTGGAGGCTTGGTAATGATGGAGAAGTGGCGACCGAGAAGGTAATGTCACCATTTTTGCAAGGCAGAAGTTATGGCGAACATTTCTCGAACATAGGTGGATGATCTAAGTAGGTATGGTGGAAGTTTCTGGCTATGGAAGGCTATGGGATGTCGCTATTGTGAGAGAACTGCACCACATGCTACTTCCGAGGTGTCTATATGTAGTTCGAAGGATTGGGAAAATTTTGGTAGGGTTAAAATGTGTGTAGAGGAGACAACATTTTTGAGGGAAATGAAGGCATCATTGGCTTTATCGGTCCAATAGAAAATTTCACCTTTCTTGAGTAGATCGGCCAGTGGGCTTACAATATGAGCATAATGTCGAATAAAACGATGGTAGTAGCCCGTGAAGCGGAGAATCCCCTAACATCGGATATAGAAGCAGGTGGAGGCTAATTATTTATAGCATCCACTTTGGATGTGTCTACATGAACTCCATCTTTTGTAATAATGTGGCCCAAGTAAGATAATTCCAAAGGCCTGAATACACACTTGGAAAAATTGGCATAAAACTTGTGTTTATCGAGGATACCGAGAGTAGTGTCCAAACGAAGGAAATGATCATCTCATGACTTGCTATAAACAAGAATATCGTCAAAAAATACAAGGATAAATTTGCGAACATAAGGTTGTAAAATATTGTTCATAGTAGCTTGGAATGTCCATGGAGCATTAGTAAGACCAAATGGCATTACGAGGAAATCATAGTGTCCTTCATGTGTACGAAATATCGTTTTCGGAATGCCGGATGGAAAGACCCTAATTTGAAAATATCCGCTTCTTAAATCAAGTTTGGAGAAATATGTAGATCTATATAATTCGTCCTGTAACTCATCAACGGTTGGTATAGGAAATGGATCCTTGATGGTGATCGGATTAAGTGCGCGATAGTCCACACAAAAGCGCCATGTGCCATCAATGGCGTAGCCAGGATTTTCTGCTGGCAAGGGCACAATTGCAAAGTTCATTTTTCGAAGACAACAATGTTTTTTTTTATTTTTTGCAAAAATTTGGACACTAAAACACACTATTGCTAATGTTCCTTTGCTTCTTAGATACAGAATTCGCATGCAAAGTGGCTTGATAGACTCGATAGAACTAAAAAACATTAAGTTGTATTCCTTGGTTAAATATTTATCTCTCCGACACATGTATGTATGAGAATCTTCCATATGTCTTCTACTGGTGTATATGATGATTCTCTCCATAATAAATAGTTATGTACTGGTTTGTAAAAGAGATAAATATGTAATTGTATTTTGGCCAGCTATAAAGGTATATTCGTTTCAGGCTACAAGACTACTTTTGTAAAAAGGCATTTCAGATAGGAATAAAATAGGTTTACTTCGCTTTACTCTTTCTTCTTCGCTTCAAATTATCATCTTCTATCCAATCGCGTGTATGTATGAGAATCCTCTATATTTATGGGATATGAGAATTCTGGGAGGGGCACGTGCCTTCCTCCGGCACAATATGACTCCGCCACTATATGCCATCTTTCTTTTTGACAAGTATAATGGGGAAGGAAAATGTAATTGTAGATGGTTGAATTATTTGGGCCTTAAGCATTTCCTGTACTTGGGATTCTATCTCATTCTTTTGAAAATAGGGGTACTGGTAGGGGTGCACATTGACTGGTTGTGATTATGGTGAAGGTTGATGTGGTGAATAATTGGACGGTGTGAAGGAAGTTCATTTGGTTTGTCAAAGAGAGTGGGGTATTTTGCCAAAATAGGGAGAATATCTGGGTGTATATGGGAGGGTAGAGTATCATGGAGGGGATAGTTGTGTGTTCCGGTGATCAGGTGAATATATGTGGAAACTAGTGCTTTGGACTGCATGCGTTTAAGTTGGTGGATGGATATCTCATGTGCGCTTACTGTAACATCTTGGCCCGAAAGATTAATTAGTCTATTATCA
Source organism: Allium sativum (assembly GCA_030737875.1). Lineage (NCBI taxonomy): Eukaryota > Viridiplantae > Streptophyta > Magnoliopsida > Asparagales > Amaryllidaceae > Allium > Allium sativum. The sequence continues at coordinate 470,753,925 of CM060924.1, read as the reverse complement.
TATTGAAAAGCTAAGGTTAATTTGCATGGATCAAAAGTTATCGACCTAAAGTTTTGTAACCACTGTATACTGAACACTGCTTCAGCTCCTGAAATTGGCAGCAAGCAAAAATCAACCAGGAAATTAGACCCCTGAATTCGGACAAGAACATGACAGCAAGCTTCATGGCACTGTAATTTTTCTCCATTCCCAACTGTAACAAGGAAATCGTGATGTCCTTCCATCCGAAGCCCTAAGAATCGAGCTATATTTGGGTGTATGTAATTGTGGATACTTCCGGTGTTGATGAGTATGGAGATCGATTGATTGTTTATCTCAGCAGGCAACCTCAAAGAGTGAGGATGAGAAGAACCGACAAGGGCGTGATAGGAGATAGCTAGATAATTGTCAGATTGTTGTTCTGAAGCATCAGGAGGATCCGAATCTGGTGAGTTATCATCATCATCTGGTAAGAACATGAGGATACTTTGTTGGTGCATTTATGGCCTAGAAAATATTTCTCATTACAATTAAAGCATATACCCTTGGCTCTTTTAGTGTCCATTTCCGCTGGTGTGAGTCATTTGATGGGGTGGTTGGAAGTGATGGGGATATGCAGGTTGGGTTGGGGGTTCAGAATTGGTGGTAGTGACAGTAGAGGGGGATGTGAAGGGCGGTTTAAAAGTGGTTGGCTTTGGAATTGTTTGGTTATGGTGATTTTGTTTTCTATATGTTCAGCGAGATCAATTGCATCGGATATGGAAGTAGGTTTGAAGGGTTGTAGTTCATTGCGGATATTGATTTTTAAGCCAAAGATGAAGCAATTAAGTAGAGCGTCATAGGGAAGGTTTATGATGCGATTGCTGAGTGATTTGAATTGGATTGGTAATTGTCGACGGCAGTCGTTTGGCGGAGTTTGAAGAGGGTGGCTTGTGGATTTAAAAGGGTGGAGGGACCAAAACATTGTTTCATGGCTATTGTGAGGTTGTTCCATGAAGTGAATTTGTTGTTCCGGAACATCCACTGGTACCGGGTTAATGCTTGGCCCATCATGTAGAAGCTAGCAAGTAGTATTCGTTGGTCATCGGGGGTTGCATTGTGAGAAAAATACCTTTCAGCTTGAAAGATCCAATCCAAGGGATTAGAGCCATCAAAGGTGGTTAGCTTACATTTAGGAATTTGTGCATTTGGTGGGGATGGGAAGGGATGAGTAAAAGTCGGAGTTGGAAGGGGTGTTGCAAGAAGGGGGGTGGTTGCTGTCGTTGGACGGTGTGAGGGGAGGAAGGTGGAGGTGGATATCTAGATGTAAGGTCGGCTATGGCTTGAGTAAGGTGTTGAATGGACTGGTGTTGTGATGCAAGTGAGTTTTTTTTATTTCCGGTAGGTCAGCAATGGCAGTTTCTTGCTTAGATAAGGTGGTGTTGATGGTATCGATGGTGGCTTGTTGGGCGGCTAAGTCGTCGATGCGGGTCATGGCGTTGGTTGGGAGGAGGTGAGAGTACGGTGAAAGCACCAAATGATAGAGCCAAGTCCTGCAAGTGACAGAAGAAGGAAGTATGCATAGAAAATAAGAAGAAGAGAAAAGAGTCACAAAGAGTGAAATATTTTCCAGCTTAATCAAGCATTCCCATTCCCCTTGCTATATAGCACGTTCATGTACAACTTTTTTGTAACCCATTGGACAACTGGCCCAATGAAAATTAAGAAGACATTTCTGGCCATGCATACTTTGTAAAAGATAACACTAAAAAAAGTAAAAAGTTGTAACTGATTCCTGCCATGTAATATCCTGCTGATAATTTGAGCTGTTCCTGTCCTTCTTTATTTTTGTAGCAGATCCAAGTAACATGCTGGTTTTTGAGTGGTGTGTTTGGGCTTGGGTAGGACAGTTGTAGCTGCATCAGAATCCAATAGAATTTGCGACAGTAAATTGATGGGCCGACACAGGACTTGCTTCTTGTGAGACCCAAAACCCATGAAAAAGAGAAAACTTCGGTTAAACCAAGCTAGAAAGTTATTCATTCTATGCAGTTCCAATATATAACTATCAATCCATAATGCAGCGTAAATGAACAGGGAAGCATCCTGGCTGGAAAAAAAAAGCAATGACCACTCATTTTAAAGACCAATATTGAAGAATCTCCCCTCTAAAAACCGATTTAGCACTGTCAAACTAACATAACTAGCAAAAGGCCTATCATATGTCAGTCTTTTTTTTCCAAATATTTTGTAAGTTAGTTTTGATATAGAACTAACATTGTTTTAGTAGTTCAATCAATTCTACCTTTGAAACTAAAGAGGATGAAACAAAGGAGTTGAAAATGAAGTGATTGAAAGTTTTCTTCCTATTGCGGATAAAGAAATGAAAAAGAAAACGAGAGTTGCTTCACCTAATGAGCATAATTTTTGGAAAATTTTATGACAATGAAGGAGGACGATATGAATGGATTGCAGCAAGGATTCAAGAAACTACATCGAAGATCTTTGTGATGAAAAAGAAGAAAAGTAAGAGAGAAATTAAGAATGATAAAATAATAACATTGTTCTCCATCTATCTTCTCCTATCTATATTTTCATACACATCTAAATTTCAAACATTTGATATCAGAGCTTGGTTGAAACTATGACATTTCAATTTTTTATGTTGATCGTTCTCACAAAAGAAAACTTTGAAGAATAGAGTAATAAAAAGAAAGAAGAGCTAATCTCCAAAGGGATATGGGAGATTGTTGAGAATAGATATGAATGGCCAAAAGACATTAAAAATATGATGAAGAAAGAAACTAAGGCATTTACAAGCTTGAGACGGAAAGATCATCAAGCTCATGTTGTTATGTGTGAGAACATTGATGAAGAAGCTTTCGACCATATTATTGGAGAAAAATCCGCAAAAGAATCGTGGGTTTTATTGAAGGAGATTTATGGTACGGAGGATGAGAAGAAAAATAGTGAGGAGGAAAGAGATGTTGAAGTCAAAAAATTGGAAGACGAGACTGATCATATGACTCTGAAAAGAGTCGAGCAGGAGGAAGCTGTTGACGATCAAGAACTCGTTGAGGAAGTCATTGGGAAAATGAATAATGATGAGATTGCTAATGACGATGAAACAAAAATTGATGATATAATGAACGTAGAGGAGACTGCCGATGAGGAAGCAAAACAAAATGAAACAAATGACTTCAAAATTGAACAAATGACCATTACAGGTCATAATGAGGTGACTTCAGCAGAGGACGGAAAAGATGAAGAGGACAAAAACAAAGGAGTTGAAAATGAAGTGATTGAAAGTTATCTTCCTATTGCGGATAAAGAAGTGAAAAAGAAAATGAGAGTTGCTTTACCTAATGATAACTATGTTTCAGGTGAAGACTATGTTGGAAATAAATTAAATTGCAATTAATGTTGCCTTAATTGTAGTTTTTTATTTGGTATAAAATTATCCTTATCTCGAATATTCTTGTGATGAGGATAAGGATAATGTATTGGCAAAATCTTATCTACTAATTGAATGATGTTATTTGTATAAATAAGGGCATGTATTTGTCAATCAAACAATTAAGAAAAAAAGCAATAAAATCTCTGTCTTCCTGAAACTTCTTTATCTCTTCCTCTCCAATTAATTTTCTAAAATTCTTTCCAATAAATTTTCTACAAATTGGTATCAGACTTTGTTCGATCAAAATGAACAATTCTTTCATTATTACTTTTGTTCCTCGGTTAACCAAAAGAAAATTACAATGAATGGAGTGTTCAAATGAAATTTGTTCTTGGATCTCAAGAAGCATGGGAGATTTTTGAAAGCGAGTATACCGAAGTTGAAGATAAGGAAGAAATAACACAAGCTGAAAAGGATAAATTAAGAAGCTTGAAAACGAAAGACAAACAAGTTTTGTCTTATATCTATCAGGGAGTAGATACATATGATGACGCTTTTGACAAAATATATCGTGCCACTTCTGCAAAGCAAACTTGGGAGATTTCACAAAGCTCATTCATTGGAGAAGAAGATGAAATAGTTAAAGAAGAGAAAGAAAAAATTCTTGATGGAGAGCAAGAAGAAGACGATAGCGAGGGCCACGACACAAAGGAGAAAAAAGAGAAGAAAAAAGAGGAAAAAAAATGAAGGACAAAATGAAGAAAACGAAGACGAAGGCAAAGAGGCAGAGAAGAAGAAGGAGAAGAAAAAACAGAAGGAAAAGAAAGGAAAACAAGAAGAAGATGAAAATGCAGATGATGATGCAAAGGAGAAGAGAGAAGGGAAAGAAAAGAAGGATAAGCACAAAAAGGATGAACATGAAGAAGTGAAGGATGAAGAAGAAAAGAAGGGTAAAAGTAAAGGAGTTGAAAATGAAGTGATTGAAAGTTATCTTCCTATTACGGATGAAGAAGCGAAAAAGAAAACGAGAGTTGCTTCACCTGATGATAACTATATTTTAGATGAAGACTATGTCAAAAATGAAAAGAGTAATTCAAAAGTCTGGTGAAAAGTCAATGGAGATTGGTCATACTATCGAGGAAGATCAAATTGCTAAAACTACTGTTAATGGGCCAGATTCAGCTGTAGAAGTACAACCGCTGATGTTGAAAAAAGAGCATGATTGTTCCAAGATACGAGCAGCTGGAAAATTTGATTGCAACGCTTCAGTTGTGGAAAAAGAAGAGACAGATAATGATATTTCAAAGATGGATATCGATGAAGATGCAAATCATGGAGTAAAAGGTGTGGTTGTTGTTGGCAAGCTTTTGAAGCAGGATCAAGCTGACGCTAGATATGATGTTGATAAAGGTGAATATGTTGATATGGTAAAGGCTGGTATTATCGATACGTTAAAAGTGATCAGAAATGCATTAGTGGATGCTGCGAGTATTTCTTCACTAATGACAACTACAGAAGCCATGGTGGGAGAACAACCCGAAGATAAGAAAGCAAGAAAAGAAGATGAGAGAAAGAAAAGGAAAGAAGAGGAAAGGTTGAGAAAAGAGGAGGAGGAACGTAGAAGGATAGAAGAGTTGGAGAGATTAGCTGAGGTGGCAAAAAGAAAAAAGAAAGAGAAAGTGAACGACAAGCTTGAAGCAACCGACAAAGCCATCATTGAAATTAAACAGTCCATGATCGAATTAAAGCACACCAACAAATTGCAAAATAATGGAAAGATAATTGAGAACTCCTATTTAGCGATGGGAAATTCTGGTTATTCTGCACGATGTGTAGCTAGAAAATGTACATTGCGTATGCATGCGGTGCATGATATGTTGATGTCCCCACAGAAGAGGAACACGATTAAGAAAGTCTGGATAATATCATTTTTTATTTTTTTTTTATTTTGGCCAAAGCACGTGAGATATTAATCAATCAAAGTCTAGATGTTCTCAGAAGCTTTGAAGTTTGAAGAAAAGTTTAAAATAATTAAAAATTGGGTTTTAAGGGAGCTTGTGAAAAATGGTGACATTAATGTTGAGTAATGCAAAACCCGATGATCAAATGGCTGATATTTTTGACAAAGACACTTAGCGCACAATTCGTCAAAAGAAGTGCAGAACATTTGAGAATAAAAAGCAAGTTTAATTTAAGAAGACAATGTTGAAAATAAATTAAATTGCAATTAATGTTGCCTTAATTGTAGTTTTTTAGTTGGTATAAAATTATCCTTATCTCGAATATTCTTGTGATGAGGATAAGGATATGGATGATGTATTGGCAAAAATTTATCTATTAATTGGATGATGTTATTTGTATAAATCAGGGCATGTATTTGTCAATCAAGCAATTAAGAAAAAAAACAATAAAATTTCTGTCTTTTCAAAACTTCTGTATCTCTTCCTCTCCAATTAATTTTCTAAAAATTCTTTTCAATCAATTTTTTACAGACTATGTCCAAAACGAAAGAAAGTAATTAAAGTTTGTTAAATATTCTCTTCCATCTACCTCATCCTATCTAAATTTTAATACACCTCTAAATTTCCAATAGAAACGTTCAATCTGTTATCACTATGGTTTGATTTGTGGTTCCGTAATTATGATAATTACGAAGAGTAAACAGTATTGTATTTATTTGTCATATTAAGATATGTGATATTTAAGTAGCTTATTATGTGCCCCGATATATATTGCATACTTGTGCTAAGATCGAGCAAGCTCGTCATGCAATCAAAGATCGACTTGCATGTGTTCAATGTATATTAACATGCTGGGAGTGAATTATAACTAACTGCTCAGAACAAGGGCAATATGTTATGTTAATGTAACATGGACTGTGCATTGTATACAGAGCAGCAAATAAAATTATTGAAGGCGAAGATGATAAGAAGAATTATTGCCGCCAGCGACTGATGCGGTATGTCTACAGTTTTGGTGCAGTCAAAGCTTACCCACATCTATTTAATCTGCTACCTGCATACATCAACTAGTGTGTGTTCGTATAAAATATACACATATATAGTAGTCTAACTGACTTTTCATTTATCACACTCTCAGTTCGCACTGTCAACAAATTAATGTGCATTTTGATAATCTATGTGTTGCAGTTATCATAACATGTATCGGTATCTTACATAAGTCATAAATAAAAGTTTACCATATCAGTCTACAAGTAAATAAATATGGAGAGGCTCTGCAAACTCAGCATTTCACAGTCAGTCCCTACCCAAAGTCTAAGACTCCAAATAAGCTGTTTAAATCTTGTTAAATATATCATGTAAACATATTACACATATAGCGCTTCACTGTAAAATAAATATATACAAAAAATGCAGGTAATTAGTCACAAGAATAACAAACTTGACGAGCACTTCTAGGACACTAATTTATCTATGCCGGACAAATCCTTATTGCTGGAATCCTAAGCAGATTAAAGTCCAAAATTAACTTGTCACGCTCGACAATATTTCATTGTCATAATGTATACTAGCAATGCTTAGCTATGCACCATGCGTAAACGATATATTATTTATGTAAGCAAAGACAACGTCAAATACAATGCCTCTAAGTCTTTTCCTATAAATTTGGTCGTCTGGTTGATAAACTAGATATCATATTGGTAAGAGATATGGCTATGGCAATTAGGTATATACTAATTTTGGTATGCTTGATCAACATGGTTGCTCAGCAAGCATCGGCTATGCCCTGTTTCTCAGCTTGTATACAAAAGTGTGCTGTTGACAAGGAATCTTGTAGGCTTTGTGTTCGATGCGCCGGTATTAAACTTTATTTCAAACCATTTGCATACTGTTATATTAACCTATTGATCCTTGTTAGGAGCGTTCAATGTATGGCTGTTATTCTATACGTACGTCTTCTTCAAATGATTTTTATATTTATGATTTTCAGATCAAGAAAATAGGTATTTTCGACCACATGCAGCATCCGTATCGCAGAATGTATGGTTTCTACCACCAGCGCCAGCACCAGCAGCAGTAGTTGCTCGTTCACCAGATAAAATTTTATCGCTCAAATTGCGTAACAAAATGTTTATGCCAATGGCATCACCATCAGCCATGGAAGATAAAATTGCATTGACTCCGGTGAGGAAGACATATTTTATGCCACCAATGGCATCAACATCAGCCACAAAAGGTAAAATTGCATTAACGGCAGTGAGGAAGACATATTTTATGCCACCAATGGCATCACCATCAGCCACAAAAGGTAAAATTGCATTAACGGCAGTGAGGAAGACATATTTTATGCCACCAATGGCATCACCATCAGTCACAAAAGATAAAATTGCATTGACCCCAGTGAGGAAGACATATTTTATGCCACCATATCCAGCACCAATGGCAATACCACCTTCATCATCCTTCAGTCATTCAGGTTCAAAATCACTATGAACAAAAACTTCCAAATTGGTGTGAGACCGAGATGTTTACATAACATATTACTTTGTGTGGCAATAATCATCTGTATCATCTATCACGATATTTGTGGATGGTATTACAAATAAAGTGTCCAGAAGGAAATAGAAAATAAACTTTATTATGTGTGCAAGGGGCGTACCTGTAATATTACCCACATATGTACAGAAGTTTTTGTATACTACAGTACATATACGGTAGGTACGTACCTTGAACAGCTGAGTTGTGATTGAATAAAAGGAAATTTACAATTTTCCTTTGCATTTCAATATTTCTAATTTGATATCAAAGCAACCTCAGCCTGTGAAGCGCCATGCTTGAAATATCATCAGAAACCATCACATCATCTGATATCAGGCTGCAAAATAAAGTAACGCATTGTTCTGGGTATTATTACCTCTGTATATTATATTATTGGGCCTGGCCCAATACAGGTGTACGCATACATACGTAAAAAAACAGCCGCCACTCTGTATGTTTAGCATTTTGTTAATTTAATAGTCTGCAGGGCTGCATTTCATCACACTTTACATCAAACTCTCAAGTATCACCATTTCTAAAATCTTAACTTAATATCAGAGTGATCGAGTGCTAACTGCATCATCAAGAATATGAAAAATAATTCTATCATTGTTTTTCTGTGGATCATGATAGTCAGTCCATCAGAAAAGAATCATTATTTAGGCTCATCTCATCAAAGATTTAACGATCCTTTAATTTGAGAGTTGTTGGTACTTCTGAAAAAACGGTGTCTCGTCGGGTCAGGAAAGTGGCTGCAACAGTTTTCTCGAAGCAAGCGTGGTGGTACAAAGAAATCCAAATCTTGAGAAAATCGATCAAGAAAATTCAAGAAAAGCGTTACAGTTGAATACCAGTGCACGTCTAGATATCTTATCAGTCAAATATTCTCAAAGAAAGTCAACATACAATCATCATCACGCAAGACTACAAGACTGCATCAAGACTCAACCGCATACATTTCTTTAAAAACTCAACTTAAAGCTTCTCAGTTTAAATTTCTCATGCCTTTCTATTGTGGTGCTAAGGCTTCATCACTGCAGTGATCAGCATGACCAAACAGGGAGATGTTACCAGCCCTCAGATGTCAAGCACAAGAGTGTCCCAAAGCCAATCACAACCAGATCCAATCAGTCATTTAATGAAAGCAAGCCCTAAAATCAGTTGATCTCCATCCAACTTAATGAGACGAAAATTTTACTTTGGAAATTAGAAATAGAAACAACCATCAGTCGATATGAATTAGAAGAATACATACTTGGCACAAAGATTACATATATCATCAAAGTTTATTAGAGACAACGAGGATAAATTTCGTGCCAAATCAAGAATATGTTGCATATCAAAGACAAAATAGTCTTGTCTGTTGTTGGATGATGTCATCCATAAGTGCTACTATTCTGCCTCGGTTGATAGGTTGTACGATTGCCCAACATGTGTGGACAACTGTTGAGAGAAAATTTTCCTCTCAATCATCTGCTAGAATCATGCATCATATAAGACAGTTACAAACTATCAGAAAAATGAAATGACCGTGAATGAGTATCGTTTTAAGGTCAAGAACTTGTGTGATCAACTAGCTCCAGCAGGGCATAAAGTTTCAAATTCATAACATGTACTGTATATAATCAGTGGTTTAAATCATGAATATGAAGTGGTTCAGGCAACCATCTCTACTATGGAACTTACCCCTTCTCTACAATATATCTGCTCTGCCCTCCTTTCTTATGAAGGCAGAATCGAACATAATAAGACAGTGAACTCAGATATATCTATCAACTATATATTCAACGAAGGCAAACAACAAGAAAGGAACCAAGGGTTAAGAGGACAATTTAACAACAATAGGAGAGGTGGCCATTCAAACAGCGGAAGAAGAGGAGGCAAGAGTAATAACAACGACAGGATAAGATGTCAAATTTGTGAAAAAATTGGATACAGTGCAAATAAATGCTACTTTAGATTCAACACTAACTACATACCCTTACAACAAAGTAGCAGTGCCAATATTAACATGATTAATGTATCAAAAGACATTAGCAAGGGACAAGCCGAGATTCTAAATACTAACCCTATCATAGTTGATGATATAAATGATGACTGCTGGTATCCTGATTCAGGAGCTACCAAATTCGTGACTAACAATTTAAGCAACTTAAACTTGGAAAACAAAGAGTACAAAGGTACACAAAGTCTTCTTGTTGGTAATGGTAAAACTATACATATTACACATACTGGAAATGCAAGTATTGATGGTCCCAAACAACCGTTTCTTAAAAAAAAAAAAAAAAAAAAAAAAAACTACTAAGGGTTCCATTAATCAAAAAGAACTTGATGAGTGTTTCACAATTTGCTAAAGAAAATAATATTTATTTTGAATTTTACCCAAATGCTTGTATAGTAAAGATATATTGACCAAAGAAATCATCTTACATGGTAAAGAGGATAAAGGGTTATACAAATTTGATGTCACAAATTCTAAGACATCTGAATTTATGGGAAACACAACTTTAATGACTATGATGAACGATTCCAAGTGTTGTAGAGAATTTGACTTGTGGCACTGTAAACTGAGATACCCCAGTATAAAAACTATTAAGCATGTCACGAGTAGTAATAATATCTCTTTTGATAAAATTCCTGATTCATATATATGTACTCTTTTCCAATTTCTTTTCCAATTGGAAAAGAGTCATAAACTTGCATTTTCAGATTTTCTAGCTAATTACACCAGATCCCTTCAACTTGTTGCTAATGACTTGTAGGGTCCAACCCCAATTAGTTCGACCACTATGGTTACAGATACTATATATCATTTATAGATGCATATTTAAGAATTGTATGGAAATATATGCTAAACTCTAAATCTGAAACTTGCAACACTGTAATTCAGTTCATCACTATGGTTGAGAATACGACTGGTAATCATATGAGTATATTGCAAACTGATGGTGGAAATGAATTCTTACCCATAAAAGCATTTTTGAAAAAAAAAAAGGGTATTAGTCATAGGATGATATGCCATACACTTCAGAACAAAATGTTATCATAAAGAGAAAACATAGATACATTGTAGAAATAGGTTTAGCTTTACTTGATCAAGCATCTATGACATTAAAATTTTGGCTAGAGGCATCTAACACTGCTGTACATTTGATTAACTTATTCCCAACAAAAATGTGCTCGCTGGTGTCTCTGGTTTGCTACTAGGAATATACTTGTAGCAGTTGCCTCTACGTTCTGGGTTTTGTATGATACAAGGACTTCTTGTTACTAATCCTAGGGGTTATCCCAATAGGATGTAGTAAAAGAGTACTTTCGGTTTGTCCTAATCTTAGACAACTTATATGAATGGATGTCTGACATCGTATTTCTTAGATCACGTATATTGATTTTTTTTATTTTTATTTTTTACAAATGTGCATCTATTGGGTGGCGGAAATGGCAACTTCTTTTAGCTTAACACCCAAAGTATCTTTGTGCAAATCGATTAGTGATTGACGAATCTGACAATGTGACATTCAAAGTTGAATGTAATATTTCTACAAGGTAATTGTAGCCTCAAGCCTCATCAACCGGGAAATGACTGAAATCGGGAAAGGCAATAGAGTTATGTGGTTCATTCCAATTAGAGCATATCATCACCTGATCTAGAGAAATCAGTTGTCCCTTTTGTACGCTTTGGGATGAATACGGTTGATTGGCCCCAACCATGGTAGTGACATATTCAGTACACTCAAGTTGAATGAGTGACCGGTTCTGTGTGGTCGGGTTGCAAGATGTTCTTGTTAAATCTTAGTATTTTTATCTCTAGAGGAACATTGTTCAGGAGGTAGTTCTTTGCCTAGTCATGTATGGAAATCCAAACTACAATACGAGTCGTACGGTTTTAGATGTAAACCAACTATGTCGAAAGTGAGATGCAAGCCTTTCGGTTATATTTCTAATTTATTTATGGATTTTGGACATTATTATAATATCATTGGATTTATTATAAATGTGATTGGGTTATCATAAGGGAAAAACATGTTCCATGTTTATGTATGGTCATGTCTTACGAGAGTTCCATTCTTTCAAAGGATTTTATAATGTAAAGCAAGTTGTTGTGATGTGAGTTTTCTCATTATAAGTATTCAGACTGATTCTGGTGATTTTGCTTTCCTCAAAATATGATTGGGTCAGGCTGAGTATATTTTCCAGGTTGTATTGGGTTTTTCTTGTATCTGCAGGCGAAGAGCTGGAGTCGGGACGTATTCCCGTATTTTCTCGTATTATTTATTTCCACTGTGTATGTTGTATTTATCAGCATTGTACGGACAGATTGTATAAGCTGACCTAATTGTGTGCTCTGATTTGTAATCATGTATATACATTTTTCTCTTTGTGTAAACAGTGTTGACATATTATATTTTATTCATTCCACTAGTAGATTCTATTTTGCTCTGATTTTATAGTGATGGTGTTCTTTTTCTTTTATTCTAACATTTCTTTCTTCTTCTCTCCCTCTAACTTCTTTCTTTTAACTTTCTGGGTTTTTGATACTTGAGTTTGGCAAGTGAATGCAAATAATGTATTAGTGTCGAAATTCAAGCGTTGAATTTCTCTAGGTCGTAACATTTTCTCTACTTTTAAATTATAAAATTCAATACAATCGGTTTACCCAGGAATCCTTGTATTCTCTTGGGCAAATTTTATAGCCCCTCACATAGGCTTTAAATTCATTTTAAGCCTAAATAAATATTGTTAATTAGATCTGACTTAATTGCTTAGCTATGTCACATATCCGCTACATTTACAACGATTATTCATAAAATCATATTTGAAATTGATAATTAATATTTCATGAATATTGATTAATTTATAATAGTTATAAATTAATTAAATCATTTAGTCTAAAGAGAATTCATTATGTTGACCGCGTGACGCATCATGTATAAATATGCATAGCGATTAACGTCGAACTATTCAAATGTCAACGTTTGCATGGTACTTAGTATGTGATATGACATATTGGCCAAATTTACCACTTACTTAGTTCCGGCTAAAATCCAATTTTAATTTCTTAAGCGCTATCCGATTGTGATATTTATTTACACTAATTCTCTTCATTAAAATTATATCACTTTGGAACTATGGAATTCATAATGAAGAAAATTCCAATATCATCCATATTCAACTCTATTAGTCCAAACGCAAAATCTTTGCTTCAATAATAACAATTATTATTATTCAAAATGCCATGGCTAGAGACTTTCACTTTGAGTTGACCATGATACTAACCCTATATAACTCAGGAGACGGATCCATAAGTGAATAGTGCTTCACTTCCAATACGTCCACTTGATCCAACTATAGTCTTCAATGGACGTCATATCACAATTTGACTATAATTAAAACGAATTGAAGATTAACAATATTTTTAAATCGAGAGAAATATGTAAATTAGTCACATCAATATTTTTTGTTTAACGTTAGTTGTATAGACTAACAGAAACCTACTAAGTGAGTCATTTCATAGTTATTAAATAACTATTAGTACGTTACTTATTGGTTCCCCAATCAATCATGAATTACACACTACCTAACATTAGGAGAGCATTGCGTACTTAGTTTCGATGGATACATCGATCTTCAGTCTCGATGCATCTTGACCAGGAACATTTAAAAGGATATATTTATATATTTCCATTATGATAAACCACTTGTAGGTAAAATACTTTGTAGCTATTATCACAAATATTTGTTATATATATTATTTAAAAGGATTGCTTCATGAGCATACCTCTAACTTTTTTATGAATTTGGTCCTTAATTAATATTTAAATAATTTAAATGCTGAAGCCTATACAGACAATGATGAGAACAAGTTCAATGCTTATAGATCACTTAGGTAAAATCCGATACGTTATCTAACCTAGTAACATCACTTTGTGCATGTGTTCTTTTAGTCATGATATATTAGATATCTAGGGTTTGGTCTAAAGTCAAAAGTTTGACTAATTCCATAGTTAATTATGTTGATAACTTTAAATTCCTTTGCTCGATCTCATAACTTATGTTATTTTATTTGGAAAAATGATTCTTATTATAAGTCAAACACTAGCTATGGTGACATTATTATTTACCATGAAAGACCACTTTCTCTCTTAGGCTTTATTTCATTCCAAGTATTTCAATATATACCCAACTTAGTATTGCTGACATGTGTTCATCCATAATCTAAGTATAACATAGCTACTCAAGATCGGTGGTATCTTCAAGTTATAAGACTAACATATATGACAATACTAAAATTTTCTATTTTGACTTAGTTGTATTAACATACAAATGGCACATCAATCCATTTTGCGGTTTTCCCAAACATCACAAAAGCATAATCCTTTGGTTCCTACAATGATTATGAGAAAATACCATTCACCACATCGTGAGTATTATATGCAATAGCCTTAATGAATCTATCAATATCTTTTCTCGATACATCTAGACTAGGAATATTTAAGGAATTATACATTACCTTTTTATGTATTGATTCAATATATATGGTTACAGACACAATAGTAGCTATACGTAGTAAAATACACCAGACAAAATTTTCATTTATATATTTTTAGCATAATTAATTTGTTATTTATATCAATATATAACAATACATATAATAGAAAAAAAAAATCGTAGTTTATTAAGAAGAAAAATCTTTACAGAGTTAAATTTACATAATCTCCTATGGCACAACCTTAACTATATTAGTAGCAGCGTATAGAAAACTCTAGTTGCATCATTCTATGATTGAACTATAGGTACATAATCTCTAGGTATCCACTGTGGTCATGAGTAATCCACCATCCATCACCACAACAAAATAGGGCTTCTATAGCATTTTAAAAACACTATTATAACCTAACATAGTGTTTCAGAGAACGCCATGTAACGACATGCTGTGTTAGACCTTTTACTTTAAATAGCATAAACAAAAATGCTATGAAAAATAAATTTTATATAGCGTTTTTATTTGCTATCAAACAAAAATGCTATACAATATACTACCAAATAATTGCTTCCTATAGCATTTCTATGTAAATTTCTATAGCGTTTTGTTTGTATATTTGATAGCGTTTACTATGATATTTTTATAGCTTCTATTTAGTTATAATATAGCATTCCCAATGTTTGCTTTTATAGCGTTTCTGAAACGCTTTTGCCTATATTATTAGTTTCTATATTTTATTTACCATCGTTTTAATTTTTTTCATGTATATATAGGCATATAAACATTTTTCATCTATATATGAATGAAATAAATTTTCACAAACAACAATTATATAAATTACTGCATAATATTTCATGCATATCATTCAAACAACTTAATATGTCGTACGTATTGTTTTATCAGCTTTTCTATATCTACATAATATGTCATACATTTTTGTATCAATAAGTTACTTACAAAAGTACAAACAATAGATTTAATCTTGTTTTGCTTCTTATATTTTCTACTTAACATCAACAATAGTGGTACCATTAATGTCCAATAAACAGTCAAGATGTCAGTAATTATAAATAAAAACTGAGCTGAAAGATGAAAAAAAGATACTAACAACAATAAGTAGATAACCAAATGTGTGAATAGAAAACCACCAGAAAACGTATAGTACATACCCGGTCTAAAGTAAAACTGGGAAATGCGAATTGAAAGAAGCAATACGCCTTGATGAGGATTGATAGTTTAGGAAAAATCTCCATTGTTTTCTCCTGAACAACCAATAGTGAGATTAGGCATCACTTTATTAAGACGTTCATTCTGTTTTTACACACTAGAAATTAATTTACAATTAGATAGTGTATATTGATAAAATAACAAGCAGGTGCACATATTGCAATGTAAATTTCAATAGCCATCCCAAATACAAGTTCATTAAGAGTATTTGCCACGATTCTGAACTTAGCAGCGGTATATTCACGATCCATTGCTTTGCAGAAAGGGGGGAAATGGGGGACCTAAAAGTACAAGACAGTAGTAATGTAAATTATATAATACAAAAGAAAAGCACCAAACATATAGAAACCAGAAACAAATTCATATGAAAGAACTAAAAAAGTCAAAGATTGATACTCTATTAGTTTTTGATTTGCACAACTCAACACATATTTGTAGACTTATAGGACACAAATACAAAAAATTGTAAATATACTTGAAAAGAAATCAAAATCGCTTTTCATATTTGCAAGCCACTAATTTTAAGCACTCATCAACGGAAATAGCACATCTCTCCTAATATTAATTCAAAATTATAAATGCAAATATTAGAAAGCTATTCTTCTATATTCAACAAAAACAAAAATGCTTAGAGGAAAGGAAAATAGGCTAGGAAAAGTGACAATTTTTTTTAACTGCTTGATTTGCATTCCTCCCTTATTTTCAGGATTCCCCTCCTATTGTCTGCCCTCCAATTGTAGATCTGTACATTTTGACAAAAATTCTTTCGAACCTTTTAGCACTGTTGCAACAAAAAATAAGTAAACTAAAGAATAAAATAAAAATTGTTGTTTCCAACAACTCCTTCCCAGTAGGTCGCCTTAACATCTAATGTTGAAATTATGTCAGTGCCATGACAAGTTCAAGCTATCTATATATATAGTCATTCCAGTGAATTCATTCTAGTATGAAACCTGCTCATATCACCATGCTACTTATTTTAGCAAATTCGTTTCAAAACTTACCTGTCTTATCTATCTGATAAAGGGTTTCACCCAATTCATTTGTCCAGACTAAAGGAAAAAATGAAACATCGGTTAGTAGCACCGTTGTTGGAGCTTCATGGGATCTTGCCAAAAATAAAATATTCCCAGCTCTATTTTCTCTCTACTAGGAAGGCTTCCTTCCTACCTAAGTATTTCTCAATTTTTGCATATGCTAGAAGTAAGATGACTAATGAAGAACTAAGAATCTTGATTTGTCAAACACTAACCTGCAGAATTAACAACAGGAAAATTTGTGGTGACAAAATGGATCAATTTTTATAGAGATACTTCTACCAAGTTGTACAGCAACCAAACAATTCTTTCTCAATCAAAATTGAGTAAGCCAATTTTCATTCGTTATGTGACTACATGTGACCTATCGACATTACTATTAACTCGCTACTGATAGGGTTGTTCATGTTTTACTAGTTCTGCTAATAGTATGCCTACTTAGTGTGCAACAACTACATTTAGTGTTGTTGTTGCATTACACATGCTTTTTGATTCAGTCACCTTTTTCCTTATTTCATGCATTCTACATGTTATATAATAGCCAAGTTGTTTTCTTAATAAAATATCCAATTCCTCCATCATTTTTGTGTCAAAGTTCTCTTTGTTTAAGTTATCTGATACTTGAGCTTGTAGAAATCACAACAAAGTTGTATCAGGGCCTTTACTAGATCAAAGAAAAGAGAGAGAAACACAACCATTGAGTTGCTTGTGTGAAGAGATGAGCGAAGAGATATCAAACATCATACAACCAGCATTCCCTCGCTTTGAATGTCACTATGACCACTGGAGTATGCTGATGGAGAATTTTCTCTGATCCAAGGAATATTGAGAACTTGTAGACACCAGAATTGGAGAAGTTGGAGCTGTTTCAGGTAAGGTGCAGCGGAAAAAGACTTGCTAAAATGAAGCTCAAGGATCTCAAGGTAAATAATTATCTGTTCAAGGCTATTGATCGGACTATTCTAGAGACGATCGTGAAGAA
Organism: Allium sativum; assembly: GCA_030737875.1. NCBI lineage: Eukaryota > Viridiplantae > Streptophyta > Magnoliopsida > Asparagales > Amaryllidaceae > Allium > Allium sativum. The sequence continues at coordinate 470,736,341 of CM060924.1, read as the reverse complement.
GGACACATCAAAGGACATATGGGATTCCATGAAAAAAAAGTACGTTGGATATGACAGAGTAAACAGATCAGTCCTTCAAGCTGCACACAAAGAGTTCGAAACTCTTGAGATGATATCATGCGGAACCATGACTGTGTTTTTTTTCTAGAGTAATGACAATGGAAAATAAAATGCGTATATATGGAGAAGCCATGAAAGATGTTACTATTGTTGAGAAAATCCTTAGGTCTTCGACTAATAGATTTAATTACATTATATGTTTAATCGAAGAGTCTAAGGATGTAGAAAATCTATCAATCGATGAGCTACAAAGCTCACTTATTGTTCATGAACAGAAATTTCAAAAGCAAAGCGGAGAAGAACATGCCCTCAAAGTGTCGTTTGTAGAGCATCGTTCAGAGGAGCACCGTTGAAAACTTGAAAGGCAGAGGCAGGGGTGTCAACCTTTCCAAAAATCCATGATTGAATGCTATCGCTGTCACCAACTTGGACATTATTAACATTAATGTCCAACATGGGGAAAGGAGGTGAATTATGAAAATGTGGAAGACCATAAAGAGTAGTTATTGATGGCCTTTGCAGAGAATGACGAAACTGAGCAAGAATATACATGGTTCTTGGATTCTAGATGCAGCAACCACATGTATAGTGTCATAAATCAAAGTTTTTTGAACTAGATGTGATTTTTAAACAAAAGGTAAAGCTAGGTAATGACACAAGACTTAGGGTTGATGGTAAAGGAAATGTTAAATTGCATACAAACAAATTCACTTTGATCGTTACTGATGTGTACTTTGTTCTTGAACTAAGAAACAACTTGCTAAGCATGGGACAACTGCAAGAGCGAGGTCTCACCGTTCTTATTTAGTTTGGCCAGTGCAAAATTTATCATCCACAAAAGAGGTTTTCTTCTTCAAATAAATATGATAGCCAATGGGATGTTCGTATTAACAGATCAAGCTTTAGCAAGTCATTCACTACCAAAACCTGAAACCTGCTTCCAAATAACATCACAAGATGTCAAATATCTCTAGCATTGAAGACTCGGCCATGTTAGTTACAAAAGTATCCAACTGATGAAAAAGAAAATTATGGTTCTTGGTTTACCTGATCTACCTATTTCTAATGTGGTATGTACTTATTGCTTGAGAGGAAAGCAACGCAAAGCAGCAGCTCCAATAAGAAGCATTTGAAGGGCCAAAAAGAAACTTGAACTAATCCATGAAGATGCGTGCAGTCCGATCACTCTAACTTCGAATGGTGGCAAGAGGTACTTGTTGTGTTTCATAGACGATTTTAGTAGAAATTTTCAGTGTTATTTCTTAAATGAAAAGGCATAAGCTTTTATGGTTTTCACATAGTTTAAAAATTATGTTGAGAAGGAAGCAGACATGTCCATCAAATGTCTACGAATTGATCGTGGAGGAGAGTTCACATCACGTGAGTTTAGTTAATTTTGCAAGACGAACGGAATAAGGCATCAACTCACTACAGCCTATACTCCACATCAAAATGGAGTTGCAGAGAGAAGAAATAAAAGTATATTGAATATGGTGAGATCGATGTTGTCTGATAAAAAACTTTCCAAAACATTTTGGCCTGAAGCTACAAATTGGGCAGCTTATGTATTAAATCAATGTCCAACGGTGGCGGTAAAAGATATGACACCATAAGAAGCTTGGAGTGGTGTTAAGACTTCAGCGGAGCAGTTCATAGTGTATGTTTTTACATTTGTTATGTTCATGTTCATGTTCCTGAAGCTAAAAGGACTAAGCTCGATGACAAAAGTTTCAAATGTGTTCTCTTAGGTTTGAGTGAAGAGTCAAAATAATATCGACTGTACGATCCTATTTCCAAGACGATCATGGTGATTAAGGATGCTGTTTTTGAGGAAGACAAACAATGGGATTGGAGTAACCACCTTAGTGAATAAGTTTGGGTTGAAGTGGCATGGGAAGGTGATCAAGAAGAAATTGAGCTAGAGGAGTTAAAAGACTGTGAAGGTAATGAGCATGAAAGTGAGGCAGTACATGAGAGTGAAGCAAATGAAGAGCTTTTAACATTGCCGAGTTCAGATTTTGAAGTAGTAAGAAGACCTAGAAGGGGCCCAATTTGGATGTTTGACTATGTTAGTGGAGAAGGATTATCGGATGAAGAAGTTGACATCAACTTAGCTCTATTTACAAGCGTTGATCCCATTCGGTTCGAGGAGGCAATACATAGTAATTAATGGAAGGAAGCAACGGATTCTGGAATTAGATCAATTAAGAAAAATGGGACATGGATACTTACTGACTTACCTACTGGAGCCAAGAAGATAGGTCAGAAGTGGGTCTAAAACAAAATTTAATGAACGAGGAGAGACTGAGAAATATAAGGCGAGATTAGTTGCAAAAGGGTACCTTCAAGAACATGGAGTTGACTATTAGGAAGTTTTTGCCCATGTCGTAAGAATGGATATTGTGAGGCTAATTTTGGCACTTGCAGTACAAAGAAGACGGACTGTGTACCAACTTGATGTAAAATCAGCTTTCTTACAGGAAGAGTTAATTGATGATGTGTTCGTAGAACAACCGAAGGGTTATGTAAAGGAAGGAGAAGCTCACAAGGTGTATCAACTAAAGAAAGCTCTGTACGACCTGAAACAGGTGTCGAAAGCTTGGTTTAACCATATTGAAGCCTACTTCTTAAAGTAGGGCTTCAAAAGATGTCATAATGAGCACACACTATTCACCAAGAATGTTGAAGGTAAAATTTTGATCGTCAGTCTCTATGTCGATGATTTACTCTATACTGGTAATGATGCAACAATGATTAAAGATTTTAAAAGATCTATGATGCGGGAGTTTGAGATGTCATATTTATGAAGAATGAAATTCTTCTTGAGGATTGAAGTAGTGCGGTCTAATGATGGCATCTTTATTGGACAGAAAAGGTATGCTTTGAATATTTTGAGAAGGTTTGGGATAGAGCACAGCAATGCGGTGTTGAATCCCATTGTACCAGGATTCAAAATCTCAAAAGATGAGAATGGGGTTTTGGTTGATAAAACACTATAAAAACAAATTGTGGGAAGTTTAATGTTCTTAACCAACACTAGACTAGACCTGATGTATGCAATGAGTTTGGTGAGTAGTTACATAAACAACACATGAAAAGAAACATACCTTCTCAAACACAACAGTTTTTTAATCAAAGAGTTATCGAAGAGTTGGAATAAACAAATAGAAAGTTGTTTAATCAAAGTCTGGTTTAGCAGTAAATGTCTCAACATTCTTTGGCTCTATGCTTGTATACGGGTTTGTATATAAGTTAAATAATATAAAATCTCTAAAAATCACATCATAAGATCAAAAGTTGGTTTTCAACCCTTTTCGCATAAGTAAATTGCTGAAACACATCATGTAAATATGTAAATTCAGAAAAGCACCAAGAGTGCCAAGGTATGTGTTCAAGGATATCTTACTAGTTAAGATAAAGCCAGCGAAGATCTATGAAATAGCACTATGGTGCAGAATAATTGAAATAGCAAACTTTAATGCATAATAAAAAATTTGTTGCAATTGCCAATAGGTTTATCATAGTAGAGGAAAACAATACCATAATAAAACTTCATAAACAGATAATGAAAAGAAGCAAACCTTCTCAAACATAACATGATTCATTCTAAACCCAAAAGGGAGCTTCTTTGCACACCCTTCAAGCTTAGTGATCAAACTATTAATTACAGCAACATCATCAATAGATTCAGTAGACAAACCCATAACATTTTCATCTACAACAATTTTAACACGCTGCTTAGGCTGAAATTCAGGAACTATAACTTTATTGATTGCCTCGGCCAATTTACTAGGATTTTTAACCAAGTCAGGAACATGAATTCCAAATTTTTCTGCTCTAAGTATTGAACCAGAAAGTACAAAATTTAGGTCGCTAGATCTCTAGTCGAGAATTTTAAAGGTCTAGGGAATCATTATGGAGCAGACTAGAATAAATCCCCAATGCTTGTTGCAGCAACTTCAAAAAATATGAAGGTCAGCTGCTGCTTTACCTAATTGCAAAGTAATCCTCAAATCTGTGTATGAAGGAAATCAGTTAGTGTGAGTCATGCATTCATGCATAGTATATTCACATTTTATGCATCATGGTAGATATGTAAACAAACATGGGGGACAGATGATAAAACATAATATCATTTTGTTAGATAGTACTAGTGATATCCATAAACATAAAACATATGCTTTTAGTAAGATACATAAGCAAATCAACATCAACGATGGCTAATTACAAAGAAGAAACTTGCACCTTCTGTGAGAACTAATCATAATTTGCTTACTACCATGCCGATTTGAATTAGGCTTCAAATCTATGGGGAAATAAGGCTATCAGTGTGTTAGTCTGTACAATTAGACTCCCCATTAAAATGGATGAAGTGAGTAAGAGTAAAAATTGGATATCGTTTGCTAGAGTTGCGGTTAACAAGAAGGCGGTAGTGGGTTTTCGAACTCGGTTTATGCGGTAGGCGACGGTAGGGTGGAATTTTCTTAGGAAGTATTTTACGAAAATGTTGATTTGGAAATAGCAGAATACTGGTGAGTAGATGATTAAATCTAATGTCACAACCCATATTGATGTGCCAGAATGCAACACCCCATAATTTTAAAAACACTAAAATGATAAACTAGAAAATACTTAATTAAATATTGGTAATTAAGTAAAATAGACTATGCCATTATATTCGTCTCGAAATTCTTCTTAAAATAGACTTCGAGTTTGTGTAAAACGGACATCGTATGAAGAAGTTATTAAGTCTAGAAGTTTGTATATGCACAAGTGAATTATATATATACAAAAAAATTCAAAATAATTCAAAATCAGAAACACGGGGGAGAGCGGGAGTTCGACCCGTTAGGGGTCGACCCCATCCTAAAGGTGTCGACCCATGGATCGACACCAACACAGGGGTGTCGACACCCATGTCGACCCCCATGTCGACCCCTCCAAGATCTGGGAAGAATATAGTTTTTGAATGTGGACTCATTTCTTGACTAGATTCATTGACCCTATGCTATAAAAAGGACCTTAATCCCATTGCTTTATTCATCTAAATTAATGGCAAAAACGAGGTGATGCCCTAACTTAGAGTAAAATAGACTATTCTTCTTCAATAACAAGTTATATGATTCAGATATCTGTGCTACGTCATCTATGATTAGTTATCTGTTCCTTAGATCCAAACACGGTGAGTTTATGTTATTTTTAGATATAAGCATTTAAAAGTTATCTTGGCATGTTTATGAATTGGATCTAAGCCTATGCCTATTAATAATTTGAATCATATCAAATCTACCATTACATGTACACCAGATCTATAATTCTCATATGCGCAATTTTGTCATTTTGTGCCTATCTTGATAAATCTTCTCATCATATGATTATTTAATAATTATGCCTATTCTTGTTCTCTTCCCTTTTTATTTTTATAGTCAGGCTACCTTCAAGTCTAGGCGTACTGCTGAAATATGCAAACTCGCGAAATTGGGAACGATGGGGAACGTAAAAATTGGGTGATAACTTGTATTGGGAATATTGGTGCATAAAGTGTATTGTAACTTGTATTAGGAATATTGGGGCATAAGGTATATTGTAACCTATATTGGGAATTTTGGGCATAACTTGTATTGGGAATTTTGGGCATAACTTGTATTGGGATTTTAGGGCATAACGTGTAACGAACATGAACAATTGGCTAAGAACGAATATGCTTAAAAACTACAGTAATTAGAAATTGTAACCGCACTTAGACACAAGGTTAGATTACACTTGTGGTAGAAGTCTACCCGGAACCGCCAGGCAAATCCAGCAACCACAAGTGGTTAATCAAATGTGAGGGATCGAGTGCACAACTGTACAAGTAACGGTGCTAAGACACGAGATTAAGTTCGACTTGTGGTAGAAGTCTGCTCGGAACCGCCTGGCATAACCAGCATCCACAAGTAGTCGACTTAATGTAAGAGGTCTAGTCCATTAACAAACATAAATGGATAACTTGTTAATCTGTAATTCTTAACCTATTTAAATCTATGAGGGGGGTTTCTTGAAAGTGTTAAATTGATTAGGGGTTAAGTAAACTTGTTTGAATCAAGGGGGATTAAGTTAATCTTGTTAAATCTGTGAGGGCGGGTTATATATATATATATATATATATATATATATATATATATACACCCGACAAAGTTAACCTGTTTTACATGTGGGGGTTATGCAACCTTGTTAAACTGTTAGGCATAACCTGTTAAAATCCTAGTAGTAGGGATGCAAGCTTAGGAGGAAAGCTTGTATCATCTGTTGTGTGGGATTCGTTTCAGTCAGTAACTCATCTAGGTATCAAACGAGTACTCCGAACTAGGTCGGGGTCAGGGCACTTACTGAGCTGATTATAAGAGGTCACTTGGGTGAAAGGTATTGACTGCGCGTTCCATCGGGGTCATGTGCATGCATGGGTCCGCTTGCTCGGGAAAATAAGACGCTGTGACATCAGTAGATATAGCAGTGCATCTTGGAAATAACGAGGTTGCCACTTTAGGAGGTGATACATGCTATTGTGGGGCTAACAGGGGTACCTACGGAGTAGGAAGCCAATCGACTGGGGTAGTAATTAGGGTACATTTAGTCTTGCTTGTTGGGGAGTCTATCACTCTTGTTGGGTGTAATACATGTTATTCTAGTGGGGCTACCTATTATTCTTGTTGGGGTAAACCTGTTACTAGAAGTAACCTATGTCTACCATCTAGTTCTAGTGGGGATCATCTTGTTCTCGTTATACTAGTATTGGTGCAGAGAAAAATACTCGGGAAGCGCAATATATTCTATTATGTCTATCCTTCCGATCCTATCATACCTGCCTTGTATACAGTTAATTCTTTCATTCAGTTTATATGCATGTCATGATTCTTTTACTTATTTGTACGCTAAAAGTAACTGGACTCACTAGACTTTATGTCTGACCCTTTTTTTTTTTCTCTCTCTTCTGTTCCCCCCCCCCACCTTCCCAAGGTTCTCAGGGCAGGAATACTCAAGCTTGATCAGGATTCTTCTTTCATTCTGTTAGGAGCTGCTTAGATGTACTGCTTGATTTCATGTCTTCTCTACTGTGGCTATATTTTGGGGATTTTGTTCTTTTATGTATTATTGTACTCTGATGATGATTTTGGTACAAGACAGAAGTTTTATGTTGATGTAATGGGTTTTCAGTATTTCAAACTTATTAAGTAATTGGGTTTGGACCACGAAGCTTTTCTATTTAATAAAGTTTTAATTCCACTTTTATTTTATATCTATTTTGTAATGTTTTTGTTTACCTATAACACTTCACGAAATTTAATGCATTCTGATAAAGAGTGACATTCACGGATGTGGGGTGTCACATTTGGTATCAGAGCTGAAGCTTACCAGATCGGATAAAAGATTTGAAATTTTTTTTTCAAAAAGTTTTAAAAGAAAGCATTTTCAAAAGAAAAGTCTATTTTGAAAAACATATCCCCCAAAGCCATACGAAATATCTTTCGATTCTCTTTTGAATCCCTTTTTCCTTTTCTTTTCAGCATGTTTGGGGAACCTAATATTCCTGAGGGAATTCAGATACCGGCTTGGTTTCGAAGGTATTTGGAGGCTACGCACCTGTCGAGGGCCAGGCAGAAGCCACTCCCCCAGTTGTAGCCGATGTTCCTCCTCTTCTGCGTGCTGATAATTTCTCTAAGATATGCAAAGATTTTTGTATTATGGGTGGGATGCCATTCTGAGGAATTGAGACTTTCGTAGAGGCAAGGAATTGGCTTAAAGAGATGGAGGATTTGTTTAGAATTTTTGAAGTTGATGGCCATAGGAAGATCCAGTTGGCTGTTTGGCAGTTGAAAGGTGAGGCCACGTTTTGGTAGGAAGTGGCGCATGCGGGACGTCCAGTTGAGACTTAGGATGATTTCCGATAGAGATTCAAGATGAAATTTCTTTCTCAAGCCGAGAAAAGTATGCATATGGAAAGATTTTTGGCGCTTAAGTAAGGAGGCATAACTGTGAGAGACTATGTTAATAAGTTTAATCAATTGGCGATGTTTGGAGCTAGTAAACGCCTCGCACAAGAAAGCTTTAAGGTTTCTAGAGGATTGAATGAACCCCTTCATGGGTTGGCTATGTCTCATATTCCGATGGGGGCAACTTTTGAGAAACTCGTTGATATGGCATTATTGCACGAAGAAGATATGGGTGGAAAGAAAGATTCTAATTAGGTTGATGAAACACAGAACAAAAAAGTGTGGCCCAAGAAAGAACAACAACAAAAGAGCGGAACTATCGACAAATCTAGAGATAAGAGGAAATGTCATAATTGTGGGTGCTAGGGTCATTTGGTCAAAGAATGCAAAAGAAAGAAGAATGCTTGTTTCCAATGTAGAGAGGTTGGACACTATTTTAGGGAGTGCCGAAGAAGCAAGGAAAAGGCCAAGGGGCAGGATCTTCTGGAGGGCAGGTGCATGCTCCCGTGGCCAGTGTACCGGATAGAGGTAGGAAAGTTTTTGTTGAAGCTTTGATTTCTCTTTCCAATCATCATGTTAGAACTCTTTTTGATTTTGGCGCTTCGCAATCTTTTATATCTGAATTTGTGGTTGAGTCTCTGCACCTTGGTATAGTATGGTTGTAGATCCCATTGTTGTCTCAAGCCCCATTGGTGTTACAGCTCATCTGTCTATGATTTGTCGGGGTTTGAGAATATCTGTGTTGGGCATCGAGTTAGAGTGCGATGCATATGTGCTTTGTTTCATGGACTATGGTTTGATTCTAGGGATGGATTGGCTAGCCATGTATGGTGCCATTCTTGATTGTGAGAGGAAGGTCGTTAGACTTTTGACTTGCCATGAGAGGACCCTCAAGATTTCTTATGACCCTAAAGGGTCTGTCATGCTCAGTTTCCTAGAATCACTTGATGCATCTATTGATGATCTATGATCTGTACCAGTTGTCTGTGAGTATCCTGATATTTATAAGGAGGTTCGGGGCTAACCTCTGAGGCACGAGATTAATTTTTGTACACATTTGTGCCTGTTCGTCATATGGGACCAAGAGAAAGGAGGGAGCTCAGCAAGCAAGCAGGGGAGCTACTTGAGAAAGGGTTTATTAGGCGAAGCATACCTGAATGGGGTGCTCCAGTAATATTCGTGATATACACATAAATGTGTATATTTTATCCGCATATTTAACTTATTTTGTCTTTTAAATAATTGATATTGTGTATTTATAGCTGTGTTTTCAGATTGTTGACAAGAATCATGGTTTAGAGCATTTAATGAACAAAGCATGAAGAATTTGCTGAAAAAGAGTGAAGTTAAAATTACTTAAGCTTGAAGAGTTTAAAGCTTAAAGAACGGTTGCAAATAGAGTTTAGTTGGGTAGATTTGGCTCACTAAAGACTCATATTGTGTTCACATTGGCTCAATTGCAGACCATTTCACTCATGTAGCGTTCACATTAGCTCCTTTGCAAGGCTTCTCATTCATGCACTGCACGCGTTCACACTGGCTCACTTACAAGGCCTCTTATTCTACAACCCCGTTCACACTAGCTTATGTGTTATTTGGGCTAATTCTTTAGTCCCACATTGTGGAATTTGCCAAGTAGCCTTTGTCATATCAGCTATAAATACACTTTATCTCATTCATTGTAAAACACACTTAGTTTTATTCTGTAATTCTCTTCTTGGAATAAAACTCTTCTTCTCCGCTTCTCTTAGTTGTTATTTTATTTTATTTATGTTCATGTTATTTAGTTTCTTTTTATTTTCTTTTCTTTTAGCTATGTCTAGCTAATCCTCTTTAATTAGGGGGTGATGACGCTGATAGATATGATTCAATATGAATCACATAGCCAAAAGATTTGAACTTCATGTATGTAGATCTAGATATGAACTAAGGGTTAGATCTGAACCTTCATACCCTGTGTCGTTTAAGAGCTGTGCTCCTTCACAGGGTATATTCGAGTTTGATCTAACACTTATCAGATTTAGATTTAATATTTAGGGTTTTAGAAATAAAATAGTGAATCTATCCTGATAGCCTATGGTTGTTTAAGAGCTGAGCTCCTGCATAGGCTATACTTGTTGTTATTTACATATTTGTTTCTAGAAATCTAATTATCGTTGATTCATGTTTGTGACAGAAACATGAATTAGATCTGTATTTATTCGATTGGCTATTGATGAATATTAATCTAATCTATGTCATTACTCCCTAATTACTTTCTTTATTGTTAAAAACTCGCTTTTTGTTTATTTTCTGTCAATTTGGAATTCAATCAAAATCTTGGAATAACTTGATTGGATTTATTAATTAAAATATTTTTGGTCCCAGAGTTCGACACACTCTACAACAATCCTTGTTGTTTAGGAAAGCCGAACGGATTTTACAGTTGTTTACAATTGTATAATTTGTTCGCAAACAAATTTTGGCGCCGTTGCCGGGGACAAAAATAATTTTTATTTTTAAATCCTTCGGGTTGTATTTTTATTTTTATTTTTTTCCTTTTATTTTTCGTTTATTTTTTTTAATATAAAAAAAAAATCCTCTGCAATTCTGTCAAAATTTGGGTTTTTCCCTCTTGTGTGTTTAGTGCCATCCCTTTTCCGATTTCTTTCCTATATTTTTTTTTCAATTCTTTAAAAAAAAAATCTTGCCATTTTTTCTGCAATTTCTATTCGTTTTGTTTCCCTTTTTCCCATTTATTTCTCACCAATTTTCTGCAAATTTCTTTCCATATTGAAAAAAAAACACAAATTATTGCTTTCCTATTTTTTTCCTTTCCTCCCTCTTATCTTTCTTGACTGCCTTCTATTCATTGCCATCCTCCTTCAAATACACAATCCCTATTATACAAACCATCCACTTCTTCACTGCCGATCATCAGATCTCATCGGATCCCACAAAACCACTTCTAACCAAAAAAAAAATCCTTTCATCAACTTCTATCTGTAATCTCCTTCAAACTCCCTTACATACCCCATCTTCACGTCATTCTCAGACACGCTGCCAACCATATTCCTCACCACGGTTTACACCCAATCCATTAATCCTAATTCTGACCATTAGAGCACAGTTGCAACTCAAACACCTTCACATCAAACCTCTCCACCACACTGTCACCTCATCATTGCTCAAAACAGTCCCCAACTTCCCACATTCATACACAGACTTCTATCACTTCCTCACTCAACACAGTTCGGCTACACCCTGGCCATTCATCTACCACTTCTGTCATACACCCATCTCACTTCTATAATACATTCACTAAGCAAGACTGTGCCACCCACGCAACGTTTATAGTCTCCACTGTCCCTCCACTTCAACAGTTCAAACAATTCATCTCATCTACACAGTGCCAAATCGTGAATCCCAGCATCTTGTATCGCCACCACGATCAGAAACCCTAGCCTCAGCGGGTTTTCGAACTTGCCACAACCCAACTTGCAAACTCTGATTTCCCCAGAACACGAAAATCCTAGCCTCAGATCCGAAAATGTTGATTCGTGATTTTTCTCTCGGATTTGTGTGATTTGAGTTTTTTTTAGGGGGCGATTCGATTGTTATATAGGGATTGAGTGGATCTGTTGCCCTTATTTGTTTCGATTATCATTTGTAGTGTTAGGGAAATTCTGCTGCAATTATTCCCTTCCATTTTTTGTGAGGAACAAGATTGTGCGATTTCAATTTTAAAAGGGATTAAACCTTTCCATTTTGTAGTGGTAGGGCGGTTTGATACCGGGTGCGAGCCTACTTGGTATTGACTAAGTTAGTTAGCCTCCTTTTAATTTGTTATTTTTCTTGTTTAGTTTTTTTTAGTTTCCAAGTGGGGTGTGAACGCGCTAGCGCGACTCAACTGCACTGGACGGACTGTCGATCAAGGTGAGTATTTTCTATCTCTACAGGGACCGCTACTGCAAATAAAAACATATATATAGACATTGCTTGTAAAAATATTTTGCAGGGCATCGGCTTGCTTGTAAAATTATTTATTTATTTATTTCTGCAATTGCCTGTTCTGTGGCTGTTCATTCTGTGACTGAAAAAAAAAATTGCATTCATCTTAGTTTTGTTTTTATTTTCTAGGGACTTCATTATATTTTGACAAATTGGTTTAGTTCTAACGGATTATTTCTCGTTGTCTAGACTACGGCAGATAATAACTGTTTATAAATATTACGGTGATTCGTAAATATTATATCAATTGTTCGTCTGAAGGTACTTAAACCTTCGGCTGCATTGCTAGGGTGATTCCTGGTGCACCGATAACTCCTGTCCGTTAACTGGCTGAGAAGTCTTTTGTTGAAATAAATCAAACCGTCATTATATAATTCTAGAAATTGTAAATTGCATTAGGTTCATTTAAAAAAAAAAAACTTTTGTGTCTAATTCTTTTTCTCTAAAAAAAAAATTTGCTCAAATTTGTTTTTTCTCGTCTTCCCTTATTCTTCTCGCTAGTGCATGCGTCATTGGACTCGTGATCCTTCAGATAATCGTCTAGTTCGAACAAACAGTCCTTTAAACATGGCCGAAGATAATTCACCTCGATCTCTTATGGATAGATACTTCCCCGATCGGGTTTCTATTCCTTCTTGCATCATATTGCCCGCCCCAACGGGTAACCACTTTGAAATTCATTCGAATCACATAAATACTCTTCCAAAGTTCGGCAATTTAGAATGTGATGATCCGTATATTTTCTTGACCAAATTTGAACAATTTTGTTCAACCATGAAATTTCAACAATTAAGTGACGATGGAATCAAACTTAGGTTAATTCCATTTGCACTTACCGATTATGCTGAGAAATGGTTGTATAGCCTGCCTTCAAATACGATTGGAACTTGGGGTGAATTTGTAAACATTTTTCTAAAGAAATTTTACCCTCTGGAAAAAACATCCAAATTTCGAAATGAAATCGTCAATTTTCGTCAATTTGGGGGAGAATCCTTTGCAAAATATTTTGAAAGATTTAAAGAGCTTCTAGTCAAATGTCCACATCACAATTTCAAAAAATGGACTCTTTGTCAAATTTTATACGATGGACTTGAAAATAACTCTCGAACCATGCTCGAATCAATGTGCCAAGGAAATTTTCTAGCCCAAGATCACAATGCCGCTTGGCAATTTCTCGAAAATTTGGCCGAAAAGTCAGCTCAATGGGAAAGATCTAACGAGAAATCGATTTATTCCCGATCTAATGCTCATTCGGTAGGATCATCAGTAGCCTTAGAAGCAAAAATAGACGCGATGATATCCAAATTCGATAATGTCCTTTCATCAACTCAAATAAATCAAGCTCAAGCGTCTCAGACCTCATGTTACAAATGTAACGATCCTAACCACATATCTGATCAATGCCCCCATTCATTGGAACAACTCAATGCATTTAACAAAGCTAGGAACGACCCATTCTCCCCAACATACAATCCAGGTTGGAGAAACCATCCTAACTTCTCTTGGACCCAAAACAATGCAAATTCGAATGCGGTTCGACCACCTTTTCAGTCATTTTCGAACAATACTTCGAAACCACCCTTTCAACAAACTCAATTCCAACATCCTGCGCCACATTATCAAATTCAAGCGCAACAATCTTTTGTTCCACAAGACGATAAACGATTGACATCACTGGAGAAAACTCTCGAAGAATTGACTAAAGCGACGACTCAAAATCTCCAATCAAATACCAATCTTCAAAATTTATTGACTTCGCACATGCAAAACACGAGTCAATCGATCGCTAAACTTGAAATGCAAATGAGTCAGTTAGCCACTTCTGTAAGCGAACGGGAAAGAGGCACTTTCCCGAGTCAACCCATTCCAAACCCCAACCGTCAAAATCCTAACTCCAACCAAATTCACATCATTCAAGACTCAAACGTGAGTCACTTGAATGCGGTCACGACATTTAGATCTGGCAAAAAGATTGACAACCATGTGGCCAACCCAAATGCTTTACCGGACGATCTTCCAAACCTTATCGAAAATTCGACCAACTCAGATCAAAACATTGAGCCAATTTCTGACAAGGACCATCCTCAAACTCAAGTAACCCAACCTACTGAGTTGTCTGCTCCATTTCCTCATAGACTCCGACCTAGGAAAAAGACGGATCAGCTAGAAAAGACGCTTGAAATATTTAAGCAAGTTAAAGTGAACATTCCTCTTTTAGATATTATATAACAAGTTCCCCAGTACGCGAAATTTTTAAAAGATTTGTGCACTCAAAAACGTCATACACAAGTACCTAAGAAAGTGTTTCTAGCGGCAACTCTAAGCGAAGTCTTGTCCCAATCGATGCCAGTGAAATACAAAGATCCTGGCTGCCCCACAATATCATGTACTATTGGGGATAAGAAAATCGATAGATGCCTGCTAGACTTAGGTGCTAGTGTTAACTTGCTTCCATATTCCATCTATCGCCAATTAGGGCTAGGAGAACTGAAACCCACCAAGGTTACCCTTCAGCTTGTTGACCGTTCAATTAAGAAACCTGTGGGCGAAATCGAAGATGTGTTGATCAAAATTGGCGAATTCATCTTTCCAGTTGATTTCATTGTCTTAGAAACTCAACAGGTTAGCAATCCTGCAAACCAGATCCCTTTGATTCTAGGACGACCCTTCTTAGCAACCTCTAATGCTCTCATCAACTGTAGAAATGGGTCTATGAAACTTTCTTTCGGTAACATGACTGTTGAGCTAAACATCTTCAGAACTGAAAACTCTCCTAACTCTTATGTGGACCAGTTTTCTGAAATCCATGCTGTCCACGATAATGAATCTGAGCTCGACCATCTGAATAACGAAATTGAATCAGATTACGAAACTTTGTTTCAAGATACTCCCGAAAATGCCTCTGATTCGATTCCTATAGAGCCTCTCACAAATGAGTCTATCCCTCAACCAATTTCTTCGGTTGAGTCGCCCCCAAAATCTAACCTCAAAGTGTTGCCCAGTCATCTTAAGTACGCTTACTTAGGAGACAATGAAACTTTTCCTGTCATCATCGCTTCCGACCTTACTTTAGAGCAGGAACAATTGCTCCTTCCCATCCTTAAGAAAAATAAGGAAGCAATTGGTTGGTCTATGGCTGATATTAAGGGGATTACTCCTTCGATTGTCCAACATTGAATCCACCTTATAGATGATGTCAAACCCACTCGTGATCCCCAGCGTCGACTAAACCCTATCATGAAAGAAGCAGTTCGTGCTGAAATCCTCAAATGTCTTGACAATGGAATCATCTACCCGATTTCTGATAGTCAATGGGTTAGTCCGATTCATGTTGTACCTAAGAAATCAGGGATTACCGTGATCCAAAATGAAGCTAACGAGCTTATCCCAACCCGCACCCAGACTGGTTGGCGTGTTTGCATTGACTATAGGAAACTTAACGCTGCAACTCGTAAGGATCATTTCCCTCTGCCATTTATCGATCAAATGTTAGAACGACTAGCCGGTCACGAGTACTATTGTTTCCTTGATGGGTACTCGGGATATAATCAAATCCCTATCGCTCCTGAGGACCAAGAGAAAACCACTTTCACATGTCCATTTGGTACATTTGCGTACCGACGTATGCCTTTTGGTCTCTGTAATGCACCTGCAACTTTTCAGAGGTGCATGATTAGCATTTTTTCTGATATGATCGAGCGATTTTTGGAAGTGTTCATGGATGATTTTTCCATCTTTGGGGATTCCTACACTGAGTGTTTACATCATCTTGATCTTGTCCTTAATCGTTGTAAAGATAAACACTTAACGCTTAATTGGGAAAAGTGTCACTTCATGGTCAAACATGGCATTGTTCTAGGACACGTCATTTCTAATAAAGGAATTGAAGTTGACAAAGCCAAAATCGAAGTTATCTCGAATCTTCCCATTCCCAAATCCGTTAAGGACATCCGATCCTTTTTAGGTCATGCTGGTTTTTACCGTCGCTTTATAAAAGTTTTTAGCAAAATCACTCGACCTTTGACCAATCTTCTTGGTAAGGATGTTCCTTTCGATTTCAATTCTGATTGCATTTCATCTTTTGAGCATCTTAAAAATGAACTTGTCTCTGCTCCGATCATCTGCTCTCCCAACTGGAAGTTGCCTTTTGAAATCATGTGTGATGCCTCGAATTTCGCTATTGGCGTTGTCCTAGGACAACGTATCGATAAGATTCTTCACGTCATTTACTATGCGAGTAACACTTTGAACGATGCCCAAATCGATTATACGACCACTGAAAAAGAACTTTTGGCAGTTGTTTTTGCTCTAGAAAAATTCAGGCCTTATCTAGTTGGATCACACATCACGGTTTATACCGATCATTCCGCACTTAGGTATCTTTTCTCTAAAAAGGATGCTAAGGCTCGTCTCATTCGTTGGATCCTTCTACTTCAAGAATTTGACCTTACCATTAAGGATAAAAAAGGATCTGACAATGTTATTGCGGACCACTTGTCTCGTCTTCCAAATGCCCCGTCTTCTTCTCTTCCGATCAACGAGAATTTCCCTGATGAGCAGCTGTTTTCTCTATCCACTGATCCTTGGTTTGCTGACATTGTCAACTACTTAGTCACTAAGCAGACCCCTTCTTTTTGGTCTAAACAGTATAAACACAAATTCTTTTCCCAAGTGAAACATTTTTATTGGGACGACCCCTATCTTTTCAAGTATTGTCCCGATCAAATCATTCGAAGGTGTGTTCCCGACACTGAAACTCACAGTGTCCTCTCTTTCTGTCATGACCAAGCCTGTGGTTGTCACATCAGTCCCAAAAAGACAGCCGAAAAGGTTCTCCAATTGGGTTTCTACTGGCCCACCCTTTTCAAAGACGCGTACGAATTTTGCAAAACTTGTGATCGATGTCAATTCTTAGGGAAAATTTCTAAACGGAATATGATGCCCCTAAACCCCATTCTAGAGGTCGAAATTTTTGATGTGTGGGGTATAGACTTCATGGGACCCTTCCCTAATTCTTTTGGGAACCTTTACATTCTCTTATCTGTTGATTATGTTTCCAAATGGGTCAAAGCTGTACCATGCAAAACAAACAATAACAAGGTTGTTGTGCGCTTCTTGAAAGAAAACATCTTTTCTAGGTTTGGCACACCTCGCACAATAATCAGTGATAATGGTACACACTTCTGTAATCGTTCTTTTGAAGCTCTCATGAGAAAGTATTCGATAACCCACAAGTTATCTACTCCTTACCATCCTCAAACTTGTGGGCAAGTTGAAGTATCGAATAGGCAGATTAAACAAATTCTTGAGAAAATTGTGAATCGAAATCGTAAAGATTGGTCCCAAAAGTTAACCGACGCTCTTTGGGCTTACCGCACCGCTTTCAAAACCAACTTGGGTATGTCCGCTTATCGGTTGATTTTTGGTAAGCCATGTCACTTGCCAGTTGAACTAGAACATAGGGCGTTATGGGCAATAAAAACTTTGAATCTTGATTTAGAGCAAGCAGGAGAACATAGGAAGCTTCAACTTAATGAACTAGATGAAATTTGAAATGATGCCTATGAAAATGAACGAATTTACAAGGATAGAACAAAAGTTTTTCATGATAAATCAATTTTACGTAAAACTTTCATGCCAGGTCAAAAATTTCTGTTGTATGACTCAAAACTGCATTTATTTCCGGGTAAGTTAAAATCTAGATGGACAGGACCTTACACTGTACGGACTGTTTTTCCATATGGTGCGGTAGAAATTGAGAATCCAACCGATGGATCATCCTTTAAGGTCAATGGTCAACGCCTTAAACCTTACTTGGAACCAATACCCAACCAAGAGGAAGAGCTCATGGTCCTCCATGAGCCACATTACATTCGGTAAGACGCACTAACCCTCTTTTGTACATATGTAAATATTCTCTTATTTATTTCCCTTTCACTAAGATATGTCTGAATAATGACTGTGAGGACACAGCCACACTCAAGTGTGGGGGGGGGGGGGAATTTACATTACATCAGCAATCAAATTTTATGAAGTAGGTCATTCATTGAACAAGGATTAACTTAAAATTCATAAATAACACCTTGGTTCTTGTTTGATAAGTTGAATTGTTGGGTGATGAGAATGAACATTATTTATTCATTGAATCGTAATGTGTCTTTTTAAGATGCTAGCTTGAGACTGTGCAGACGTTAGTCGTGTTCTGGAGTAAGCGTGTCAACCTTTGTTATACATGTTAGAACGTGCAAGTAAAAATAATCAAAAAAAAAAGTCAAATAATAATGATTTTTCACTTACATTAGATTTTCTGAGTTCGTTTTCAAGCATAATATTTTCTTTTCACTCAAATTTTCAAAATCGTAAGTTCTAAAATCCACTTGGCCCAGTTAAGGAGAAATGACTCATTGTAGCGTTCTTCTTCGATACCCCACATTATTCAAATCCAAGTTTTAGTCGATTTACATCCATGTTTCGACAAGTTTATCTTATATTGGTATACTCAAGAACCTTTGTTTAATGGTCAAAAACGTCACTTTTTATACCAATATTACACCACCCACTCCGTACTTGTTTTAAGGTAGGATAACCATATACCACATCTTATTTTATATGGGTTATCTATCTTACGAAACTTTGCTTATCATTCCTTTCAGCTTTTTGTATAACATCAATCCAGACTTGTGTGTTGAATTAAGGTTATAGAAGTAGAGTAACTAGGGCACAAAACTTTCCTTTCATGAAGTGTTGGTAGTAGAGGAGGAATCAAATGAAATCATGTACGTCATCATTCCATTCCCATTCATCATTCATCATGCAAAAGGAAAAAAAAGAAAAAAAAGAATAGAAAAAAAATAAAGAGAGGGTCTCTCTGAATAAAATAGTCTTCATCATTCCTGACTATGAAGCATCCATTTCCATCCACATCCATCATACCGTACTTAGAAGCAAGGATTGTAGTTAAGGAGATGAAAGGAAACAAAATGTCCATATGTGCCTTAGTATTACTTTATCTTTTGTAGCTTGAAATTCAACTAATACACTTGCCCTCTTATCTAGAATATTTTTAGAACTTACAAAAATTTTCCTTCATCTATGCATAACTCATATCCAATACATTACAGTTACATTGGTGCAAAATTATTCAAAAAAAAGAGAGAGAGAGAGAGAGAGAAGAATAAAGAAATGATTGGGTGCACATTGTCGATGTGTAGAACTTTGGTTGACACCATGCTCTTAACCTTCAAGACAATTACAGTGTTATCAAGGAATTACGATTCAGCTTGAAAATTTTTGTTGATTTTTGCACTAATTATGGGATGGACAATTTGGGGCTAAATCGTTACTATTGAAGTTAGGTGAAATCCTTGGAATATGAAAGACCTTAAATATATTGTTTGATTAATCCGCGTACATAAGACGCTTTGGATTTTGTGGGTAGTATCCGCTGAAAACCCTCACGAGACAACACTCGTCCTACTGGGGACACCCAGAGGTTTGACGGCTTGTTGCATACGCTAAATGCAATCGTGTTTCCTATGAAAATGTGACATATCTTAGTTTAGTTTATTCGAGGACGAATAAAAAGATAAGTGTGGGGGTATTTGATATACATGTGTATATTCTATCCGCATATTTATCTTATTTTATCTTTTAAATAATTGATATTGTGTATTTATAGCTGTGTTTTCAGATTGTTGACAAGAATCATGGTTTAGAGCATTTGATGAACAAAGCATGAAGAATTTGCTGAAAAAGAGTGAAGTTAAAATTACTTAAGCTTGAAGAGTTTAAAGCTTGAAGAACGGTTGCAAATAGAGTTTAGTTGGGTAGATTTGGCTCACTAAAGGCTCATATTGTGTTCACATTGGCTCAATTGCAGACCATTTCACTCATGTAGCGTTCACATTAGCTCCTTTGCAAGGCTTCTCATTCATGCACTGCACGCGTTCACACTGGCTCACTTACAAGGCCTCTTACTCTACAACCCCGTTCACACTAGCTTATGTGTTATTTGGGCTAATTCTTTAGTCCCACATTGTGGAATTTGCCAAGTAGCCTTTGTCATATCAGCTATAAATACACTTTATCTCATTCATTGTAAAACACACTTAGTTTTATTCTGTAATTCTCTTCTTGGAATAAAACTCTTCTTCTCCACTTCTCTTAGTTGTTATTTTATTTTATTTATGTTCATGTTATTTAGTTTCTTTTTATTTTATTTTCTTTTAGCTATGTCTAGCTAATCCTCTTTAATTAGGGGGTGATGACGCTGATAGATATGATTCAATATGAATCGCATAGCCAAAAGATTTGAACTTCATGTATGTAGATCTAGATATGAACTAAGGGTTAGATCTGAACCTTCATACCCTGTGTCGTTTAAGAGCAGTGCTCCTTCACAGGGTATATTCGAGTTCGATCTAACACTTATCAGATTTAGATTTAATATTTAGGGTTTTAGAAATAAAATAGTGAATCTGTCCTGATAGCCTATGGTTGTTTAAGAGCTGAGCTCCTGCATAGGCTATACTTGTTGTTATTTACATATTTGTTTCTAGAAATCTAATTATCGTTGATTCATGTTTGTGATAGAAACATGAATTAGATCTGTATTTATTCGATTGGCTATTGATGAATATTAATCTAATCTATGTCATTACTCCCTAATTACTTTCTTTATTGTTAAAAACTCGCTTTTTGTTTATTTTCTGTCAATTTGCAATTCAATCAAAATCTTGGAATAACTTGATTGGATCTATTAATTAAAATATTTTTGGTCCCAGAGTTCGACACCCTCTACAACAATCCTTGTTGTTTAGGAAAGCCGAACGGATTTTACAGTTGTTTACAATTGTATAATTTGTTCGCAAACAATTTGCCACTAAGGCGAATGGTTCGCTTCGCTTATGTGTGGATTACAGAGAGTTGAATAAACTCAATAAGAAGAATAGGCACCCGCTTCCAAGGATAGATAATCCATTACATCAGCTTGTTGGTGCATCTGTTTTCTCTCAATTAGACTTAGCCACGGGTAGGGCTGTCAATGGGCCGGGTTGGGTCAGGTTCGGGTCGGATCAAGTCATGTTCGGATTGAGTTCGGGTCGGGTCAACTCAACCCGTTTATTAAACGGGTCGGTTTCGGGTTGACCCATTTATAATCGTGCGGGTTTCGGGTTTGATTCGTGTAACCCGTTAAGAAAAATATTTGTATAAAAAACTTTGCGGGTTTCAAATGATGGCAACATTTAATCGAGTCTTTGTAGCATAAATTAAGAAAGACATCAGGAATATATATAGAATCATTACAGTGCATTGACTTAATCTGATTCTTATATCAGATGCTTCTCAGCCACCAAAGCATGACACAGATGGGTCCTTGTGTTCAGTGAGCAAATCCAACAAGTTCAAAAAATTGAATCAAATGAAAGTAATTCGTGTAGGCAAACGTGAAAATTCCATCATATTAAGCTAACATTGTGAAGACCCGTAACTTCCCCGTAAAGGAAAGTGTCGGATAGTTCGAGAACAAGCCACAACAGAACGCATACAGAAGAACATTTCATTGTATATTACAACAATGCATCAGATTACAAGAATATACAGAGTATAAATGAATATTACACAGAAATATCAGAGATTTAAATTACATTTAAATACATAGCAGCGGAAAATAATACAATACACAACTAGAAGAGATATACGGATACAAAGCTTTCCGGATATCGTTCCAGCTGTAAACCAGGATCCTGTGAATATAAATCTGCAAAACCAAAACTACTAGCTGCCCGTGTCAAAATAAGGGCACCCAGAGTTTAGGTTAAAACAATAAACTCCAGGTCAGTCATGTGACTGGTATGAGAACTAAAACAGTAAATCTTTATTTTAAATCATTAGGTAAATCAAGGGACCACGCCGTATAACACGGAACGGGTTTCCTCCCAAGAATACCAGTGCATAAAACAAACAGCGCAATGCTAAATAAAGAAAGATGAAGCTGTTATAAGACCCAGGTCCTATCACACAATGCAACGCAAGCCGGGGGATAGGGTTTTCCCTTATAACAGCCAAAGAATGCTTGATACGTTTAAAAACAAATCATTTGATACTATAATAAGTGCATAGTGCATAAAACAACTTCAAATCATAAGTATCAATCATAGGCGGCATGGGTACCATATATCATGTCGCCATATATAGGTTTACAAATAAAACCGCAAAGTCACGTATTTGGAAATTGGATTTCCGTCTATGAACCGAGGCAAAAGATAGTCCTCAACCGATTCGAGACGCTCTAGCCCGTGTCTCAGGATCAGAGCTCGAGTGACCCTTGGATCGTCAGGGCCGGTCCACCGATGTGGATTAAAATGCCTGAACACTGCGTTTCCCCACCCTTTGGGGTGTCAATGAGCCAACGAATGACTCCATCGGTTCGAGAACGACCGATCAATCCGAGGCGCCTCGCAACAGCAACAACCACATTAGTCAAACTCGTCAGGGCGTGTAAAACCACTGACGCCACTTCTAGCTAGAAAGAAACGCAAGTCCTCCCTGAGGTCCGTCTCCCGTTTTTGATTCATACCGGGTGTGAAACTCGCGAATCAAACGTTACACAAAGCTACGCCACAAAGGCCGTGCTTTGATCATCACCACAAGACTTTGCTTTTCAACAGAAGCCTTGATCATTTGCATCTTAGCATGCCACACAGGCAAACCATCCTATGCAACCGATATCAGTCACACAGAATGAAATCCGATGTCAGACACACAGTCCATTTACAAGTCCGTTCTGGGTCTGAACGAAACCGGGAGCACCTAGTACCCCGCATATCCATCGATCTCCAAGTACGTCTGGACGATCACTAACTGTTTCCATCTTCTTGGGTGTACAGCCCAATCAAGATCATCAGTTATCACCCAAACGACGTGAAGACCTCCGGTCTTTGACCACCGTCTTCATCTTCGACTTATCGTCGTATCAGTTATTCAGAATGGGATAAACCCGGTCTTTCCGAATAACTCGCGTATATATTATAACAGTGTTACACAAACACAACATACGCCTCATTTCAATTCATTAGTCACTAACCGTAAATTAATCAAGAGAATAATTCCCCAAATATTAACCCCGAAGGCCGAAACCAACATCAGATCAATATCCAGAAAACCATTCTGCTTGGCTAACCGACAGTTAGTTTCTAAATTTCACATTCATAGGGAAAGATTCCCATTACTTTTATCAAAGATAAATTCTTGAATTTATTCTTTAATCTATTTTTGAATATCAATTCAAACTAGTCGGGATTAGCGAACCTTACCGAAGTAATCATTTGTTTTAATTTCCCAATCCCAACCTATTCATCCCATGAAGTAAAACTGGTAATACTTCATACCTAACACCACAGTGTTATCGGTAAATTCAATTACCATTTCACGTTCAAATCTAATTAAAGATTTAACTATCGCCTGGAGCAAAACTGGTGATACTCCATTCTCGATTATTCCAATCTAATTAAAGATTCATTAAAACTCCACTTAGTTTTAATCATTATCTGGGTTAAAGAATCAGTGTCATTTAAAACACGATTCACGATAAACCCAAAATCACATTCCATTAATCATCGGGTTAAAGAACAAGTGTTATTTAAAACACTGTTCACGATAAACCCAAAAATCAATACCAATTCAATTCCAATTAAATATCATTTAATTGGTACACTTCATTAAATCTAAATAAAAAGATTTAATCTTTTCTCAACTGGATTCAAGAACAGTGTTAGTGAAGACACCATTCACGACAAACCCAAATCACATTCGATATTCAATACAAGGCTCTGAATAGAAAATATATCGGCTTATATTCAATATCGAATTCTACGACTAACAAATGTCGTATTGGAAATAACGATATAAATATATATATCTTTCAAATTTCCATAACAACACCTGTATAATCACGAATTCCAACATCGAAATATTCCGAAGACAATTTCGATTCAAATCCACTCCAATGCAATCATTGGAAATTTTGGTTATTTTCAAAACCCTTTTCGAATTCAATTTATTTATTAAAAAAATAAATAGAATTATAATTCTAGTTCAAAACTAGTTCAATTCGATAAAAATCTATTTTTATCTTTTCAAATATGGAGTTTTTCATCCCAATTCTTCCCAAATCATTTCTTATGATTTTACACAAATTATTACTATTTTTAATAATTTTATCAAGGCCCGTACAGTCGATTTCCAACAATGGCCATCGAACTGCACTTACAGCGACCTTTTTCGAATTTGATTTGGACATAATTCCAAATCCAACCGTTAGATTTCAAATTTCTAACATTCATTAGAAAGCTCTTTTCGATACGAACCCAATGGTTCCGGTTTTAGGAGAATCCGACGGTCGGATCTCCCGTAATGTCCGTTTGAAATAAATGGTCGAAATTCGCGAACTGCCGCGGCGCGGCGCGTTCTATTCAGGCCATTATATTATATATATAATATATATAATATATATTTCGTCGATTTCTATTTAAAACGAATTATATAAATAGTTTTAAAATTCGTTTCAAAATCTATTTCAACTTCCATTTCAATTCAAGGCAAAATTGAATTCTTCTTTATAAATTCGTTTTAAAATTCATTTCTATTCAATTCCAATTTCAATTCAATTTGAATTCATTTCAATTTGTTTTCAATTCAATTCGAATTCGTTTTCAATTCAATTCATTTCGAAATCGTTTTCAATTCAATTCATTTCGAAATCGTTTTCAATTCAATTCATTTCGAAATCGTTTTCAATTCAATTCAAAATATTCGATTTCAAAATCGTTTTCAATTCAATTCATTTCGAAATCGTTTTCAATTCAATTCAAAATATTCGATTTCGAAATCGTTATATATTCAATTCATTTCGAAATCGTTTTCTATTCAATTCATTTCGAAATCGTTTTCAATTCAATTCATTTTATTCGATTTCGAAATCGTTTTCAATTCAATTCATTTTCGAAATCGTTTTCAATTCAATTCAAAATATTCGATTTCGAAATCGTTATATATTCAATTCATTTCGAAATCGTTTTCTATTCAATTCATTTCGAAATCGTTTTCAATTCAATTCATTTCGAAATGGTTTTCAATTCAATTCATTTCGAAATCGTTTTCAAAATCGATATAAATATCGTTCACGTCAAAATGGCGTCAATCTAATCAACACGGCTTCATATATTCCTTTATTTTCAAATATTCTATTTCAAATATTCTATTTCAAATATTTCTTTTTCAAATATTTCTTTTTCAAATATTTCTTTTTCAAAACTGGAATGAGGCCCAATCAATTACCATATAAAATTAATTATATGGATTTTCATACAACACATGTATATAATAGCATTGAAAATAATCAACCATCAACCAAAGTGCACTACACTGTATAAGCATCAAATATAGATATTCAACGCTCATAACAGCCTGTCAATCAATCGATCGACATATTTAATCAATCGGGATGAGTGAAATTCATATTTCATCCCAACACCCGTGTGGGGTTTCAAACAATCAAACACAGATTTTAGTTGTGCAGTTGGGCGATGTGTAAAATTTATCGTCCCAATCAATGTCCTTCAAATAAGTGTACATAAACAAACCATCTGGTTTGTAAATGAATATTTATTTATTCACTTCACTATTTTCATATTCACGTTAAAAATTATATTTTTAACGATAAAACATTTTATTTCAACCTATGAATTTCTATTCAATTCATTTATTCAATAAAATGATATTTTTATTTTTCTAACATATTTTAGAAAATTTCGGCGGCATAACGGCACGATACTAGACACGGGACAAGGCCTAGCCTAATCCCCGGTCTAGTGAAGGCCCACGCCATTCACTCATCAATCAAATCAATTTCATTTTGCAAACCACAAAATTTGGAGTAAGAGTCTAACCTAGTCTTACTCCTTCGCCTTATAACGGCGCACGTCTAATCCTAACCAATTTATCGATTCGATTTTTCACACCACAAACCACATTCAAACCAATATCTCAATCAATCACCAAACAATCCAAACAAACAAGTCCATGGTATGTGGACGGGTGTCGGGTGCTTCTAATAAGCACCGTCTGCATCCTAGTATATATATATATAACTAGAAAAATAAATTGAAAGGTGAGAAATTCTCACCGATAGCTATCCTAGCTCCACGGCACTTCATTGATAGAAATCTTCGTCGGTCCCGCCTTTTTGTTACTTTCGCCCGTATTCTCTACATATGTAAAAATCGAATTTTTACTATGTTATTCAATATATAAAAATCGAATTTTTATTTCAAAGTTCAACATATAAAAATCGAGTTTTTATTTCAAAGTTCAACATATAAAAATCGAGTTTTTATTTCAAAGTTCAACATATAAAAATCGAGTTTTTATTTCAAAGTTCAACATATAAAAATCGAGTTTTTATTTCATTTAAAAATTCAGTTTTAAAATCTTTGAAATCAGTTTTAACTCTTTTAAAAACAAAACAGTTTTTATCTTTTAAAAGATTCAGTTTTTCTTTTATTAAAAATGCAGTTTTTTTTTCCTTTTAGAAAAATGCAGTTTTCAATTTCTTTTAAAAACAGTTTTGCCTTTTTATAATTTCTGTTTTTAAATCTCTTTTATAATTTCTGTTTTTAAATCTAAAATAAAAATCAGTTTTTATTTTCTTTTATAATTTCAGTTTACTTTCTTTTATAAAATTTCAGTTTTAAAACTAAAAAAAAACAGTCTTCAAATCTAAAAAAAACAGTAATTCGTTTTTAAATCGCTTTTTAAATCAGAAATTATAAAACAGAAATAAAAATAAATATAAAGTAAAATGGCTCACCGACAGTTGGCGAAGGGGATGAGGCGTCGTCGGCGGTGGCTCAGGCGGCGTTCGGAGGTGTCGGTGGCGTCGCGACAGGGTGCGGAGGCCTCGGGTTGCTGCTTCGATGTCTGGAGGGAGGAGACTGAACGGGGGTCTTCGTCGGCGGCTTCGATCGATGGAGGGAGGAAACAGGTGGAGGCGTAGTCGTCGGCGATGGCGGTCGTGGGCGGGCGGCTCGATTTCTGTTAGGGTTTTTTTTTTTTTTTTTTTTTTTTTTTTTTTTCTGTCTGGTTCGATTTCGGTTTTGAAATAGTGGGGGGGGGGCCAGAGTGTAAATGGGGGAGAGAAAATATATTTTATATTTTATTTTACTTTTTTATTTAATTTAATTATTTAATTCCTAAAAAGATACTTTTACATACGACCCCTAAACGAGGTCCACCGCCTGTCGCCCATAGCGTTTCACCCCCCTTCCGAACACAATGGGATATCTACCGCAAGCTGAATCGACCGTTTCGATCAGTTTCCGTTGCATTTACATTTAAATCACTATATTGAATTTTAAACGTACATTTCGAATTACCGGGGTCACATACTAACTAGAAAAATTCCAGAAAAATATTTTCTAGCTTCGTATCGACGATACGGTCCTAACAAAACTAGTTTCGTCGAATTCTAAGACCGTTTGAAAAATGGCCAATTTCCAGTCGATTAAAATCAACTGAAACCGGTCAAAACACGTTTTCCTTTGCCACGCTCACATATTGATTCGAAAAATTATGAAATTTGGAATCTAGCAATAATTCGACATCACGGATCCAACAAAACTGGTTTCGTCGAAATCCGAGGTCATTTGCAAAATGTCCATTTTTAAGGGCCTGAATTCCATAGCGACTATTCAGAATTTTCAACTGGACATATCTCTCAATTTTTAAAGTGAAATCTCAGTTTCTTACATCCGTTAGAAAGATATTATCAATCAGATCCTAATGTTTTTGGTTTCACTAAAATCCGGATTGTTTTGCACCCGGTACATTCAATTGAAGTTTGAAATCGAATTATCGAACTACCGCGCCATTTTCAATTCTATTTATAATTATATATAAATATTTATATTCTAACGACGACGCGTATAATATATACGTTCGAATTATATTCAAAATAAATTTTACGTCGATATTATTTAAAATAATCTATTTTAAATATTCAAAATTCGCTAAAATTGCCAAAATAAAAATTTTAAACTGGCCCAGATTTTCCGGGTTGTTACAATCTCCCCCACTTAAAACTTTTCGTCCCCGAAAAGGAACAAAGTCGAAAGTGGTTTGATTTATCAACTCAACATTCGATCTGGCTTTCATTCTCCAACTCTTTAGTTTCTGAGAATTTTCAAAATTTCAAAAATTTGGCTAACACCCTAAATTTTTGAAAAATTTCGCCATAACCTCCCCTACACCGGGAGCATCGGGGAATTTCAAATAGCTTCCCCGGTCCTTCAGATCTCAAAAAGAAAAAGAAAAAGCCAAGCGGCTAGCCAATAGGCTCACAAAATCATCATCACCCAAACAAAACAGGAAATTATGTAGTGAATATGTACCTATTTGTCGGGCAAACAAATTTTATTCTCTGGCTCTAGCCTCCTTGCTATGACCTGTTCAATGATATATATGTATATGCAAGCAAATGCGACCAATTTTCAATATAATTCAATATTTGATTCAATTAGGCTAAATGGTTCAAAATTATCAAACAAATAAACAAACAACACAAACATCAATCAATTAGTGAATTTAAAGTTTCAAATTCATAATTTTGATACATATACTAAAATCTTGTTTTTAATGCCAATTCACAACAAAGTGTTCTAGCTATATAAGATTTGGTTCTCACACCAGCCTAATGGAAATATATAGATATCACACCTTCGTTACTCGAACATGAATACTAATGACGACTAGTCAATCATCAGAATCATCTTCGGGCGACTAGAATGTAATTCCATATCTATCCAGTATATTAAAATTTCGAATACACGCGGATCAGACGTATACGCAAAATCTATATATACTGGATTGTCCACATCAATATAAATAGACAATCAAATACGAATAATTGATTTAGATTTTAAAAACAAAATTTGTTTTCATTTTCAAAAATATACTCTTCACACTCGTTCTAGGATACTACTGATCCTATCTCTAACGAGTCATTCCCATTGGATATTACTAATCCAATATCTGATGAATTCTTTCGTATGTTTCTAATGTGTCTTGTTCTCTAGCTTTGTAAACCAAAGCTCTGATACCAAATGTGAAGACCCGTAACTTCCCCGTAAAGGAAAGTGTCGGATAGTTCGAGAACAAGCCACAACAGAACGCATACAGAAGAACATTTCATTGTATATTACAACAATGCATCAGATTACAAGAATATACAGAGTATAAATGAATATTACACAGAAATATCAGAGATTTAAATTACATTTAAATACATAGCAGCGGAAAATAATACAATACACAACTAGAAGAGATATACGGATACAAAGCTTTCCGGATATCGTTCCAGCTGTAAACCAGGATCCTGTGAATATAAATCTGCAAAACCAAAACTACTAGCTGCCCGTGTCAAAATAAGGGCACCCAGAGTTTAGGTTAAAACAATAAACTCCAGGTCAGTCATGTGACTGGTATGAGAACTAAAACAGTAAATCTTTATTTTAAATCATTAGGTAAATCAAGGGACCACGCCGTATAACACGGAACGGGTTTCCTCCCAAGAATACCAGTGCATAAAACAAACAGCGCAATGCTAAATAAAGAAAGATGAAGCTGTTATAAGACCCAGGTCCTATCACACAATGCAACGCAAGCCGGGGGATAGGGTTTTCCCTTATAACAGCCAAAGAATGCTTGATACGTTTAAAAACAAATCATTTGATACTATAATAAGTGCATAGTGCATAAAACAACTTCAAATCATAAGTATCAATCATAGGTGGCATGGGTACCATATATCATGTCGCCATATATAGGTTTACAAATAAAACCGCAAAGTCACGTATTTGGAAATTGGATTTCCGTCTATGAACCGAGGCAAAAGATAGTCCTCAACCGATTCGAGACGCTCTAGCCCGTGTCTCAGGATCAGAGCTCGAGTGACCCTTGGATCGTCAGGGCCGGTCCACCGATGTGGATTAAAATGCCTGAACACTGCGTTTCCCCACCCTTTGGGGTGTCAATGAGCCAACGAATGACTCCATCGGTTCGAGAACGACCGATCAATCCGAGGCGCCTCGCAACAGCAACAACCACATTAGTCAAACTCGTCAGGGCGTGTAAAACCACTGACGCCACTTCTAGCTAGAAAGAAACGCAAGTCCTCCCTGAGGTCCGTCTCCCGTTTTTGATTCATACCGGGTGTGAAACTCGCGAATCAAACGTTACACAAAGCTACGCCACAAAGGCCGTGCTTTGATCATCACCACAAGACTTTGCTTTTCAACAGAAGCCTTGATCATTTGCATCTTAGCATGCCACACAGGCAAACCATCCTATGCAACCGATATCAGTCACACAGAATGAAATCCGATGTCAGACACACAGTCCATTTACAAGTCCGTTCTGGGTCTGAACGAAACCGGGAGCACCTAGTACCCCGCATATCCATCGATCTCCAAGTACGTCTGGACGATCACTAACTGTTTCCATCTTCTTGGGTGTACAGCCCAATCAAGATCATCAGTTATCACCCAAACGACGTGAAGACCTCCGGTCTTTGACCACCGTCTTCATCTTCGACTTATCGTCGTATCAGTTATTCAGAATGGGATAAACCCGGTCTTTCCGAATAACTCGCGTATATATTATAACAGTGTTACACAAACACAACATACGCCTCATTTCAATTCATTAGTCACTAACCGTAAATTAATCAAGAGAATAATTCCCCAAATATTAACCCCGAAGGCCGAAACCAACATCAGATCAATATCCAGAAAACCATTCTGCTTGGCTAACCGACAGTTAGTTTCTAAATTTCACATTCATAGGGAAAGATTCCCATTACTTTTATCAAAGATAAATTCTTGAATTTATTCTTTAATCTATTTTTGAATATCAATTCAAACTAGTCGGGATTAGCGAACCTTACCGAAGTAATCATTTGTTTTAATTTCCCAATCCCAACCTATTCATCCCATGAAGTAAAACTGGTAATACTTCATACCTAACACCACAGTGTTATCGGTAAATTCAATTACCATTTCACGTTCAAATCTAATTAAAGATTTAACTATCGCCTGGAGCAAAACTGGTGATACTCCATTCTCGATTATTCCAATCTAATTAAAGATTCATTAAAACTCCACTTAGTTTTAATCATTATCTGGGTTAAAGAATCAGTGTCATTTAAAACACGATTCACGATAAACCCAAAATCACATTCCATTAATCATCGGGTTAAAGAACAAGTGTTATTTAAAACACTGTTCACGATAAACCCAAAAATCAATACCAATTCAATTCCAATTAAATATCATTTAATTGGTACACTTCATTAAATCTAAATAAAAAGATTTAATCTTTTCTCAACTGGATTCAAGAACAGTGTTAGTGAAGACACCATTCACGACAAACCCAAATCACATTCGATATTCAATACAAGGCTCTGAATAGAAAATATATCGGCTTATATTCAATATCGAATTCTACGACTAACAAATGTCGTATTGGAAATAACGATATAAATATATATATCTTTCAAATTTCCATAACAACACCTGTATAATCACGAATTCCAACATCGAAATATTCCGAAGACAATTTCGATTCAAATCCACTCCAATGCAATCATTGGAAATTTTGGTTATTTTCAAAACCCTTTTCGAATTCAATTTATTTATTAAAAAAATAAATAGAATTATAATTCTAGTTCAAAACTAGTTCAATTCGATAAAAATCTATTTTTATCTTTTCAAATATGGAGTTTTTCATCCCAATTCTTCCCAAATCATTTCTTATGATTTTACACAAATTATTACTATTTTTAATAATTTTATCAAGGCCCGTACAGTCGATTTCCAACAATGGCCATCGAACTGCACTTACAGCGACCTTTTTCGAATTTGATTTGGACATAATTCCAAATCCAACCGTTAGATTTCAAATTTCTAACATTCATTAGAAAGCTCTTTTCGATACGAACCCAATGGTTCCGGTTTTAGGAGAATCCGACGGTCGGATCTCCCGTAATGTCCGTTTGAAATAAATGGTCGAAATTCGCGAACTGCCGCGGCGCGGCGCGTTCTATTCAGGCCATTATATTATATATATAATATATATAATATATATTTCGTCGATTTCTATTTAAAACGAATTATATAAATAGTTTTAAAATTCGTTTCAAAATCTATTTCAACTTCCATTTCAATTCAAGGCAAAATTGAATTCTTCTTTATAAATTCGTTTTAAAATTCATTTCTATTCAATTCCAATTTCAATTCAATTTGAATTCATTTCAATTTGTTTTCAATTCAATTCGAATTCGTTTTCAATTCAATTCATTTCGAAATCGTTTTCAATTCAATTCATTTCGAAATCGTTTTCAATTCAATTCATTTCGAAATCGTTTTCAATTCAATTCAAAATATTCGATTTCAAAATCGTTTTCAATTCAATTCATTTCGAAATCGTTTTCAATTCAATTCAAAATATTCGATTTCGAAATCGTTATATATTCAATTCATTTCGAAATCGTTTTCTATTCAATTCATTTCGAAATCGTTTTCAATTCAATTCATTTTATTCGATTTCGAAATCGTTTTCAATTCAATTCATTTTCGAAATCGTTTTCAATTCAATTCAAAATATTCGATTTCGAAATCGTTATATATTCAATTCATTTCGAAATCGTTTTCTATTCAATTCATTTCGAAATCGTTTTCAATTCAATTCATTTCGAAATGGTTTTCAATTCAATTCATTTCGAAATCGTTTTCAAAATCGATATAAATATCGTTCACGTCAAAATGGCGTCAATCTAATCAACACGGCTTCATATATTCCTTTATTTTCAAATATTCTATTTCAAATATTTCTTTTTCAAATATTTCTTTTTCAAATATTTCTTTTTCAAAACTGGAATGAGGCCCAATCAATTACCATATAAAATTAATTATATGGATTTTCATACAACACATGTATATAATAGCATTGAAAATAATCAACCATCAACCAAAGTGCACTACACTGTATAAGCATCAAATATAGATATTCAACGCTCATAACAGCCTGTCAATCAATCGATCGACATATTTAATCAATCGGGATGAGTGAAATTCATATTTCATCCCAACACCCGTGTGGGGTTTCAAACAATCAAACACAGATTTTAGTTGTGCAGTTGGGCGATGTGTAAAATTTATCGTCCCAATCAATGTCCTTCAAATAAGTGTACATAAACAAACCATCTGGTTTGTAAATGAATATTTATTTATTCACTTCACTATTTTCATATTCACGTTAAAAATTATATTTTTAACGATAAAACATTTTATTTCAACCTATGAATTTCTATTCAATTCATTTATTCAATAAAATGATATTTTTATTTTTCTAACATATTTTAGAAAATTTCGGCGGCATAACGGCACGATACTAGACACGGGACAAGGCCTAGCCTAATCCCCGGTCTAGTGAAGGCCCACGCCATTCACTCATCAATCAAATCAATTTCATTTTGCAAACCACAAAATTTGGAGTAAGAGTCTAACCTAGTCTTACTCCTTCGCCTTATAACGGCGCACGTCTAATCCTAACCAATTTATCGATTCGATTTTTCACACCACAAACCACATTCAAACCAATATCTCAATCAATCACCAAACAATCCAAACAAACAAGTCCATGGTATGTGGACGGGTGTCGGGTGCTTCTAATAAGCACCGTCTGCATCCTAGTATATATATATATAACTAGAAAAATAAATTGAAAGGTGAGAAATTCTCACCGATAGCTATCCTAGCTCCACGGCACTTCATTGATAGAAATCTTCGTCGGTCCCGCCTTTTTGTTACTTTCGCCCGTATTCTCTACATATGTAAAAATCGAATTTTTACTAT
This sequence comes from Allium sativum, assembly GCA_030737875.1. Taxonomy (NCBI): domain Eukaryota; kingdom Viridiplantae; phylum Streptophyta; class Magnoliopsida; order Asparagales; family Amaryllidaceae; genus Allium; species Allium sativum. The sequence goes on along the minus strand of CM060924.1, from coordinate 470,702,353 downwards.
GTTATTCAATATATAAAAATCGAATTTTTATTTCAAAGTTCAACATATAAAAATCGAGTTTTTATTTCAAAGTTCAACATATAAAAATCGAGTTTTTATTTCAAAGTTCAACATATAAAAATCGAGTTTTTATTTCAAAGTTCAACATATAAAAATCGAGTTTTTATTTCATTTAAAAATTCAGTTTTAAAATCTTTGAAATCAGTTTTAACTCTTTTAAAAACAAAACAGTTTTTATCTTTTAAAAGATTCAGTTTTTCTTTTATTAAAAATGCAGTTTTTTTTTTCCTTTTAGAAAAATGCAGTTTTCAATTTCTTTTAAAAACAGTTTTGCCTTTTTATAATTTCTGTTTTTAAATCTCTTTTATAATTTCTGTTTTTAAATCTAAAATAAAAATCAGTTTTTATTTTCTTTTATAATTTCAGTTTACTTTCTTTTATAAAATTTCAGTTTTAAAACTAAAAAAAAACAGTCTTCAAATCTAAAAAAAACAGTAATTCGTTTTTAAATCGCTTTTTAAATCAGAAATTATAAAACAGAAATAAAAATAAATATAAAGTAAAATGGCTCACCGACAGTTGGCGAAGGGGATGAGGCGTCGTCGGCGGTGGCTCAGGCGGCGTTCGGAGGTGTCGGTGGCGTCGCGACAGGGTGCGGAGGCCTCGGGTTGCTGCTTCGATGTCTGGAGGGAGGAGACTGAACGGGGGTCTTCGTCGGCGGCTTCGATCGATGGAGGGAGGAAACAGGTGGAGGCGTAGTCGTCGGCGATGGCGGTCGTGGGCGGGCGGCTCGATTTCTGTTAGGGTTTTTTTTTTTTTTTTTTTTTTTTTTCTGTCTGGTTCGATTTCGGTTTTGAAATAGTGGGGGGGGGCCAGAGTGTAAATGGGGGAGAGAAAATATATTTTATATTTTATTTTACTTTTTTATTTAATTTAATTATTTAATTCCTAAAAAGATACTTTTACATACGACCCCTAAACGAGGTCCACCGCCTGTCGCCCATAGCGTTTCACCCCCCTTCCGAACACAATGGGATATCTACCGCAAGCTGAATCGACCGTTTCGATCAGTTTCCGTTGCATTTACATTTAAATCACTATATTGAATTTTAAACGTACATTTCGAATTACCGGGGTCACATACTAACTAGAAAAATTCCAGAAAAATATTTTCTAGCTTCGTATTGACGATACGGTCCTAACAAAACTAGTTTCGTCGAATTCTAAGACCGTTTGAAAAATGGCCAATTTCCAGTCGATTAAAATCAACTGAAACCGGTCAAAACACGTTTTCCTTTGCCACGCTCACATATTGATTCGAAAAATTATGAAATTTGGAATCTAGCAATAATTCGACATCACGGATCCAACAAAACTGGTTTCGTCGAAATCCGAGGTCATTTGCAAAATGTCCATTTTTAAGGGCCTGAATTCCATAGCGACTATTCAGAATTTTCAACTGGACATATCTCTCAATTTTTAAAGTGAAATCTCAGTTTCTTACATCCGTTAGAAATATATTATCAATCAGATCCTAATGTTTTTGGTTTCACTAAAATCCGGATTGTTTTGCACCCGGTACATTCAATTGAAGTTTGAAATCGAATTATCGAACTACCGCGCCATTTTCAATTCTATTTATAATTATATATAAATATTTATATTCTAACGACGACGCGTATAATATATACGTTCGAATTATATTCAAAATAAATTTTACGTCGATATTATTTAAAATAATCTATTTTAAATATTCAAAATTCGCTAAAATTGCCAAAATAAAAATTTTAAACTGGCCCAGATTTTCCGGGTTGTTACAAACATATTTCCTTTTTAACTCGGATGAGGTCTTCTGTAGACAATTTCCCCTAGTTATAGTAACCCAAGTTGTCCACGGGTCGTCTAGGAAATTGACATCCCTAGCCACGGGTTTCATCGGTTGAGGGTGGCCGAGTATAGTATAGATAAGACCGCTTTTAGAACTCCATATGGTTTCTTCGAGTGGCTCGTCATGCCTTTTGGGTTGACGAATGCACCCGCCTATTTTGTTGAACTGATGAGTAGGGTATTTCGGGATTTCCTAAATCAGTTCGTTGTGGTCTTTGTTCGTGAAATCTTGATTTTCTCGAAGAGCGAGGAAGAACATGCCCTACATTTAAGGGAGGTTTTGAAAACTCTCTGTGCACACCAGATGAGAGCGAAATTCTTCAAATGTCATTTTTGGAGAAAGAAAGTGAGATTTCTAGGGCATGTGGTCTCTAAAGGTGGGATAGAAGTAGATCCTGCGAAGGTGGTTGCAGTTGAAGATTGGCAGGTTCCAAAGAATGCAACGGAGGTGAGGAGCTTTCTTGGCTTAGCGGGCTATTATAGGAAGTTCATTAAGGACTTCGCAAAGATATCGTCCCCATTCACCAGACTGACAAAGAATAATCTGACATTTTCTTTGGACATAGACTATGAGGATACTTTCCAGCGACTGAAGAGGGCTCTGACAACAGCCCCAGTCTTGACTTTGCCTGATGGGAAAAAGGTGTTCACAGTATACACTGATGCATGCGGTACAGGGCTTGGTGCGCATCTGATGCAAGAGGGAAGGGTAGTATGTTATGGAGGTCGACAGTTAAGAGTTCATGAAAGGAACTACCTACCCATGACTTGGAATTCGCTGCCATAGTATTTGCACTTAAGAATTGGCACCATTATCTACTTGGAGAGAAGTTTGAGTTGTACACCGATCACAAATCACTCAAGTATTTATTCTCATAAAAGGATCTTAATTTGAGCCAACAAAGATGGATGGAGTTCCTAGCATCTTATGACTTTGAGATTGCATATACCCCTGGCATGGGTAATGTGGTTGCGGATGCACTGAGTAGGCAGAGGATGACCTTGAGTCCTCTATTTGTAGAGAGGCAGAGCTTGGAGTATATAACGACTTCTGATTTTAGGCCCTTTATCGAGTTTACAACTGGTTTATGGGAATCATTAGAAGTGCGACCTACTATGATGGATCAGATAGGAACTTCGCAGCGAGAGGACCCTCAGATAGCAAATATTTTGGACAAGCTCAGAAAAGGGGAGACGTCCAGTAACCTCAGTGATATTCCATGGATGATAGAGGATGGTTACGACGAGAAGGAAGGCTTTGCGTCCCATAGGTTGGGAGTTCGTTGAAGATAGTCTACGGATGATAGAGGATGGTTATGACTATTCATCCCGGCGGTGATAAGATGTATAGGGATATGAAGAGGGTTTTCTTTTGGGCTCGGATGAAGAAGGATGCACCAGAGTTTGTCTCTCGATGTTTGATTTACCAGCAAGTCAAAGCTGAGCAAAAGAAGCCCGGTGGTTTACTTCATCCTTTGGAGGTCCCATAGTGGAAGTGGGAGAGCATCTCGATGGATTTCATTGGTGGTTTGCCTAGATCATGAAAAGGCAACACCAGTGTTTGGGTTATAGTGGACAGACTTACTAAGAGCGCTCATTTCATTCATGTTAAGAGTAAGAGGACGACATCATGGTTGGCAGTGGTTTATCTTCGTGAGATAGTCTGTCTACATGGAGTATCTTCCAGTAACGTAAGTGATCATGACGCAATTTTCACCAGTGAATTTTAGAGGAGCTTGCAAGAGGCATTAGGTACATAGTTATGTTTGAGCACCACTTATCACCCTCAGACCAATGGGCAGACTGAAAGGGTGAATAGAGTTCTAGAAGATCTTTAAGGCTGTGTATCCTAGACTTCGGAGGGGCTTGGGAAGAGCATCTACCTTTAATAGAGTTCTCTTGCAACAACGGTTATCAGACTAGTATTGGCATGGCACCCTTTGAAACATTATACGAGCGACCATGTAGATCACCGACTTGTTGGTGGGAGTCTACAGAAAGACTTCTACTTGGACCTAAGATGATTAGGGTAACTTCAGAAAAGAATGATCTTATTAGAAGGCGCATGAAGACAGCTCAGGATAGGCAGAAGTCCTATGTAGATAAGAGAAGGGTCGATATTGAGTTTGAGGTGGGAGACATGGTTTTCATTAAGGTATCACCTTTGAGGAATGTGGTTCGTTTTGGATCTATAGGGAAATTGGCACCAAGATTTGTAGGGCCATTTCCCATAACAGACAGGGTTGGCTAAATGGCCTATAGGGTAAAGCTACCAGAGAGACTGTCCGGTGTTCATGATGTTTTCCACGTTTCTTATTTACGGAAGTGCTTGCATGACACCGCAGAATTAGTTGAGTCGAGTATGCTTGAGGAAGTAGAGGTGGAACGGGAAGCGACAATGAGACAAGTTCCTACTCATATTCTTAAGGAAGTAGATGTGGAACGGGAAACGACAGTGAGACGAGTTCCTACTCGTATTCTTAGATCAGAGGTTAAGAAGTTACACAACTGAGAGGTCAAATTGATAAAAGTTCAATGGGGAGATGACCACGAGGATGCAACTTGGGAGACTGAAGACAAGATTCGTGCTTCATACCCTTTTCTTTTAAGGATATGTTATTAACTTCTTTTTCCAAAGCATTTATTTCATGCTTGTTTCTATCATTTAAGTATGTCATATCGATTGAATCTTTGACCTTTAGGTAGGAATCCCATGGATGTAAACATGTGTTTAAGACATGTTATGTTTGAGGGATGCAAGTGTCTGCTAGTGGTTGCTTGTGGATGCATACACACACACACACATTAGGCACTAGATCGGCTCAATCACTCTCATATTGCATATGAATGTGTGTGCATTTTTCTTCTTTTTATGGATGAAAATGGGTGAATCATCATATGAATGTTGCATTTGGATGGATGATTGTGCATGCATGTAGCATTCACAAGATATATTAGCATTATTTGCATACATATTGGATTCATGACACTAACATACATTGCATTAAGGAGGTCAACCGAATCAGTAGACTGCCTGATCTTTCGCATTAGTATAGGGACATACACACGCACCCTTTTGCATATGTTCATATAAGCATAGAAATCTTTTAAGGACAATGGATGCATGTGATTTATGGATGAGTAGGTGGGTGATGGATGTTAGGATATACATTCTTCTTAACTTAGAGATTTCGGGGACGAAATCCTTTAAGTAGGGGAGAATGTAACACCTCGTAATTTTAAAAGACACTAAAATGATAAGCTAGAAAATACTTAATTAAATATTGGGAACTAATTGAAATAGACTACTCTATTGTGTTTGTCTCGGAATTCTGTTTAAGATAGACTCCGACTTTGTATAAAACGGACATCGTATGAAGAAGTTATTAAGCCTAGAAGTTTGTATACGCACAAGAGAATTATATATATATATATATATATAACAATTCAAAATAATTCAAAATCAAAAATGCGGGGGAGAGCGGGAGTTCGGCCCGTTAGGGGTCGACCCCACCCTAAGGGTGTTGACCCATGGGTCGACACCAGCACATGGGTGTCGACACCCATGTCGACCCCTCCGAGATCTAAGCAGAATACAATTTCTGAACGTGGACTCGTTTCTTGACTAGATTCGTTGACCCTAGGCTATAAAAAGGATCTTAATCCCATTGTTTTATTCATCTAAATCAATGGCGACAACGAGGTGCTTCCCCAACTCAGAATAAAATAGCCTATTCTTCTTCAATAACAAGTTATACGAATCCAGATATCTGTGCTACGTCATCTACGATTAATTCTCTGTTCTTTAGATCTAAATACGGTGAACTTATGTTATTTTTAGATATAAACATTTAAAAGTTATCTTGGCATGTTTATGAATTGGATTTAAGCCTATGCCTATCAATATTTTGAATCATATCACATCTACCATTACTTGTACACTAGATCTATAATTCTCATATGCCCAGTTCTGTTATTTTATGCCTATCTTGATAAATTTTATCATCATATGCCTATTTAATAATTATGCCTATTCGTGTTCTCTTCCCTTTCTCCTTCCCTTTTTTTATGGTCGGGCTACCTTCGAGCCTAGGCATACTACTGAAATATGCAAACTCGCGAAATTGGGAACGATGGGGAATGTAAAATTTGGGGAATAACTTGCACTGGGAATATTGATGAATAAAGTGTATTGTAACTTGTATTGGGAATATTGGGGCATAAGGTGTATTGTAACTTGTATTGGTAATTTTAAGCATAAATTATATTGGGAATTTTGGGCATAACTTGTATTGGGATTTTGGGGCATAACTTGTAACGAACATGAACAATTGGCTAAGAACGAATATGCTTAAAAACTACAGTAATTAGAAACTGTAACCGCACTTAGACACAAGGTTAGATTACACTTGTGGTAGAAGTCTTCCCAGAACCATTCGGCAAATCCAGCAACCACAAGTGGTTAATCTAATGTGAGGGGTCGAGTGCATAAATGTACAAGTAACGGTGCTAAATACGAGGTTAAGTCCGACTTATGGTAGAAGTCTGCCCGGAATCGCCTGGCTTAACCAGCATCCACAAGTAGTAGACTTAATGTGAGATGTCTAGTCCATTAATAACCATAAATGGATAACTTGTTAATATGTAATGCTTAACCTATTTAAATTTGTGAAAGGGGTTAGCTAAACCTGTTAAATTGATTAGGGGTTAAGTAAACTTGTTTGAATCAAGGGGGATTAAGTTAATCTTGTTAAATTTATGGGGGCGGGTTATTATACATGCATATATATATATATGTGTGTGTGTGTGTGTGTGTGTGTGTATGTGTGTGTGTGTGTGCCCGACAAACATAGCCTGCTTTACATGTAGGGGTTATGCAACCTTGTTAAACTGTTAGGCATAACCTATTAAAATCCTAGTAATGGGGATGCAAGCTTTTGAGGGAAGATTGTATCATCTGTTGTGTGAGATTCGTTTCATTCAGTAACCCATCTAGATATCAAAAGAGTACTCCGAACTAGGTTGGGGTCGGGGTACGCTTACTGAGCTGATTATAAGAGGTCACTTGGGTGAAAGGTGTTGACGACGCGTTCCATCGGTGTTATGTGCCTGCATGGGTCCGCTTGCTTGGGAAAATAAGACGCTGTGACGTCAGTAGACATAGCTGTGCATCTTGGAAATAATGAGGTTGTCACTTTAGGAAATGATATATCCTACCGTGGGGCCAACACAGGTATCTACGGAGTAGGGAGTCGATCGATTGTGGTAGTAAATAGGGTACATCTAGTCTTGCTTGTTAGGGAGCTTGTTATTCTAGTTGGGTGTAATACCTGTTATTCCTGTGGGGCTACCTATTATTTTTGTTGGGGTAAAATATGTTACTAGAAGTACACCTAAGTCTACCATCTAGTTCTATTGGGGATCATCTTGTTCTCGTTATACTAGTATTGGTGCAAAGAAAAATACTCGGGAAGCGCAATATATTATGTTCTGTCTATCCTGCTTATCCTGTCATACCTGCCTCGTATACAGTTAATTCTTTCATTCAGTCTATATGCCTATTATGACGCTTTTACTTATTTATATGCTAAAAGTAACTGGCCTCGCCAAAATTTATGTCAGACCCATTTTATTTCCTTTTCTCTCTCTTCCGTTCCCCTCCCCCTCCCCTCCCCCCAAAGGTTCTCAGGGTTGGAATACTCTAATTTGATCATGATTCTTTCATTTTGTTTGGAGTTGCTTAGATGTACTGCTTGATTAGCTATCTTCTCTATTATGGCTATATTTTGGGGATTATGCTCTTTTTATGTATTATTGTACTCTGATAATGATTTTGGTACAAGATAGAAGTTTTATGTTGATGTAATGGGTTTTCAGTATTTCAGACTTATTATGTAATTGGGCTTGGACCACGAAGCTTTTCTATTTAATAAAGTTTTAATTCCGCTGTTATTTTATATCTATCTTGTAATGTTTCTGTTTACCTATAACACCTCATGAAACTTAATGCATTCTGATAAAGAGTGACATTAACGGACGTGGGGTGTCACACAGAATTAGCTAATCCAGCTATGGAGAATCTGAAGTCTGAAGGTCAGGATGATGCAACTAATAGAGGCGTTGATGTGAACTCAGAATATAACAAGGTACAACTGCAAAGCAAATGTTGGCAGCACACGTGAGACTTTGGCTTGTCACGTTGAGTCTAATTTGCATGGAACTGTACACATAGGCACCTGTTTTTCAGGAGGATCTCTTGAAGCACCATAGTTACCTAATTAACAGAATCTAATCAACATTAATGATAGCTACAGGATCCCTACTAGCAGTTGCTTCCGGTAGTATAACATCAATGATGTTCAATCCCTTTTGTATTCAAAAGACCAACGCTAGCATATTTTAATGTCGTCTAAGTGAAACAAAAAAATGTAGAAAATAAACATCATGTGAATCGTATCATAAATTAGATGCAAGTGAATAAAAAAAATTAAATCTTACCAAAATGTCCTTATATCATAATACCATTTCCAAAGGACTTACTCAAATTTAAGTTTGACGTAAATGGCAGCTTAAATTATTCCTTAATGTTGTGCTTGCTACTTTTGTTGCCTCATCGCTTCAGAGCCATGTGCTCCTCAAGAACTTTGTATTGCAGATAAAATAACTTAAGTTACTATTATTGTTTAAAAAACACAACTAATCAAATGCCTATTATTTTGCTACCAAGAATATTCATTTGTTATATTGTTATATGACTAAAGAAGGACAACTCAATAAATTAAAGGATATATTTTTTTTGCAGAATTTTCTTCTTTGATTGTAATAAAAAAAAATTGGCAGAATATTCTTGTGAATCATTATTTTTTTTCTTAATACCCTTGACTAGGAATGCCAAAGGATGAGTATTTATTAAATGTGATACAATATTCATTATTGTGAACCATTCACTATTCGTTGTCAATTAAATATTTTTCCTACGCATTTTTTATTTTTATAAACATTACATATATCCAATAAAATAATTCGTATAACAGAAAGGTAAAATCGGAAATATACTTCATTTCTAATGCAATTCTCAATAAGAGCTAACTTATATTATCAAATTACATAATTATCTATTGTTTATCTTTAACTTCATCGTACACTAGACCATATTTTGAATTCACATTCATAAGGTGAATATCATAAATGGATAGCCTACGACATTTATATGAATGGAAACATGGAGTTTTTGTATGTATGTAAAATCATGAATATCATGAATACACAAACAAAAACTGCAGACATATAAACATAGTGTGGCGCTAAGGGCACCCTAAAATACTCTTCCAAATACCACAATTAAAAAAATAAAACTCATCGAATTTTGTATGCTTCCTAATACCACATTACCTCATCATTCTAATCTCTCCCTCAACCAGTATTTGCTAAACTAATCACATAGTAAGACATAATCTAAAATCCTAATCAAGAGTATCTTTGTCTACTTCATCTTTCCTGCGGGAAATTCAAATTCTTACCATTTGAAGCCCTAATCTCTCACTTTCTCTTCTAATTTGCTTCAAACCTTATTCACAGATTTTGTATATTTAGGCACACATTCTTATTTCTTGGCATTGTTGTGGCGTCGTTATCATTGATCGATCGATTGGACTACAATTAAGGAGTGGAATGAAAGAGGAGTGAATAAGAAACGAGAGGGAAATAAGGTAATGGTGGTGTGGTAGCCCTAATTTTTTACGTATGGTATTAAGAAAAGCGTAATGATAATTATTGTGGTATTTTTTAGTAGCGATATTAGAAAGAGTATTTTAGGGTTCCCTTTGCACCACACTAAACATGTATCTGCATGATTACATGGGTGCCTCCATATAATCATTTTGATTCATATTAACAAAAGGAAATTCAATATAAAGAGCATCGCCTTATACTATATTAGTGTGATTTAATAAAGCCACATGACTCTGTGTGTGTATATACATGTATGTATATATATATATATTCGTATATATATGTATATATATGTATATGTGTGTGTATATATATATATATATGTATGTATATGTATATATTTGAGTGCGCGCACACGTGAACTTATGTGTAAATATTTATTTTGGCTAATACAAAAATATTTATAGAAAGTTCCAATTTTCTACATATAAATATATAATTAAATATTTTTATTATATACTTCATGTATGTACACATTTTAAAAAAAATATTTATATCTTATATGTTTTGGCCTTATTATTCATATTTTTGGATACACACACACACATGTACATTATAAATATTAGTTTATATTTCAAATCTATTTTTTAATTAAAAAGATTATTATATATACTAACATACATACATTTATGCTATAAGCATATATGTGTGTAACCACATATATGCTAATACACATACGTATCCATATGGTTTTAAAAAATATTAACCTGGATAGAGAATTTTTCCAGGTATATATGTATAATGTTGATGTGTATACGTAATCAATGATAAAATGTATGTGCATATATAATTAAATATATTATATATATATATATATATAATGAGAATTGTTACATTTTATTGCTAAAACCAGTCATATACTTTTTTTATATGCCTCATCAAAACCTTGTAAGTCCGCTGTTTTAGATGAGTTGTCTATAAAAGAATACATATAAATTCCATATATTAACAACACACAATCAAAAAGAGAACCAAAAATAAAATGACTAAAAATCAAATTACAAGTAAACAACGTGAAAAATAAAAGAGAAATATGAGACAGCTTCTCTCGGCCCTAATCAGAATCGAAGCCTGTTCTAATTTCAAACTTCTACTTCCTCGTCCAAAATCCAAATTATTCAGCATCGATCGGCTCTATTCCCCCATCGATTCAGATGCTCCAAATTGTCACTAGTCATTTCAGTTGAACTTCCATTGCCCGTAATAAGATATGTCACATCTTTTACTATATGTTTTAGTAAAGTTGTAAAATTTGTCTTTCGATTTCTGAAAATTTGAGTGTTACGCTTTCACCAGATATGACAATTTGAAGTTGTGAAAGCCGCGTACGCCATATCCTTTATCTAAACCTTATTCTTGAATTTAGTCTGTAGGAGTAGGGCTTCTTTTTTTAGAGCGGAAAGGGTGTTGGGTAGGATGTTTAACATGAACTTAATCGAACACCACACGCATGATGAAAAATCATAGTGGAGGAATAAATGCCTTAATGATTCCGATTTTCTATCACATAATATGCAAATGTCGTCCGTAACAATCTGAAATTTCTTTAATCTGTCTTTAGTATTCAATCTATGTGCCATAAGACCATTGAAAGATAGGGAAAAAAATCATCTGTCTTGAATTTTTTTGAGTGTCAAATCAATTTGAAATAATTTCTAGTCACCATTTTCTCTCTGGTTTTATCCCATGCTTTGCAAAATGTGAAACCACACCGTCACGCCAATCTTATTAGTCAGTTGAGTCAGCCGTGTGGATAGTGACATTTTGTATATGATGCATAGCTTGTTGAGTAGCTGGATGCAGAGTAGGATTTAACTGACCGAGTTGTATAATAGAGTAGGATTTAACTGACCATGACATATAAATTCCCTATTAAACATATTGTAAGCTTGTGTAGGTCCACTTTAACACATAATTTACTTGCTCATGGCTTCCTAAAATCATGTAAAAATTCATGAGCAAGAAGTATGTTATCTCCAATGTATCTCCTCTTGATAAAATGCACATTGATTTTGGGAGATTAAACGAGGCATTAAATATTTAATTCTATATCATAGAATTTTTGTAACAACCCGGAAATTCGGAACCAATTTAAAAATTTTATTTTAGAAATTTTAATGAATTTTGAATATTTAAAATGGTTCATTTTAAACAATAACAACGAAAAATTTATTTTAAATGAAAGTTAGAACGAATATATTTATTTTAATTATAAAAGGAGTTTGAAATGGCGCGACAATTTGAAAATTCGACTTCTAATTTCAATTGAATATACGGAATTCATTTTAAATCAGAATTGGACCAAACAAGAAATATTTGAATCTGTTTAACTATATCTTTCTAACGAATGTAAGAAACTGAGATTTCACTTTATAAATTATAAGTTATGTCCAGTTTAAAATTTAGAAAAGTCATTGTAGAATTTATATATTTTTTAATATAATATATAGCCTTAAAAATAGCCATTTTGCAAACGATCTTCATTTTCAACGAAACCACTTTTGTTGGAACCGGAATGTCAAATTATTGCTAGGTTTCAATTTTCATAATTTTTAGAATCAATATGTGAGCGTGGCAAATTAAAATGTATTTTGTCAATTTTACTCAAATTTAATCGACTTGAAAAAGGTCGTTTTTCAAACGGTCTCCAAATTCAACGAAATTAGTTTTGTTAGGACCGTATCGTCAAAATATAACTAGATATATTTTTTCTGTAATTTTTAGAGTCAGTATGTGGCCCCGGTAAATTAAAAATGTACGACCAACTAAAATAATTAAATGATTTATATTTTAAATAAAGAAAAGTGGGCTGAGACGATCAAACGGGATGATGGGACCTAGTCCATTGTGTCAAGAAGGGGGTATTTGACTATGGACAACATTAGTTGGGCTAAATTTGGAGTGGGTTGGAATTAACGGGCTATTTTGGTAAATTAATGAATTAAATTAATATTATATTATAAATAGGACAAAACCTAAACCCTAGTTCAATGACAGCCGCCACCCTTGTAATCTTGAATGGCCACCCTTCTCCGATTCATCTTCATCAATTTCTCCCAATCTCTTCAACAATCTCATCAACTCCAAAAGGTAAATTCGTAGAGATTTCCACACTCTTCAAATTGATACTGTTGTGATGGGTTTTCGTCGCGAGGTTGGTTCGAACTTGCCCCTCAAAGTCAACGCATTTGGATCCGTTTTCACGGGGCTAGGCAGGTGCGAGCTTGCCGGGACTGGCGGCGCTTGAGGACCGAGGTGCGGCGGTCGAAGGGACAGTGTCAGATTGTGGTCCGCTGGAGGCTAGCGGCGACGATGGCGTGATAAAGTCTTGGATGTTGGGTTCGGTTTTGTGCAGCAACAAGAAAGGAGGAAGGAAAAGTAAATTTAATTAATTAGTTAATTAATTATTTAATTATCTATTAAAGTAAAGAGTATTAAAATGATCATATCTCTTACATACGACAACAGAATCAGGTGAAACAAGTTGCATTGGACTCGTGTTGACCAGATCTACACAATGAAACAAACCAGATCTGAAACGGAGCAAATCCGAATTTGGGGAAAATTCAAATCTGAACTGTACAGAATTAAAATCATGGTGAGATTTCTATTTCATAATTAAAAATTTAATTATCTCTCACTATTCGGAATTCATGGATTATGTCAATAAATTAGATCTGTGATGTTTGGAATTTGAAATTGTTGAATGTTGTTTGTTGATTGTGATGCTCGTGGTTATTAGATTGTGATCGACAATAGAAATTTTCTCTTTATTTAAATCTATAGTTTATTGTTGGATCTAGATTTGAAATAAAAAATTTATTTTTATTTCAGATCTATCAATATTGATTTGATTTTATGGTATAGGTTTCATATTTTATTTAGATAAGTGAAACATGGTTTGTTTAAATTTAGATTTACAATAAAATATTTATTTTACTTGTTAACATGAAATATGATTTTATCAAATATAAATTTACAACAAAATATTCCTTTTTATTGTTAACATGAAATATGATTTTGTCAAATATAGATTTACAATAAAATATTCATTTTTATTTTTAACATGGTTTTTGTCAAAAGTTGTTTTCATTATAATAATATGATTAAAATAAAAAATTAGGATAAAAAGGATTAAAATAAAAAAGATAACCAAAGTTATCACCTTTGCTTAATAATTTAGTTAAACAAAAATCATCACTTTTGTTTCATAGATTAGTTGAAACCAAAATGGTCATATGTGTCAAATTGTTTAGTTGAAAGCAAAATGGACATATGTGTCAAATTGTTTAGTTGAAACAAAAATGTTCATTTTTATCAAATTGGAATTGTTGGACAAAAATGTTCATTTTTATCATTTTGTTGAATTAGAATTTTCAACAAAAATGAAAAGAACATTTTTAACATTTTGTTGAATTGGAATTTTCTACAAAAATGAAACATCAATTTTGGCATTTTGTTGAATTAGAATTTTCAACAAAATCGAATTATACATTTGTGTCAATTTGTTGAACTAGGGTTTTCAACAAAATTAAATTATACATTTGGGTCATCTTTGTTGAATAAGAATTTTCAACAAAAAAATAAAATATACATTTTTGTGTAATTTTGTTGAACAGAGTTTTTTCACCAAAAATGAAATATCAAATTTTGACATTTTGTTGAACTAGAGTTTTCAACAAAAATGAAATATCAATTTTTATCATTTTGTTGAACTAGAGTTTTCATATAAAAAAATGAAATATCAAATTTTGTCACTTTGTTGAATTAGAATTTTCAACAAAGATGAAATATCAATTTCTAACATTTTGTTGAATTAGAATCTAAATAGAAAAGATTCATGTTTTATAAAAAACATGATTGCATTGAAATTTACATTTTTAATGTAATGTTAGAAACTAAAAGAATATTCATGTTTTAAATAAAAACATCGTTACATTAAAAATTCACATTTTTAATGTAATGTTATAAAAATAGAAAAAGGTTCATGTTTAAAATAAAAACATGATTACATTAAAAATTCACATTTTTAATGTAATGTTAGAAATTGGAGAAATATTCATGCTTTAAAATAAAAACATGTTAACATTAAAATATCACATTTTTAATGTAATGTAAGAAAAAATATGTTCATGTTAAATATGGAAACATGATAACATTAAAAACCTTATTTTTAATGTAATGAATGAATCACTAAATTAGTAAATATTTAATACGTTGTTGAACCATTAATTGTCGTTTAGCCTATAACATCTTCATAAAGCTCAATTTTTCTAGGATCTTGATTTGAGCTTGTCTCCAATTCAGTAAATATTTGTTCAGCTTCAAGTAAGACAGATTCATCTTTAGGCCTTAATTTTTTCCGCTTTTTAAGTTCACTTTTACAAGCTAGCAACTTGTGATAAAAAGCGTAACTAGGATATCGCCGTGTAATTAATTGCAGTCCTCTAAGTACACAGTCATAATACCCATCCATTCATTGCTATATCTAAAGGGGAATCCTTTAGAAAAACAAGTAGGGATTAGGTGAAGCAAAAAAGGGTAATGATCACTGGATAGTTGAGATAGAGACAAAGCTTTCATATTTGTAAATTTATGGAGAAGGTTGTGATAAATAAAAATTGCCAATGTTATTGGCAAAATACCCCTCCTATATCTGCCTTTATTTCTAATAATTCAGCTTGTTGCATACAGTTATTGAAGGCCCTCAACTGCTAAAAAGGGATGGATAGACCACCTTTTTTTATAAAGAGGGGATTTGGGGTTGTTGAAATCGCCTATGGAAGCCCATTCAATCGTGATTAACTCAAACTCATTAATCAACTTTGCCACAAATTCTGTCATTCACGGAACTTCGTTGCTCACATAAACCATAGTGAAATGTAGAAGGAAACCCATTAACACGGAAATAGTTAGATGTTAAGATGAGGAAGATACAACATCAATGGACCAAACCAAAGTATCCCACATAAGTAATATTTGACTTGAAAAATCATTGGGAGTGTGAGGTATGTACTCCCAATTTCATGGAATTTAATAACTAAATAGTAAGTAATTATATGCATGGGGGTTTGGTTTTTCAGGGATACTCGCCTCTAGCGGTGGAGTTGCTGAGGTGGCTGATTGCTTTGCTAGCCTTCATTCCTCGTGATCGAGGAAACTGATAGTTGATATGCCATGTGGAGCTTTTCTGTAGTGCATCAGATCTGTTGAGACATTTTTCTCTTCGTGGTGTTCTATTTTTGTTGTTTTTTATTTTTCATGGGGAGACTATTGTACTGTGTAGGAGAATGATTACTTCACTTTCGGGTAGCGGCCTTGCCGAAACTCGATTTTGAAGTAAGATGGGCGGTGGTTTAGCTGGAGCTCATCTACCTTTCTCTCTACACACATAGTCATTCACCGATTAAGTTTTCTTTGTTGGTTACCTGCTAGGCATGTTGGCAGTTTTTGTTGACATTTTGTTCTGTTATATATATACACACTTCTAAAAAAAATGCATTTATTTTAGTTTCTACCAAACCAACTAAAGTAGGCTTGAATTTTGTCAAAAATGAGACCACATAACTTATTCTATGTGGTGTGTTCATAACCCTGACATTCAAAGTAATCAACGTAATTTAACAGAGAAGTTGCTCCTCAGTCCCCTTTAGAAGGAGCAGATACATTTACCTGATTTTTGCCTTTGACAGTGTTCAAATATTCTTTGTTTTGAGTAAGATAGTGTGAAACGTTAGGGGTATCCTCTTCAACAATATAATCAGTCAAAGTTTGAGCAACATGTTGTATCTCGTCTGGTACAATGTCATCAGGGAAGCTAATGTTTAAGAAATCCAGGTGATCATCATGTGCATGAGATTCTGTTTGTGTTTCAATTGTAGATGATTTATTAACAAAAGTAGTTGTTGTTTCAGAAGCACCAGAAGTGGAGGGTTGATCAGTTGATTGCTTTGGTATTCATATTGGTTCTTTATTTACTTCATGAGTGCATATTTTGTGCCCAACGTTTTTGAACTTGTCACATTTTGAAGGAACAAATTCATATTCCGCTAAAAATTTCCTTATTCACATCAGTATGTAACCAAATTGGAATTTTAGTAACAAGACCACTGTTGGTGTTAATAGTGATAATTAATCTAGCATATTTTGTAAATTTCTTAAGGTAATATTATCATTTGTTTTAATAGGAGTGCCAATAAAACTTAAAATCATTGATAGCACATCCAGTCCATGGTTAGGTTACATAACTTAATCCAGACTTGTGCCTCTGTGGTGTTAAACTTGTCAAAATCATATCAAGAGGTACCGTTTATCAACCATAAGAAATTTACCAAAACAAGAGTAGATGATCGCAAAACTGACAGTTCGAACTGAATTGTGTACCGGTAAACCGGTGCAACATGAAGATGAAATTGACCTCAAGGTTTCCAAACCTTCTGAATATATATTTTTTGAGTTTTGAAACTGATAATTTAAAATCAATTGCTTGAAGTGCAACAGTATTTTTCCATGAACCTTTAGATTTCTTAAAAGCAGTTTCTGGAATAAATACATAACTGTCTGGATGCTTCACACAATGGGGAGTTCGATTGTCAGCAGGGACGAAGCCAGGAAATCGGCCGGGGGAGGATTCGAAGGGGACCAAATTTTTTTTTACACCAGTTTATCCTTAATTTCAATCTATAATGTCTTATATTATCATTAAAAATGTCTTAAAAGTGGTCATTTTTGCTTAAATCGGTAAAAAAAAATCCTATTTTTTAACATCTAGGGGGGCCACCGCCCCCACTTGCCCCCCTTAGATTCGTCCCTGATTGTCAGGAACTAGTTTAGATTTGGCCTTGCCTGCAACTGCGTTAACATAACTGGGTTGTCGTGGTGGAGCCGCCTTAGTTGGTGGGGATTTCCGACGGTTCCGGCGGTTTTTTTTATTTTTATTTTGGGGGAAGGGGGAGGTTCTGGCAGTTTACATAGTGCTGGTAATGGACTATTTTCATGCATAGGGTCCATCATTTTTTGTAGTGGCGCGCATATATATATATATATATATATATATATATATATATATATATATATCAAAAATGCTATTTTACCCGAATGAAAATATGGTAAAATACCCGAATGTGAGATAAAATGCAGGGATCACCCATGAATTGCTTGAATTCATCTTTAAAATTAGGATCTCATATTTTTCTCTCTTATTCGGGTGAAATACCCAAACGTACTTCGGGTATTATAGCAAAGTTGATATATATATATATATATATTATTAGTTATGGTATGGGCGATTATTTTTGGAGATATGTGCAAGTACGTTTGTAAGATACTTCACATTTGTAAGTAGACACATTGTGATTTTAGCTTTTCTACTGGAACTACAGTTCATTTCTCCTTCAAGTTTACAAAACATATCCAAGCTTAAATGGTTGAAGTAGTCGTAATGGAGGTAGGAATGTATTTATTTTTATGGTCTTTGAATAAAAGAAGGTGGAGCTGTTTATAATCATCAAAAATATAATATACCTTCACAATTTCATCTTTTTAAATTCATATCCAATTTAGATCATATGACCTATTCAAAATCCCTCACATTTTGCTATGGACACCCACTTCATGGACGCTTCATAACGTTGGACCTAACAAATATACTATAGATGAATTAATTAAAAATTTAAGCCTATATATTTAACTAGAATTATATGTATGTAACTTATAATATTTTAATTAATTTTATGGCATCGGATAATTGGTTAAATGCAACAAAAATTTTGTACACTTTATTAGATCCTCTACTTCGTGCTTTTAATGACAACAAATATACAATCACTTTATACTATATATGTGTATGCACGCGCACGTGTGTGTGCATATCATCTATATATGCAGGAATATAATCATAATCGAAGACTTAAAGGCAAGCACAGGAGCTTTATAATATTAGTTAATATTCAGTGTAAAGTCTAAGTATATGATTTGTACAATCTCCTTTTATAGTATCCACATATATAATAGTTTAAAAATGGTTTTATAAGCAAAGAAACCCAGAAATAAGAATGTGCATGTGTCAGACGTCTGATTCTCAGTTCAGACGTCTGTCACTGGACTCCAGAAAAATTCCAGAGTTCCAGCACAGACGTCTAACATAAGTGACAGACGTTAGTGCTGAGTGACTGGCTATTTTTCTGGAAGGGTTTTTTCCTCAAATCAAAAAGTTGCATCCTTTTTCATTAACACATTGTATTCCACCAAGATATGCAACCTTTAGAATGAAAAGTTTCAATCCAAAAAACATTTCTGTTCAATGAAACTCTATATTTAATAAATAAACTTGAAATACAGAAATTTGTCCTAACTAATTGCTAACGATATTTTTCGTCAACGCCGGAGATAGGTCTACGAAAGTGGACCTAAGGGAAAATGAGGTTATTTAGTTTCCACGAGCCTGAATTAGTTCATCATTTCCCAGATATCAAGGTCTAAAGCCCGAAAGAATAGTTACTCTTCCCTCAAAGGGAGTGAGTATCACGCTTAAGCGATGTAAGAACCAACAATTATCTTGGGACAAGGGTTCCCTAAGCACAACCCTCCGTAGAAGGCTAAATGGCTGTAGGAAGGGGCTTTGCCCAACTTCGTAGAAGAGTTCAAGCTCGAGTAGGAATCCATGACCACATAGAAGGAAAAAGGTATGTTGTATAGGAAGTAATTAAGAAAACTCATAAGAAATATGCTAAGTGTTGATCCACTCTTTATTGATCTTTGATTTGGGGGTACATAAGTGATTACAATAGAAGTCCCCAAATTGATTTGGAAATTTGGGTTTACTCTAGAAGAAAAGAGTACAAGAATGAGGAATGAGAAATAGATCTCGAAAATGAGATCCCTGGGGTCTTATTTATAGACAAATCGGGGACCCTTTTGTCACTGGCCAGCAGAAGCCCATGTCGGCCACTTTTCCCTTTGGTTCCCGATGCTTTGGCTCTTGGCCACTCTTTTGGCTTTGCTCATTGCTTTTAGGGTGCCGGTCTTGGCTCTCGAAAAGATGGTTTTAGTCTTTAGAGCTTTTCTCTGACGTTATTTAATTTTCTTTGTATCAATACCAAGCTTGTTGGTATGGATAGCTTTAGGAAAGACTTTGAACTTCCAGCTATGGGCTTCTGGTCGTAAGCTTTCGGTCTTGCTGTTAATCCTTCATGATGTTTGCTTCTGTGTTGCTTCGGATACTTAAGTTTTGGGTTCTGTCACTCCTTTCAGTATTGACACTAAGCAGGTTAGTGTGAATAGCTTATCTCTTTTAGAAGCTTTGGCTAGCCTTTCGGTAGATCCTGAAAGTGGGCTTCGGCTTTTCGGAGGGACACTCTCGATGCTTTAAATTCTGCTAAGGTTGCCTTTCGGTTATCACCAAATTGGGGTCTCGGTAATTGGCTTCCGAATAGTTTTTCCATGTTTCAAGCTTTGTGCTTTTGGTGCTTTCGCGTCTTTTTGTATCAGCAATAAGCTAGTTAATACCGATAGCTTTTTCGCCCTTCTGGGTCTCAGGTTGTAGGATTCTTGGTCTTTCTCTTCATTTGCTTCCGGTTTTGGGTGGTTCTCCTTCGTATATGTGCTTATGTTGACTACCCTCCGTTCCTGGACTACCCTTTCGGTATTCTTTCTTTTCATTGGATCCAAGCTTTATCCTTTGGTGAAGGTACCAGTTGCCTGTTGTTTTGAATGTTTCCCTTACGCTTTCATCCCCGTTCGAAGTTGGGTCTTTACTGTCGGATTTCCCTTCTATGCTTCTGACGATTCATTACCCCTTCACCGTCAGTCTGTCTCAGTGCTAATTTTGGTAGTAACATTTGCCCTCTTCCTAGTGAAGGGGTATTTTCGACTTTCCAAGTCAAACTTTGTCTTTTCTTAGGCACTTTGACTTTCCGCCTTTTGGTATCCTTTAATCTAACTTGTTGATTGGTACTCGTGTGTTCAGTCGAGATTTAAGGGCTTTTTTAATCATAAAAATCCTTTTCTTTCCTTTTACTCTATTCGTTCACTCGCAAATCCATCGCTTACACAAGATTATCGTTTTCAAAAGTTGTACGAGCTTATCATAATTTCAAATTCAATATTCCTATAAGTATTTCTAACTAGATTTTGCTCCTTAATAAACTGAAAGGGCATCTTCTTTGCTTAATTTGTGAATTCTTATCGAATTCCATAAGTTCTTGGTTTTACTGTGATAGTTTGATATGTAAAGAAAAGTTTGATTAATCATGGTAAATTGTGTGAAATTAGACTATACTCCCTTATCATATCTAAAAGCTTTGTACATACATTTATCTCTACTATAGGGATGAAATTGAAAACCCTTCTTATTAATATCGACACCATCGACTCATTTTCGGTTTCGATTCCCTTATTACCCACATCGAGGTCAGTTTTAGGTTTAGAAGTGGGTGTTACTGAAACTTTTAAGGTATGGGAATGCTAACACTAGTTCCGTCGGTATGCCACTTCCGACTCTTGTGGCTTTAGTTTTGTTTTTGATCATGAGGCAATTGGCATAATTAAAGCTAAATTTTAAATAATACTATAGGTAGGCATCCATGATACATAATTACACATGATTTATAACAAAAGTATTAACTTACGACTTTTTTTTTGACCTTTTAAAGAAGAAAATGTGGATTAATGTTATAAAATAATATTAGTTTTGCAAAATAAACACTAGCACATCTATGGTGGAATGACATCACCTCGATGTATTGAACCTAAGAAATCTTCTTTGTAATTTTCAGATGGAAAGCCTCTCGCGGTATTCTCATGTTCGTTCTCAGGATAAAATAAGGGCCATCCTCGACAGCTTTGATATGACGGGAATTGATACTATTCCTGCTTCTGGGAGAGATACTATTTAAATTCCTCCAGATGGATTCTTTGCTTATTCTTCCATCCACATTTGGCATGGTGGCTTTTTCCCATTTCCAGACTTCATTGCAAAATTCCTACAATATCTGAAGCTAGCTCATATCCAACTGAGTCCAAATACGTATACTTGTCTTTTGTGTCTTGAACTTCTAGTATTGGATCCAGGGCAAACTTCCCTTAGTCCTCGCCTTCTGTATTTTTTGTTGCAGCTATCTACAGTCGAGTGGTCCAATATGCCTGTTTATTAGGCTAACCTCTCTAAGAAACTGATTAGTGATACTCTTACCCAGCTTACAAATTAGGATACACAATTCTTTTATATTAGATGTCCCTCGGGTATTGAGGGCACCTTTGGTACTTTAGGTAAATCGTCTTTCTCAATTTTTATTACCTTCTTTCGTAAGTCTGGCCTTAATCTTTAGTCTTGCCTTAGCCTTTGTGCCTATGAGAAAATACTTAAGTAGTGAGGAAATTCGAATTGTCAGCAATATGTTTAAGGTTTTTGAGAAATTGGGAAAGCAATACCTCCTATTAACTCTGAGCAACTTCCACAAGTATGGATTTCTTCCTTCTAGGCAAACAATTCTGGGAAGGCCGCCCATTTGCACTTTCCCGGATATATGTGCCTTTTTCCAGGATCTGATGTATTTACCACCCTATCCCCTTTATCCCTCGAAACTTCGGGTAATTTCTACCTTCAAATATAATTAAGAAATCTTATTTGTGTTTAATATGCATTAATTCACGGTTGCTTAAACCAGCTTCCAAATTTTTTGATGGAAGGTCTACTTTAGAGGCCTAGCCTCAATATGATATCATGGCTAATAAAAGGTTTGTTTCTACTGTTGAGGAACCAACTTCTAAAAGGCATAAAGACGAGTTCTTAACTCCTTCCACTTTCCATGATACTAGCTTTGTTGATCTTAATGAGTTTCATACTCTTGTTTCGGCTATTCTCTCTGTTGGGGCGACTCCTAACACTACTCCCTTTTCAACAGCGACTTTCTTCATCGTATCCATGTTATGGACACCCCTGAATCTCTAAATTTGATGGAGCAAGAGCTGATGACGGATTCTTCCTCTGGACGTGTTGGCTCATCTAACCTCCTCTAGAAATTACAAGTTTTGATGAGACTGTAAGGTTTGCCCTTTCTTCTGATGAAGTGGCCAACTTCTCGATTCCATCTACTCTTCCAGCATCAAGAAGCGTTCCTCAATCATTTATTGTGCAACAATTACTGGTATGACCTTGTTGTTTTCTACTTTCCCCTTTACATGAGTTCTGACCTTTATCTTCTTTTTAGATTTCTAAAAGGTGGTTTTCTCTCCTGGAAAAGCTTATCCCTCTTTCCTTGGAAGATTCATCTCTTAAGGAGGAGAAGAAAGTTTTATCTCACAAAATTGAATCTTCGACAAAGGATCATAAGGAAGAGTGTGCAGAACTGAAGCTGTCCCTTGAAAGGGTAAGGTCGGAATTAGAGAATGAGAGGAAATCTAAGCTCCTTATAAATGATCAGATGTTGGCGCTTCTATTGTTTAAGAAAGAGGTTGAAGATGAGAAGGCTAGGATGGTAGCTAGTCATAATAAAAGGTTGGTGGAAAAAGACGCTTATCTTTCCTGAGTTTACCACAAGCTCTCTATTACCAGGCACATCATTTATGAGACCAAGAATAGAATCTATGAATTCCTAAAAGATCATTTTCTAAGAATGGTACTGGAATGCTATGAGGATACCCTTTTTCTAGCATTTTCTGATAATTACAAAAGGTTTCTTGAGATAGATTTTGCCTTTATACATCCTTTTGTCCGATGTAGGGTCACAGGGAGATTTAATTGGCCAGAAGAAAGGTTAAAGTCGCGCCGAAAGGTAAGTCCAAACTCGAAAACTTCTTATATATTGAGGACCTTCCGGATGACTTTGACTTGGATACGGAGGAAACTAAGTCTACTGAGTCAGATTACGATTAGGATGATGATACCAATCCTAACCCCAGGGCAAAGAGCTTCCTAAGGTTTTAAACAGAGAAGGAATTACTCCTCCTTCCACTGGGACGTCTCTGCTTCCACGGAGGTAGTTTAGATCCTTTAAATGTCCCTCTTGACTTGGGTTCGATTAAAATTACTTTTAAGGATGATAATTCTACAAACTTGAAACAAAAGGAGGCTGAGCCAACTATTCTTCCTGAGGTTTCGTCTTCTCAGGTATGACTCTTATTTTCCTATATACTTCTAGT
Source organism: Allium sativum (assembly GCA_030737875.1). Lineage (NCBI taxonomy): Eukaryota > Viridiplantae > Streptophyta > Magnoliopsida > Asparagales > Amaryllidaceae > Allium > Allium sativum. The sequence continues at coordinate 470,678,596 of CM060924.1, read as the reverse complement.
GTGCTATTGTCTCTGGATTGTGAGCTTCATATTTCCTTCAAGTTGGAAAAGCTTTGTCGGTCTTGCAAGATCAGGAGGCCTCTTTAAAGACATTCCACCTCAAAATGGAAAGACATGTATTATCTTTGGAAGGTGACGGTTAAAAATTAGGATGAATAAACATCCTTTTTGACAGGTAAACTTAAAGAGAAGGATGAGTTCATTCTTGGGTTGCAAATGCTACTACAGGTTCATCTTTCTACCAGTTCAGATGAGGAAATAGGCAAACTACTTCATTGGAATGACAAATTAGAGACTGAATCGACGAAAACGAAAGCAAGCTATGGATCTTTGGAACATGCCCTAAAGCATCCTAACTTTGATTAAAGGGCCTAATTATTAAGGATCTTATTTTGTTTGTCGAACGTAAGATGGGATAAATGTGTCTTGAATGTAAAACACTCAATGTGGTAGTTATGTAAATGCGATAACTTGTAAAACAAGTTTGTAGATTGTATGGATATCACCTGATATGTGATGTCTTTCCTTGGCTATGAACGTTCTCTCTTTGAAGTCTCATTGCATTATTATGCACAAATTTAACACACTCTATTAGGTGTTAGCTTGTAAGATATACATGACACATTGCTTGCTCTTTGTTGAAATCAATCATATCATGATAACAAACACATGGTAGTATAACATGCCTATTTAAGTTTTCTGTATTAGTATAAGTCTACCGATATGATGGGTATTCTCAAGAGACTTCCCTTTATGGGATGCTCAAGAGAAGTGTAACCTTTGTCCCATGGTCCTATCAGGTAACCTTAGGATACAAACTTAAGCTTTCCCTTGAGCTTATAGCCTAGTGTAGTGTGGTTACCTGTATCACATGTGCATTTTCCATAATGAATAATGACTTGATGTATATGTGAGTTATGGAAATCTCCTTGAGCTTAATGGAATATTATTTGTCATTGCTAGAAGGTCTTTAAGTAGTAGCACTAGGCCACCGTCCTGGATATTGGTAACTGATCCCTTCCCTTTAGGATTAAGAACTTGAATCTTACGCCTCATATTAGGATTTCAAAGAAAAAAGACCAGGAACCCCCTTTCTGGTAAAGATAGAGCTTCTATGCCAACCCTGATTTGAGTATTCTAGTAAGAGACCAGAAATTCACTTCTGTCCATAGTAGATGTCCTGAACCAATCTAGATTCGGGTTAATAAGAATAAGAGAACAGAAACTCTTTATTTGGTAATGATTAAACTCCCGAACCAACCCAGATTAGGGTATTTAGAATGAAAGACCAGAAACCTTTTTATGGTAATTAGTGGAAGTCCCGAACCAACCCAGATTCAGGTATTTAGGAGAAGATCAAAAATTAATTTTGGCGCAATAGAACTCCCAAACCGACCCAGATTCAGGTGTTTAGAAATAGAAGACCAAAAACCCGCTTCTTGTCATTAGTTTCGTAACCACTTTCGGGTTTGATTTATGAAGTAGAGAATGTACGTGCTTCTTCAGCCACTCTCTGGGCCTTTCATTGTCAAAGCAGAGGATGTACGTTCTTTGTTAGCCACTCTCCAGGCATGTGCATCCGGTGTGCTTAGCTTGCTTATCCACAAGCAGGGCCCAAGGACTTACCCGACCTCCCTCTAAGAGGCGCCTTATCCTGACCATCGTAGGCGACGATAAGGTCTTAGATGCTCAAATAGGATCGTCGTAGACGTGGAATTAAGGCTTACTCTTTCGACGCTCTAACTTGGCCATCGTAGGAGGTGATAGAGTCTTATGCTTCACCCCCCTCCGAGGGGGGCCTTGTCCTGGCCATAGTGGCGATGATAAGGGTTTGCGTTCCCTTCTGCGGGTAACGCGGAACATAAGCAGAGGTAGGACGTGCTCTTCTACGAGAAGAGGTAGGACATGCTTAGTTCATAGCAGAGGCAGAGCGTACTCTTCTACGAGCAGGGGCAGGGCGTGCTAATTAGACGCGACCTTATGCTTTTGATGCTTTAACCTGGCCCTTTCTGATTTGGGCATGGAGAAAGGCTTACACATCACCCCCCTCCGGAGTTGCCCTACCCAAATCGGCGGTGACAAGGGTTTTTATCCATTTGTGAGTTGACACACCTTGTGTTATTTCGAGCTCTGGAGAGTGTTTCCATACCCTTAGTTATGTGGATAATCCTTTTCCTAAGGATTCTCATTGAACTCGGTTCAATCCTTTTACAGCTTGTAATTGTCCACGATTGAGGAACTTGGTGATCATCCCTTCGAGAATTCTGTAGTGGTCAGTTTCATGTCCGTTCATCATGCGATAGTGATAGTAAAACCCTCCCAATTTCTTTTCGTACTTTGTTTTTTTCCAGTCGGTCGATAATTGAGTTCTTGCTTAGTCAAGAAGTAAATGTTTTCCATCGAAGTGGTAAGGTAGCATCCTTTGGGTGATCTAGATATAAAACCCTTTTCCTATTGTTTGAGCCTAGCCTTTTGTTATTAAATCCTGCTTCTTCAGCCACATCCTTGCCTCTTCTTTTCAAAGTGTTTTGAGACTGAAACGCTATCCTTTTAGCCCATTTGGAAGCAAAGTGCTTAAAATCCTTCATTATTTCTTGTTCGAATACCATTCCTTCGACTTGCTCATAAATATCTCTCCTTATATGAGAGAAGGGATTATCCTCCCTTGACGCAGAACCACTTAGTGTAAAGACCGGCACTTGTCCCATGTAAAGGGTTGTCATACCAATAATCAGAATTGTATTGCTCTACTTTCCTTTTCCATTTGATTATTCGTAAGGCTTCCATTCTTAACCTTTGTTCTTCCGTCATTCTTGGGTCAGTAGTATCTGACATATCTATTTGAGATATAGAAGACTATTGTTAGGACCTCTTGCCCATAATCTTGCTTCTTCAAATCCTAGCCCAATCCAGGACGAAACAACATAATTAGATATGTGGCTGTTAACCGCAAGGGCGGAGGTTCAATCCCTCCTTCTAGCGCCAAAATGTTAACGATATTTTTCGTCAACACCGGAGATAGTCTAGGAAAGTGGACCTAGGGGAAAACGGGGTTATTTAGTTTCCACAATCCTGAATTAGTTCACTGTTTTCTATATATCAAGGTCGAAAGCTCAAAAGAATAGTTAATCTTACTTCAAAGGGGTGAGTATCATGCTTAAGAGATTTAAGAACCAACAATTATCTTAGGACAAGGGCTCCCTAAGCAAAACCCTCGATAGAAGGCTAAATGGCTTATAGGAAGGGGCTTTGCAACAACTTTGCGGAACGGGTTTAAGCTCGAGTAGGAATCTGTGACCACGTTGAAGGAATAAGGCATGTTGTATAGGAAGTAACTAAGAAAACTCATAAGAAGCTCATAAGAAACATGCTAAGTGTTGATCCACTCTTTATAGATCTTTGATTTGGAGTACATAAATGATTACAATAGAAATCCCCAAATTGATTTGGAAATTAGGGCTTACTCTAGAAGAAAAGTGTACAAGAATGAGGAATGAAAAATCGGCCTCGAAAATGAGACCCCTAGGGTCTTATTTATAGACAAACCAGGGCCCCTTTTGTCACTAGGCTAGCAGAAGCCTATGTCGGCTGCTTTTCCCTCCGGTTCTGGATGCTTTGGCTCTCGGCCGCTGTTTTGGCTTTGCTCATTGCTTTTAGGGTGTCGGTCTTGGCTTCAAAAAGATGGTCTTGGTCTTTAGAGCTTTTCTATGATGTTATTTTATCTTCTTTGTATCAATACCAAGCTTGTTGGTATGGATAGCTTTAGGAAAGACTTTGGATTTCCGGCTATGGGCTTCCGGTTATAAGCTTTCGGTCTTGCTGTTGATCCTTCATGATGTTTGCTTCTAGATTGCTTTGGATAGTTAAGTTTCGAGTGTTGCCACCCCTTTCGGTACCGACACTAAGCAAGTTAGTGTAGATAGCTTTTTTCTCATAGAAGCTTTGGCTAGCCATTCGGTAGATCCTCGAAGTGGGCTTCGGCTTTCCGGAAGGGCACTCCTGATGCATTCTGCTAAGATTGCCTTTCAGTTATCCTCAAATTGGGGTCTCGGTACTTTACTTTCAAATAGTTTTCCTATGTTTTGAGCTTGGTGTTGTTGGTGCTTTCGTCTCTTTTTGTATCGGCAATAAGCTAGTTTGCGCCGATAGCTCTTTCGCCCTTCTGGTTCTCGGATTGTACGATTCTTGGTCTTTCTTTTCATTTGCTTCTGGTTTTTGTGGTTCTCCTTCGTATTTATGCTTACGTTGACTACTCTCCGTTCCTAAACTACCCTTCCAGTATTAATTCTTTTCATCAGATCCAAGCTTTATCCTCTGGTGAAGGTACAGTTGCCTGTTGTTCTGCGTGTTTCCCTTGCGCTTTCGGCCCCGTTCGGAGTTGGGTCTTTGTTGTCGGATTTCCCTTCATGCTTTTGACGGTTCGATACCCCTTCAGTATCAGTCTGTCTTGGTGCTAATTTTGGTAGTAGCAGTTTTTTGAATCTTTCCTGTATATACATTCTATTCTCTGCAATCCTTATATTTCTACAAGCATTCAAAAAGCATTATATTCATTTGTTCTATACATCAAGTACTTCAAATCATATACAACTTCAGGGAGACAATAGGAGAGCTTGTACTATTCATTCAAAATTAATTTTATCAAGAAAACATCATTGTTAAGAAGACTACTCTATTGTATTTCAATTCCTCCAAGCGAAGAGAGGGTTGTTTTGCCAGTTAGAAAGCCGAAGGGGAGCTTCGATACTGGATGTAGGATGGAAGGCCTGAACCAGTATAAAACTTTAGTGTGATTGTTTCTTACTTTACTAATTTCATATTGTTAGTCATTAGATGTTATTTGTTATACTTGTTTATTAGATACACATACGATCTCTATAAGTTATTTCACACTTACTATTAACAATAAAAATGGTTACCACCTAAATAGTGATGAACCTATTGACAAGGTCAACAAGATGCCACAATAGTAAGATTGATATAAATATTAAAGATGTAATTCTGTGAGAAAGGCCTTTTGAAAAAGTCGATAGCCTTTGGGCCCTTCAAAATAGTTGAGTAAGAAGCACTTAATTAGATTAATATCAACAAATGATTGTTTGTTAATGAAATGGCCCCTTCAATGAGGTTGGAAGGAAATTGAGTATACAAAGCCTTGTTAGAGGTAGTATCTTCATTGATTACATCAAATATATTTTTCATTAATGATTTTGAGGATTATAGAGACTACAGAAATACAGTAGGGTAAAATTCCCAATTTGATTTAGAAATCAGAGTTTACATATGAGAAACAAAATACAAGAGTTTAGAGTTTGAAAACCAGATGGGCCCCTAGGATCATATTTATACATTGGGTTAACCCCTTTTCACCCTGATGCCTTAGCCTTAGTGCTTTAAATGGAGCTAAGGAAATGGGTTGGTTGTATCGGCCTTTGGTACTTTGTTTTGGAGCTATAGACATAGTCGAAAGAGATACTACATTAGCAGGTCCAAATGATATCTTCTAATAACTACTCCGAGGAAAGGCTTTTGACTTTGTCGAAGGATGGTCCATGTCCCCTGCAGATGTTTAAGGATGATATCTTAGTGTATGTAGTAGGAGAACCTCTTTGAAATTCCATATACTGATGATCTTGATGATTTTGTATAGAATGAAATGTTGTTGCAGAATGATTAGATTCTTTTGAAGGGGTTGATTGATATAGAGTTAATTGCTTTGAAGGTTAATCTTCTTTAGGTTGGATTCCTTTTGGAATCAGGGTGAGTTATTTCCAATAGTCATGTTATTAAAATCTTTTTCGAAACAGTTGAAGGGCTTATATGACTCGAAGGGGATGAATTTGATATCTTTGGGTTGCTCAAGAACTTTTGCTTGGTTAATAGTTGGAAGATGAACCCTTCGACTCCTTCGAAGTTGTTGATGTTGTCATAAGGGCCAGTTCTGCTTCCTTCTTAACTTAATTAAAAAGTGTACCACCCATTATATGCATAAGGATATAGTCCATCAACTCTATCGAAGGGGCTCACTTTGTTGTAATCTACCTTCCCTCGGCTTTGTATTACTTTCAACATCATTAAGGTAACTTCAATAGTAGTGCTACCAATTCAAAAAGCGTGGGATTGAGTGTTCTTAATGGCTTTTGCTTGCCCTTTCTCAATGCTTTCGACAACTTGCCTCCGACGTCTTCGAAGGTTGTTTCTTACTCCTTTAGAAGCATGTCTCTTAGGTTTCTTTTAGTCTTCTTTCATACTCTTCTTTAGGTGCATATATTTAGTTAACATTTACCCTTCCTAGTATGGAAGAAGCTTTTGTTCCTTAGGAAAACATTCGAATCGATCTCACTTATCCATTGTTGATAATTCATCAGATGCCTTCTTGGTTTTTCTTCTTTGGACTGTTTCCTCAAGTTCTACAATATTAAAAATTTAAATAAGTAAATTGGATCTCGCAATTCATACTAACACAATCTCATTGTTTTAAAAACAACTATAGTTGATCCTGCAGTTATCAATATCATCATTTTTATACTGAAAGAGAAAGGTTGACTATCGTTTAGAAATGAAGAATCACTTCCCTGATCGTAATCCGAAGATTGACGATTAAACCCATGAAGGGTTGTTATCATCAAAAATGATTAAGAGAAAACAGAATAAATGCTAAAAAAATTCCATACTTCAAGACATTAAGCTTTGAGAAGTTGTTTAAAGAATTGCATAAAATTTCATTATTTGTCAAACAATAATGGTAATAAATCAAAATCAAAATCCATAATAGGCTCTGAAGTTTATTTTAAATATTCAACAACATTTCTTACATGGAAAATTGAGGATTTATTTGAACAAAATCATATCAAAATCATAAAAACCTCAAGCATCAAAGAGTGTCAAGGTATACACTCAAGAAATTTGTTCAAAAATATACTAAAAGCAACATATAGTTAGTTAGAAGTCATCCAAGAAGCATTAAGAAAATGATTCCATAAATCAGAAAGTCATTCAAAATGTGAATTCCATAAAACCATGCAATAATGGATTTTTTTTATTTGGGCCACTTTTCCGAACTTATAACAATAGTAGACCACCTTTCAAACTATTTACAAAAACATGCCACTTTTGGCTATAGCTGGTGGCATCTCAGATGCCGCTAATATTTTTTCGAAGGCGGCATCCCAGATGCTGCTCGAAAAAATTTATACTTCCGGGCAGCATGCGAGATAGCGCCAACTGACACTATCTAGGATATCGCCCAAATATGCTGGCATTATATTACCAGTAGCCTTGTTCTTCCTCTTTCTCTTTGGCATTAAAAATTCCTCAAAAAAATAGACTTTGAATAATTTTAAAACTCTTACTACATTCGTATCATCTTTGTAGCAGATCTACTCAACAATCAAAAAGTTATAGATTCCATCTTTTATTGAAGGTATGAATATTTAAATCATAATTTAGTAATGTTTGATTTTGGGTTTTGTTTTAGGGTGGGTTCGTTATTGGAATGGTGAAATTATTGTTATTTTGTAAGTAGAATGACACCTAAATGTATTCATACCATATGTTATTATGATGGTGAGTTAGCGGTAGGTGAAGATAATTTCGACAATTATGTTGGAGGGTATTATAAACCAACAAAAGTCATTCGAGGCTATAATTTGGTTCAGTTGAAAGAGTCAGTATATAAATCGACTAAGATAAATCTGAAGACTTTGATATTGATTTAGTATGTAATTGGCCTACCGATTCTGGATCAAAATCCATTAAGATAGCTAATGATGATGCTGATAAAATATTTTCAACAACATCGAAAACCATTGAGCTTTTTATTATTAAGAAAAAATGGACTCATGTAGTAGAACCACTAGCACCAGTATTAGTTAACCATGAATGTCAAGATAATGGTGAAAGAATTGGTCATCAAAATGTAATGTTGTGCTTTAATACTCCATCTTTTACCCCAACCTACGGTCAGCAAGAAGGAATTTGTTTTCTAGCATGTACGAGTTGTCAACATAGTATTCAGTACAATTATCCTCATTCGACTCAAGAAAGTTTCATACAGATGATGGAAAGGTGAATGCTATTTTGGTTATCTGTTGGATCTATAAACATATGTTATTTTGTGGTTCATAAATACTATGTTTTGTGTGCAGTTATGTTGCACAAGAGACTCCATTTTGCATTGAAGGACATTCAAATAATTACATCCCGCCTTACATGCCTCTTACAAAATCTGAGTTACGATATATAAGATAGAGGTATGTGTAAGTTATACAGTTAACTCGTTAGTTTTGTATGTGAAAAACATTTAGACAGTTCTCAGGTTTACATTTTTGGATTTTCAATGCTCCCATCCACGACATTGCTACATAATCAAATATCGAATTACTAAATGATAACATTATAGAAAACGTGGAATCATACAATATCAAAAGTTGTAGGTGAAGAGGAATATGTTGATCCCCCAGTTAGTAGTATGGATGCAATGAGCATGCCAGAGAATGACATTTCTTGGAATGAAAAGCATGCAAGTAAATAATGAAGCATTAAACTATGATTTTATGGTCGAGGAAGACAGATTGGATGAAGATAGTGATAAGACGGAAATGGAAGTAGCCATAGATGATGACCTGTGTACGACACAATTAATGGCTAAGTCAAATGTTGCAGATATTCAGTTTAAAAATGAGATATTTTCGACATTGAGTGTCCAAAACGGTTTCAAAATTGGTATGATTTTTGAAAGAAAAGAAAATTTCAAACAATAATTAAGTGAATGGTCAATTCTTCATGTTGTCTCCTTTAAACCTATAGATTCGAATAAAACCAACTATATTGCTATTTGTAGTGTTGATGCTACTTGTCCATGGAAAATTCATGATATTGTGTCAAAAAAAAATCCAAGCAAAGTGGGTGGATTGTAAGAAAATATCTTACCGAACACAAATGCGTGAATCCGACGGTCAACTCAAATCACAAGCAACAATGTCCGCATTTATGGTTTCAAAATTTTCACCATCTGTAAAATTGACTTGAATATAAATGCTTGCATTGTATAGGATATAATGGAGGAACAAATTTTAGTTAAGATAAGTCATGGAGAGCGTTGAGTAAGGAAGTCAATTTTTTTTTTTTGGTTATTTGATAGAATCCTACAACACCTTAATGCAGTATTTCACAAAAATTGCAAGAGCAAACCCGGGGAGCATTGGGTATGTTATTAAGGACGAATTTGAAGTGTTTGAACGTGTTTTTGGGCTTTTGGACCATGTATCGAAGGATTTGCACATTGTCGTCCCTTACTTTGTATAGATAGTACACATTTATACTGGAAATACAAAGAAACATTGCAAGTAGCTACTGCTATTGACGCGGATGACCATCTATATCCATTGGCTTATGCAGTTGTCAAGTCTGAATCTGCCGATAGTTGCAGTTGGGTTTTTGCTTGCATGCGTCACTTCATCCATATGGTCAATGGTCGTAAAATTACTTTTATTTCTGATAGAATGAAGGACAAACCGAATGCATTGGAAACAAAGTGGCATTACCCAATAAGCATCATTTTTATGCTAGACATCTTAAGGTTAATTTTCAAGAAGGCCGTTTTAAAGGCAAAAGATTAACCAGGTTTTTCTTTGCGGTGGCATGTGCTTCGGAGGAAGTCGAATACCATAAAATTTGTGAAGAAATAAAGAACATTAGCCTAAAGGCGCACAACTGAATTGAAAAAAAAAACATGCGGGAAGGAAGAAAATTAGGCCCAATGCAAAGATAATAGTGGTTGATTCCATGTAATGACCACAAATGCTTCAGAAAGCTTTAATATGGTATTAAAAGATGCTCGATCGTTACCTATGAAAGCTTTGGTTGCTCGGGATTTTTTTCGATCGGATTATTTTTGTCAAAGAAAAGAAATGACAAGAAGTCTTAAAACCCGACTTACCCCAAAGTGGGAAGCAAATACTGTTGAATGAGCCAATAAAGCAAGGCGTGCAAGTTTTATTCGATTTAGCCCAGTAGAATGCTAGTGCTTCATTATTTTGGGGTTGAATTCAAAGTGTTAACCAACGATGACACTCGCTCTTGTACATGCAATATTCCTATGCTACAAAATTTACCTTGTATGGACGTAATGGCTGCTTGTTCATCAGTTTTAACAGGAGCTGATAGAGCTCATCACGATTTTGCTTCATCATACTATACAGCGGAGAAATGTCTAGCTGCGTGCACCCTGGAATTTCATCCCGTTAGGGATAAGAGATATTTGACGTTAATGGATAAACAGTTGGTACTACCTCCTGTAATTAAAAGTCTACTTGGACAACCAAATTCTACTAGATTCAAAAAAACTATGGACAAGGGTCAAACACCAAAAGGAAACAGGTGTAGCAAATGCGGTGTCGTTGGTCATAAAAAAATCGGCGTACTTTAGTTATCTAATTTCATGTAGTTGAATTAATTTTCAAGTATTTGTAACCTTATCGCGACACAAGAGTTGAAGTAGTTAATATGACATAATTCATCTAAGTTCCACTAAATTTTACATAATATTACAAAAAGTTCATACTTAATAGAGTTACAACACTTACTTCCCGTCAAATGATCCAACAACTAATCCACTAGGTAGGTGCTCTATAAAGTTGTACCCTCGATTCAGCAGCGCAATTTCTTATTTCTAGATTTTGCTTATGCAATCGTTTATTTTCTGCTTGCATTTCCAATGTGTATTCAACCCCTTTGGGACAAATCTCATGATCCAACCACTTAAAAATTGCAATATAAAATAGCGTAGGCATTATTTTATGATCCTCATAAAATTGACAGTGACAGAAACGACATCTAGCATTTCTACAAACAACTATATCACATTCTAATTTATACGCCACAATTACAAAATACGCAAAGAGGTTGTTCGCTGTGAAGCGAACGTATGCTATGAAATGATTGTACGTCCATCACTCTAGTAGGAATCGACCGTCTTCCATGTACATCTACCACCACTTCTTCTGAAATCTATCTCTCTAGATCCTACTGCACGACTTCAAGTTGTGTCTCAGGATCGAATTCAACTTCTTGCGTCAAATCATCATCTATCATCGCACCAATTTTGTGTTGTTCAAAATCATCATATATTTTCATCATTGTCTCATCATCAGTCTCCCAATTATCCATTTTCAACTACCAAAAAGGTAACACGACTATAAAGTAGAACCAGAGTAGACTGAAATCAAAATAAACCAAAATCAAAATAATCAAAATTTCATGTAAAATCGTACTTGATATCCCAATTTACAACAAACACAAAACTTTAAAGTGGTCTAGTTTTGAGGTTGAAAAGAAATAGAAAATTAGACTTCCATTGTTGAAGGTTTAGGAAAGTAAAAAATGAGTAGTAGAATAGTCTAGTGGGTTAAAAAGGAAGAAATAAGGGAAAAGGCAGAAATGAAGAAGGCAGAGAGTTTACAATTAGCCGGCATCCCAGATGCCGCTATGTTTTCCTCTCTACCTCCAAGTGAAGGTAGAGAGTTTAGAATTTAGCGGCATCCTAGCCCCCCTCCTCCTCTGCCTCCAACTAGAGACAGAGAGTTTACAATTTAGCGGCATCTGGGATGTGTCCCTGTTTTTCCTCTTTGCCTTCAGCAGGAGACAAAGAGTTTACAATTTAGAGGCATCCCAGATACTACAAACAAACGAAATCTGGGATGATGATCAGTTTTTCCTCTCTGCCTCCAAAAAGAGGCAAATAGTTTACGATTTAGCAGCATTCCATATGCTACCAACAGATGGTATATGGGATGCCGCCTTGTTTTTCCTCTGTATCTCCAAAAGGAGGCAGAGATTTTACTATTTATCGGCATCCAAATGGAAATTTTCACTTAATACAAAGAGAACCATGAACTTGAAAATTACAACTTTATACAAAGAGAAACATGCAAAGATGACTTCAAATATGAAAATTACATACAACACAAGTAAAATATACATCAACATTCATACATTTCAATCACAAACCACTAACACATATTAATTCTTCCAAATACATAACAATCAAACAAATTCAAACGATAACATCCCAAATACATGTCATGGAAACAAACTAAAACACTTCAATCAGACAACATAACAACAAACTAATAGTTCAAACGTTAACATCTCAAATACCAAACCTTAATCTTTCAAGTGAGTTAAAATTCAAGGTGTTTTCCTTTTATGTCGTGGCTTAAGTTCAAACTCTTTCGGTGTCGACTCATCCTTTTCCTCGATAGGCACCTCGGTGGTTGGGAACTTCCGATCGCCACCCTAGGCTGCGAAGGCAACTCATCAAATGCTTGACCCTTACCTTTCCTATGGCTTTCATACTTTTTCTATGGCTTAGGAGAAGAAGTTAGTTGCACTGTGACAACCAACGTCCGTTTATGTCACTCTTTATCAGAATGCATTAAGTTTCGTGAAGCACTATAGGTAAACAGAAACATAAACATTACAAGACAGATGTAAAATAACAGCAAAATTAAAACTTTATTTAATAGAAAAGCATCTTGGTTCAAACCCAATTACATAATAAGTCTGAAAGACTGAAAACATAAAATTTCTGCCTTGTACAAAATCATCATCATTGTACAATAATACATAAAAAGAGCATAATCCCAAAATATAGCCATAATAAAGAATTTACGAAATCAAGCGGTACTTCTAAGCAACTCCAAGCAGAATGAAAGAAGAATCCTGATCAAACTTGAGTATTTCCATCCTGAGAACCTTGGGGGTGATGGAAGAGAAAGAAAAAGAAACAAAATAGGTCAGACATAAAGTCTGGCGAGTCCAGTTACTTTTTAGCATATAAATAAGTAAAAGCATCATGATAGGTATATAAGTTGGGGAGAGAGATAACAATGTCATAAGGCCTGTATAACAAGGTAAACAAGATAAACGGAACAGAACATGCAATACACTTCTCTAATACTTTTCTCTGCACCAATACCAGTATCACAGAACAAGATGCCCCAACAAGTACAAGATGGTAGACTTAGGTGTACTTCTAGTGAGAGGTTTTACCCCGTACAATAACAGGTAGCACAACAGAACTGACAAGTGTTACCCCCAACGATAATAACAGGCTCCTAAACAAGCAAAACTAGATGTACCCTAATTACTACCCCAAATCGATCGGCTCCCTTACTCGTAGATACCTTGTGCTGGCCCCACAGTAGGATGTATCATCTCCTAAAGTGGTAGCCCTTTGTTAACAACATGTGCACAAACCATATCTACAGATGTCACAGCGTCTTATCTTCCCTAGCAAGAGGACCCATGCACACACATGACTCCGTTGGAACGCGCCGTCAAACATCATCACTCAAGTGACCTCTTATAATCAGCTCAGTAAGCGTGCCCATACCTCGACGTAGTTCAGGGTTCCTCGTTTGATACCAAGAAGGGTTACTGACTAAAATGGGTCCCACATAACAAATGATACAAGCTTTTCCCCTAGGCTTGTTTCCTCGCTACTAGGATTTCCACAGGTTATGCCTATTGGTTTAACAAGATTGCATAACCCCAACAAGCTAAGTTTGTGGGACTATATATAAATATTACCCACTACCCCAAGATTTACTTAACCCTCCTACTAATTCAAGCAAGTTTACTTAACCTCTACTCAAGTTAACTGGTTCATGTAATCCCTACGGATTCAAAAATGTTAAATATTACAAGTTTTATCACCATTCATTCATTTATGGTTATTAATGTGCTAGACCTCCCACATTAAGTCTACAACTAATGGATGCTGGATATGCCAGTTGGGTCCGGACAGACTTCTTCCACAAGTCGGACTTAACCTCATATCTTATCACATTACATGTTTATGTATTTAGACCCCTCACATTAGATTTACCACTTGTGGACGCTGGATATGCCAGGCGGTTCCAGGAAGAAATCTACCACAAGTGCAATCTAACCTCGTGTCTAAGTGCGGTTGCAGTTTCTAATTACTATAACTCTAGGCATTTTCATTGCTAACCAATTTTCATGTTTATCATGCCCCTAAATCCCCATCTGATCTACAATACAACTTATGCCCCAGATTTAGATCAAGATTTGGATTATGCCCCCAAATCCCAAGTTCTGGTTCAAGGTACAAATTTTGTCCAAAATTCCCAATTATGTTTTACAATATGAATTATGCCCCCAAATTATTCATTCCCAATTTCGAGCGTTTGCATATTTCAGCGATAAGCCTAGGCTCGAAGGTAGCCTGACTATAAAAACAAAAAGGAAAAGAGAGAGAGAAGAGAACAAGAATATGCATAGTAAATATAAAGGCATAAGATGGTAGAATTGGTCATAATAACATAATAGGCATAGTGACATGATTAGGCAAACTAATATAATAGGGATATCATAAACAGGCATGATGAGATCTAAACAGTGAATTATATATACAATTAATGACATATCTGTTATGATTCAAATTACTAACAGGTATAGGCTTAGATCCAAACTTATAGACATGTCAAGATTACTTTTTAGGTGTTTATATCTAAAAGCAACATAAACTCGTTGTGATTGGATCTAAAGAACAGGGAATTGATTGTAGATGTTGAAGCATAGATCTCTGAATACATATAACTTGTTGTCGAAGAAGAATAGGCTAGATTAGACTGAGCTGGGGCAGCACCTCGTTGTCGCCATTGATTTAGATGAATAAAACAATGGGAATGAGGTCTTATTTATAGCCTAAGGTTAAAGAATATAGTCAGAAAACAATTCCACGTACACAAAACTGAATCTACCCCGGATCTGGGGGGTTGACATGGGGGTCGACATGGGTGTCGACACCCCTATTGTGGTGTCGACCCATGGGTCGACACCTCTAGGGTGAGGTCGACCCCTAATGGTCCGAACTCCAACCCTGTCCCTCATCTTCTAATTTCAAATTATTTTGAATGTTTTGAATTGTTTTGTATATATAGAATTCTCTTTTGCGTATACAAATTTCAAACCTTAATATCTTCTTCATACGATGGTCGTTTTATGCAAACTTGGTGTCTATCTTAAGCAGAAACCCGAAACGAATGCAGTGGCGCAGTCCATTCCCCTTAATTCTCAATATTTAATTAAGTATTCCTTAATTTATCATTATAGAGTCTTTTAAAATTACGGAGTGTTACATTCTCCCCTACTTAAAGGATTTCGTCCTCGAAATCTCTAAGTTAAGAAGAATGTGTATCCTAACATCCATCATCCATCTACTCATCCACCAATCATATACAACCATTGTTCTTAAAATATTTCTAATGCTTATATGAACATATGTAAAGGTGTGTGTATATGTCCCTATACTAATGCGAAAGATCAGGAGGTCTACTGATTCAGTCGACCTCCTCAATGCTAGGTATATTAGTGCCATGAATCCAACATGTATGCAAATAATCCTATTATAACATGTAAGTTCTATATGCATATGCAATCATTCATCCAAATGCAACACCCATATGATGATACACCCACTTTCGTTCATTAAAAAAAGAAAGACGCACACACATTCATATGCAGTATAAGAGTGATTGAGCCGATCTAGTGCCTAGTATGTCTATATGCATCCACGAGCAACCACTTGCATCAATAAAACATAACATGTTTCAAACATATGTTTATATCCATGGGATTCCTGTTGTAATGACCCGGACATTTGACGGTGTAATAATTAACTTATTTAATTATTTAAATAATGGATACATTATTTAATCGTCGACGTTAGAACGTATAATTATATTATAATTAAAATCGAGCTCAAAATGGCGCTGCAGTTCGCGATTTGGCTATTCGAACTTCAACTGGATATACAGAAGCCGTTTTAAATCGGATTTCTGTGAAACAAGAAACGTCAGGAGCTGGTGAAGTATATTTTTCTAATGGGAGAGGAAAAACGGGATTTCATCGAGTAGATTTTGAGATATGTCCAAATCAAATTTTAAAATAGTCGCTATAGAATCGTTTATCGACCGTAATGGATTATTCGATATAACTAGAGATCGGGTTTGAATTTAGACAAGGTTCTTTTGAGAGATAACAATAATTTAATTTTTAGAATTTTACTATAATTTTTAATTAATTAAATAAGCAAATTTTATATTGGAGTGTTTTGCACACTGTGACGATATTTTTGGGTTTCACAATATGATTTAATCTACCGGTATTATTATATTTTTGGGATTTTGGCACCGAGCTTGATACAACGGTACCTTTATTTCAGTCTGTACGTGAAGGAAATTTTATGAAAACAAGATACATTAGATTTTATATTCTAAAACTTAGGAGCAAAGGGAAAGGGTACCGCATAAGGATATATATACATTATTTTGTTTGTCGACATCCCTTCAAATTTTATGGCTAAGTTTAAGCCACGTAGAGCTTAGATAACCAAGGAAATCGAAAACATACCCTATAAGTAACCCCCTTTTTCATCGTTTAACCTAATTTTAGTCTTCTCCTTTGCTCAAATTTTCCGCCGCCGCTCATGATAAAACCGTGAGTAAGAAAGCCAAAAGGAAAATCCATATAAATTCAAAACAATTCCTACAAAAAATCAAAAGGGTTTTGTATTTCAATTCCTTCTAAGTACAGTTCATCCTCAAATGATTTTCTCAGAGTGCGATCCATGTTTATGAAGATCGACAGTTAAGAGCGGAACCTAGGGTTCCAATTCAATCTTGTTTTGAGCAATACGGTGGAGTCTGGTGACCATCCTTTGTTGATGGGTTTACTGTAGTGGTTCTGTGAAGTCGGAGGACTCGAGGATGGACCTTGCGATGAAGTATGGGGGGCCTTGCTTCTCTGAATACTGGTAATGGTGTTCGATCCATTCCAAAGCAGGTTACAGGCGTTTCAACGGAGAAGTGGGTGCTTGCGAGTTTGATGAAGTGTGTACAGAGGTGTAGGAGTTGTAAAGTGATGAAGTTGGTAATTTTTGGTTTGTGGGAGTTGGGATCTGGGAAGCGAGTTGAGAAATGAAAGTGAGGTTTTGTTGGTCTGTAGAGGGGAAGATGGAACTTTGTGTAACAATGACGGTGTGGGGTGTTTAAGGATATTGGAAGAGGATGAATTCGAGTTTACACGCAGGGGACAGGAAGAAGCATCGAACAGTATAACGTGAGTTGATATTTTAATTAAAGGTGATTACTAAATTATCCATGGAGCTAATGATATTTACAATAGTGCGATACTGGAGTGTGGAATTTTGTTGAAGGGGGAAAGGTACTGTCCAACGCAGGGTCAATTGTTTGGGCTGAGGAGTTCATTTTAGTTTGTTCTATTTTGATTTGAGGAGGAAGTAAAGATACAGTATTGGCAAAAAGGATGGTGTCGGATCAGTATTGAATGATTGGAGTAAAGGAAGAGCATTGCTAGAAAACAGTAGCAGACAGTGGAGTTTTATTGTACTAAAGGAGAAAAACAAAGAGCCATAAACATTTTGAGTGTCCTCATCAAAGACCGCGACAACAGGAGGACAGCGTATGTTATGAAGGGAGGAGTTTGCATTCAAGTGTGAAGGTGGACGCCAACTTTGGGAAATGTGTTGAATCAGATGATGGTTGGTCAAAGTGCGGTCAACACTGAGATGGGTTGGTTTTACTGGAGATCGAAGTCTCGTTGGGGAAGATAAGGGAAATCGGGCCAAAGAACAAAAAAATTACACAAAATCTGATCCGACCGGATCGTATGGACGGGATCGACAACATACAGACTTGTCTGGAATGTTTTGGAGTTCGTAACAATTTATGGCGAAATAAATTGTAGGATCAGAATCGACATTCGTAAATCGTTATTTAACGGTTAACGGACAATGTGAGTAAAACTCACTAACTCTCCTCAATTTATATTTTAATATAAATTGTACTTTATTTATTGACTGCTATATATTGATTGTTAAACTGGACTGTTAAATAGATTTGATTGAAAATGTAGTTATAGTTAATCTATGTACTGTTAATCAAATATGGTTCTGTACAGCAGGATATTTCATTTCAAAATGAAATATGATATATATTATACTATGTAACATCTGTGGATGCATGGAAACAGGTTGGAGGAATCCGACTGGGTTCCTCAACAATTATTTTACTGTTTTCATATATTGTGATATATGTGTGATTTATATTCTGTTATTGATTATGGATGTTAGAAAGTTATTGATCATCGTTGTTTGATATTTTGAATATCATAAGAAACCCTGAGTTGTAAAAAGAAATATTTCAGTATATATAGAAATAAAGGAAATTATTTATAAATCGAACACGGTTTTATAAAAGGAAATTATTTATAAAACAAATAGAGTTTTATAAAAGGGATATTTATTTAGAAAAAAATAGAATTGAAAAGGGAAATATTTATTTAGAAAATAAATAGAATAAAGGAAATATTTGGAACGGTAAATAGAAGTTGTAAATAGGAAATATTTGTAACGGTAAATAGAAGTTGTAAATAGGAAATATTTGTAACGGTAAATAGAAGTTGTAAAAAGGAAATATTTGTAATGGTAAATAGAAGTTGTAAATAGGAAATATTTGTAACGGTAAATAGAAGTTGTAAATAGGAAATATTTGTAACGGTATGTAAACGTTATAAAAGGGAAATATTTGTAACGGAAAACGTAGTTTATCAAAAGGAGTTAATCAAACATAGTTTATCAAAAGGAGTTAATCAAACGTAGTTTATCAAAAGGAGTTAATCAAACGTAGTTTACCAAAAGGGGTTAATCGAATATAGAAATTAAGAAGTGAAGTTAAATAAAAATTAGAAACTGACTAGAGATTTGTAAGTTGAATAGTTTTCTGAGTATAGATCTGATGTTGGTTTCGGCCTTCGGGGTTTATACTTAGAGAATTGTTCTCTTACTAGTTTACAGTTAGGGACTAATAGTTGTGGAATGATAGTGATGCGTAAATGAGGATTGGAAATGTTTTCCAATATTGAAAATGTATATTTTCTAGTTTTAGAAAATAAGGAAATATGAATATATATATATATATGATTGATGATTGGATCGATAATTCCATTTGGAATTAAGATCGTTGTTTGTACACCGACATGTTTTCATTTGATAGTTAAATCACAGACTATCCAGTTTTGACCATTTTACGTTGTTAATATGGAGAGACCGGTTGGATTATTATCCAAAGAACCACTCCGTATTGACATAAGCGTTGTGATCAAATATGTAACAACCCGTATTTTCAATAACCTGTTATAACATAAATGGAGGCAGAATTAAACTGTAAAATCTGAATCAAGGGAAACGGGCTATGCCATTGCGTTCGTCTCGGAAAAATACGCGAAATAGAGTCCGAGTTTTCGAAAATCGGAGTCCGTATGACCAAGATATGGCCTCGCGAAGTTTCACGAAAAATTCCCAAATTAAAGTATACTTAATTAAGTGAAATGGGTTGCGCAGAGAAATATATATATATATATATTGATATATATATATATAATTGAAAATTAAATAAATAAATATGCAAAAATGTTCAAAATAGCGAATTGGGAGAGGGGAATAACCGAACCGACCGATTTTTGAGGTCGACTCGAGCCCGCTGGGTCGACTAGGGGTTAATCCAGGGTGTTTGGCTGTCAACCCATGGGCCGATTCGCTCAAATGCAGATTTTGCATTTGGATGGTTCTCATGGTTCATCTTTAATCTAAAGGCCCTAGATGGTTCCTACACTTGACTTCTTCCCCAAGACAAGCTTTGATGGCTTGGATTGAATCTAGGTTTAATCCTATGGCCTAAAACACTTGCCTAATCTATAAATAAGACCCTAACCTATCCTAAATCCTCATTATTCATTCATGCAACTAAACTATGGCAAAATTTTACCTCTCATGGCCTCCACTCTCTTCATAAAATTTCTAAATGGTTTCTATGAGAGATTTTCCATGCATACAAGTGTTTTCAAGCTTGTATGAGTGTCATTAGCTTGCATTCAAGTCAAGTTTCTATCTTTGCATCATAAAGCAAGGGTTTTGATCATTTTGGCTCAAGGGTTTTTATGTTAGAGCTTGCATTTTGGGTCTATTTGATTGCATAAGCGCTTTGTCATATCTTTTGTGCCTTCATAGCAATGTAAGCCCTTTCCCTACTCTTAGATATTAACTATGAAGTTAAATGTTCATGTTGCAAGTTTGGGTTTGATCATTGAGTATGATACATGCTATCATGTCATGCAAGTTTATGAAGTCATTATCTTGATCTTGTGAGCTAAAAGCTACAACCTTTATGTTGAAATGTTGCATTAGGCAACATGAGAACCCTCATAACCTTTATGTCAACTTGCATATGAAGTCATAACCCTTATATGATGATATATGCGAGTTACTAGTCATCATTCCATATCTTTTGTCACCATGATTCGCTTATGTGCCAAGTTTGGGTTTATGCATGTTTTGAGGCTTAAGAATGTAACATGCAAGTTAATGAACACATTTGTGCCTCATTTGCCACCATGACTAACTTGTGGCTTAATATCCATTTTTGTCATGCCTTTGCCAAGTCTCTTCTTTTAATCCATTACGTTGTCGCGAACGTATATGCGAGTTTAAAAGCGTTGGGTTATGTTATGGGTAATTTCTAATGACATGAAAATACAACTTGAAAACATGACTTGAAATATAACATGGAAGTTGACATGTAAGTATGCATAAAAACATAAGCTTGGGAATTTACCTATTAAGTTAGGTCTACCCTTTGGGAATTTACCTATTAAGTTAGGTCTACCCAAATGCTTGAAAACTTGTAACATGTTTTGGGAAACATGATGGACATGACACTTAGATAATATAAGTGTGGCCAACTCGAGGTTGGGTTGAGTTTGCAGCGTAAAACTACCCGGAACCGACCGGCCTAACTGGTAGTTGCAAACAATAGGACCCAATGTGAGAAGTTGGTCATGTTGTGCTTGAACCCGAGGTTAGACCAAGATGTGGTGTAAAGCTACCCGGAACCGACCGGCTTAACTAGTAACCACAACAAAGTCTAATGTGAGAGGTGAAGGTGCATTAAGTAATTAATGCCACATGATAGGGTTAAGTTAATTTGATTAATGACTCTTAACCAAATATGACATGGACAAATGGGTTAAGTAATTTGATTAGGCTAATGATACTTAACAAAACATGACAAGGTTGGGTAGGTTAAGTAACTTGATTTGCCTAATGACACTTAACCATTTTTATATGACTAGTGGATGGGGTTAAGTTAACCAACACTTAATCAATCCAACGCGATAACTTGGTAAGGTTAAGTAAGTTTTCTTAATGACGCTTAACCGAAAAATACGGTTAACGAATGGGGTTAAGATTAGACTCAACTAGTCTAAACATGGAAATCGGATGGGGTTAAGTTAGCCTAGACTTAATTAATCCCACTTGGTAGTTTAATGGGGTTAAGTTAAACACTTAACTAATCTAAACATGATGAATTGATGTGGTTAAGTGACCTATACTTATCCAATCTAACTCGTTAATTTATTGTGGTTAAGTTAACCAATACTTAACCAATATAACGTGAAAACATGATAAGGCTAAGTCACGAATCGCTTGAATACACTTGACCGATTTGACTAAGTAAATTGATAGGGTCAAGTTAATATATACTTAACCAATCTAGAATGATAATTGGACGAGGTTAAGTCGTGAATTGCTTAATATACTTAACCAACTTGAGCATGGTTTGTAGGGTTAAGCCTTGAACTTGGATACTTAGCCAATTTTGACAGGATTTGTAGACGGGTTAAGTCATGAACTTAAGTGACACTTAATCCATTATGTAAACCCTAGTTCTGAGGATTAGGTGGATAACCGTAGTTAACAAGGATAACGGGAACAATGCTAAGTGGTAAACCTTAGTTGAAGAATAACTAAGTAATGATTCTTAGTCAAGGAAATTTAGACCAGTTCATAGATAGATGAGTAACCTGATACGGTAGGTCATCGTTTAAGTATACGAGTAGGAGCAAGTATCTGATTTAGATAAAGGCTCCAGCGAACTGGGTAACGAAGCAGCGGCTTCGGGGAACGTGAGGATATTCTTGGTATCCCTCTATGAGCTGCCAGGTGATTATACTAGGCTCATGAGAGGTTAAGGTCTACGTTAGAAGAACCAAGAGTATGCCTTGGTTGCTATACGAGCGACCTAAAGACGGGGATGGATAGGGGATAGTCGACGATACACGGTCGTACCCTAGATAGCATTTCGTCAGGCTACCTACCATCTTTGGTCAAGCGTGTACGTACGGAAAGGCAGAGAACACCCAAAAGACCATAATTGCTATCTAATTATGGTTGCGGTAAGGCTTGGATGTGGGTTGGCCAGTGTTGTGTTCTCATACAGGATTTATCCTGTCTTGTCTTTCACTAGTTGAGGGAGTGGTCTCGTGGGACCATAGCCACGTATAAGAAAAATAGACCTTAGCATCTGCATCGGCAGATAAATCGAAAGCTCCCGACCGAGTCCTGTATTTCTTGATTTGTCCTGTGACAGGACTCGGATGGCACGATGTGATACATGTGCATACAGTCATGGAAAAGCGATTCACGATGAATGCGTGGGAAAAAGGGCGCGGTTGGCGGTTAGCGTAATCCCTAGTGGCCCTAGGTGGTTGAACCCAAACCGAGATACGAAAACGTGCAATAGGTAAGCATAATCCCTAGCGGCCCTAGGTAGCATAAGTCCTAGTTGTACAAACAATAATTCATGTTGGAAGACCCTAGCTAGGTTTAGGGTAACAGTCCAAACCGATCTTAAGGATCATGGAACTATGTTAAAGTAATATAGAATCTCATGGGAAAGCCCGTATGGTCTACGGCAAGGGACTGAACATTTACATGGAATAAAACATACAAGTTAAGTAACCTATATATGCGATATATTAGGTTGACATGGACCATTACACGACTTTTGAGTGAGGGTCATTCTTGGTTAACACATGACACGGTGGGGATACTAGTACGGTAGGTGCAGAGCTAAAATACAGGATAGATATCACGGGGCGTTATACGTGACAGATATCTTGGGGATATTATACTTGATAGAAACCTGACGATGTGATACCTTGTTTTATCTTGACATCGTAATTTATCATGACACCTTAGTTTATCTGAGTTCAGTAGTTCATCCTGTTATTTTGATTTAGCTTATCTATCTTGTTATCATGCTTATGTTCATCTCAGTTTCTCATGTCAGTTAACTTTACTAGTTTTTATGCTAATAGTAGATAGGGCTTACTCAGTCTTTTTGACTGACCCGTTTTGTTTCGCCTCTTTTCTTCCGTTTCCCCCCCAGGTTACAGGGAGGAAATACTGTTGTTTAGTTCGGACTTCTTCTGCTTGAAGGTCATCATGGATGGCTTGGACTTTTCTTGGCTAATGGCTACTTTACTGTTTTTACTTGGGGAATAATTTATGAAAATGTCTTTATGCTTCTTTACTATTACAAGACAGGTTTTGATGTACTCTGATGTAAAAGGCTTTAGACCTTATTTATTCATGTTATGAAAGTTTGATTTTACTTCCGCTATTTTATATGTTCTGTCTTGTGATATTTCTGTGCATGTTTACCAATAATGCCCCTCTAAAGCTAGTGCATTCCTTTGCGAGTGACCCTAGCGGAGGCGGGGTGTTACACGTGGTATCAGAGCAGAAGGTTACCAGACTGGGCAAAAGTTTTTAAAGACCTTCTGAAAACTATTTGAAAAAAAAAACCGTTTACAAAGAAGCATTTTTCAAGAAAATTTTCTTTTAAAAGAAAAAGGCTATTCCCCAAAGGCCATTAGCACTATCCTTGTTTCCTTAATTGAGTCTCTTTTCCTTTCTTTCCTCCATCTGTAGTCACAGTAGTTTTAACTGCGACTAGTCTTTTCTACCTACGAAAGTGCTTTCCATACGATGGAGGTGGTTCTCGAGAGACCAGTGGCCGCGTTATAAGAAAGGATCGTGAGAAAGAAGGATAAAGGATACGAGCTTAAGGATGAGCAACTTGTTGGTATGGCTTAGTCCTCAAAGGAGGGAGAAAGATGAACAATGAAACCCATGACGAGAGAGTACCTTTGGCATGGTAAAACGGGGCGGATAGTTAAGTATTATGGGACAAGGACAAGATCATCGGGAGGGCAGTAGTATGCTCTCATTTTTAGAGTACCTCGGAAGGAGGGTAACGATCTTGTTAAAGGTTTAGCTTTTCTTCTCTATCATCCCGTTAGGACTTCGTTGTTCGTATCATTTAAGTCTGCTTCGATAGTTGAGTCTCTGCACCTTAAGTACTAGCGTAATAGAGAATCCCATTTTTGTCTCAAAGTCCTATTGGAGAATCAGTCCATTTATACATGACTTGTTTGGATTTGGGAATGTCTATGCCAAGTGTTGAGTTTGGAAATAATGCTTATGTTTATAAGCTATGGATGGATTCTAGGGATGAAGTGGTTATCCAGTAGGGGGTGCCACTCTCGGTTTTGATAGAAGGGTAGATAGACCTTTTGACTAGCCTTGGTAATGCCCTCGAAGTATCGGGTAACCTTTTTGAGGTTCTGTCATGACTAGTTACTTAGAATCCCTTGATGCCTTTATTGGAAATTTGAAGCCCGATCGAGTGGTGTTCGCCAATAAGACGGATGGTTTACTTCATTTATGCATGGGTTATAGAAATCACCCAAGTAAGTGCGCATGATAACCTGATTGACATCTGTTTACTTTCAAGAGAAAGTTCTTCTACATGGAATGCCTTATAGTATATAAACGAGATCCAAGATTCACTAGTGAATTTTGGAAAGCTTGCATGAGATCATGAGTACGCAGTCATGTTTGCGTCAAGTAATCTAGGAAAAGGATAAGTGCAAGTGGAATGAGAGGCAACGAAGAAATGAGTTCCAGCTCATGTTATGGAAACAGGAATAAGAAGCTACAAAATCGCGAAGTTAAAAGACGACTTTGATGGTCAAAAACTAGATACGCGCATGATATCTCTTTTTGGGAGTATATCCTTGATCCCTGTTTTCTGTAGAGCTTACTTGTAGGCTATCTTTTGTGGACATCCTCTCGGTCCTATTCTCCGTTACAAACCCTGTAAGGAGTTTGTCCTGTTTATCTTCTCGACCCTGTTTCAGGGAATTCTAGGTAGAATCCTATGGATGTAAACATATATTTGAAACATGTTATGATTGATATGGTTGCAAGTGGTTGCTCGTGGATGCGCGAATACACATTAGATACTAGCTCGACTCGGTCACATTTCATATTGCATACACGAGTATTTATACTTGTTTATGGATGAAATCGAATGTATTATCATGCGGTTGTTGCATATGAATGAATGATTGTGCACGCATATAGTATCTATATGACTAGGACTATTTGCATACATGTTGGATTCATGACACTATACATATTTTGCATTAGAAAGATTATTCAGGCCTGATCATTAGCATTAGCTAAGGAACATGTACACACACGTTTTGCATATATTCATACAGCATTAGAAATCATCTAAGGACAATGGTTGCTTGTGGATGATGTTTTGAATAGATGGATGATGGATGGTAGGACATGTTCTTCCTAACTTGGAGATTTCGGGGACGAAATCCTAAAAGGTGGGGAGAATGTAACAACCCGTATTTTCAATAACCTATTATAACATAAATGGAGGCAGAATTAAACTGTAAAATCTGAATCAAGGGAAACGGGATATGCCATTGTGTTCGTCTCGGAAAAATACGCGAAATAGAGTCCGAGTTTTCGAAAATCGGAGTCCGTATGACCAAGATATGGCCTCGCGAAGTTTCACGAAAAATTCCCAAATTAAAGTATACTTAATTAAGTGAAATAGGTTGCGCAGAGAAATATATATATATTGATATATATATATATATATAATTTAAAATTTAATAAATAAATATGCAAAAATGTTCAAAACAGCGAATTGGGAGAGGGGAATAACCGAACCGGCCGATTTTTGAGGTCGACCCGAGCACGCTGGGTCGACTAGGGGTTAATCCAGGGTGTTTGGCTGTCAACCCGTGGGCCGATTCGCTCAAATGCAGATTTTGCATTTGGATGGTTCTCATGGTTCATCTTTAATCTAAAGGCCCTAGATGGTTCCTACACTTGACTTCTTCCCCAAGACATGCTTTGATGGCTTGGATTGAATCTAGGTTTAATCCTATGGCCTAAAACACTTGCCTAATCTATAAATAAGACCCTAACCTATCCTAAATCCTCATTATTCATTCATGCAACTAAACTATGGCAAAATTTTACCTATCATGGCCTCCACTCTCTTCATAAAATTTCTAAATGGTTTCTATGAGAGATTTTCCATGCATACAAGTGTTTTCAAGCTTGTATGAGTGTCATTAGCTTGCATTCAAGTCAAGTTTCTATCTTTGCATCATAAAGCAAGGGTTTTGATCATTTTGGCTCAAGGGTTTTTATGTTAGAGCTTGCATTTTGGGTCTATTTGATTGCATAAGGGCTTTGTCATATCTTTTGTGTCTTCATAGCAATGTAAGCCCTTTCCCTACTCTTAGATATTAACTATGAAGTTAAATGTTCATGTTGCAAGTTTGGGTTTGATCATTGAGTATGATACATGCTATCATGTCATGCAAGTTTATGAAGTCATTATCTTGATCTTGTGAGCTAAAAGCTACAACCTTTATGTTGAAATGTTGCATTAGGCAACATGAGAACCGTCATAACCTTTATGTCAACTTGCATATGAAGTCATAACCCTTATATGATGATATATGCGAGTTACTAGTCATCATTCCATATCTTTTGTCACCATGATTCGCTTATGTGCCAAGTTTGGGTTTATGCATGTTTTGAGGCTTAAGAATGTAACATGCAAGTTAATGAACACATTTGTGCCTCATTTGCCACCATGATTAACTTGTGGCTTAATATCCATTTTTGTCATGCCTTTGCCAAGTCTCTTCTTTTAATCCATTACATTGTCGCGAACGTATATGCGAGTTTAAAAGCGTTGGGTTATGTTATGGGTAATTTCTAATGACATGAAAATACAACTTGAAAACATGACTTGAAATATAACATGGAAGTTGACATGTAAGTATGCATAAAAACATAAGCTTGGGAATTTACCTATTAAGTTAGGTCTACCCTTTGGGAATTTACCTATTAAGTTAGGTCTACCCAAATGCTTGAAAACTTGTAACATGTTTTGGGAAACATGATGGACATGACACTTAGATAATATAAGTGTGGCCAACTCGAGGTTGGGTTGAGTTTGCAACGTAAAACTACCCGGAACCGACCGGCCTAACTAGTAGTTGTAAACAATAGGACCCAATGTGAGAAGTTGGTCATGTTGTGCTTGAACCCGAGGTTAGACCAAGTTGTGGTGTAAAGCTACCCGGAACCGACCGGCTTAACTAGTAACCACAACAAAGTCTAATGTGAGAGGTGAAGGTGCATTAAGTAATTAATGCCACATGATAGGGTTAAGTTAATTTGATTAATGACTCTTAACCAAATATGACATGGACAAATGGGTTAAGTAATTTGATTAGGCTAATGATACTTAACAAAACATGACAAGGTTGGGTAGGTTAAGTAACTTGATTTGCCTAATGACACTTAACCATTTTTATATGACTAGTGGATGGGGTTAAGTTAACCAACACTTAATCAATCCAACGCGATAACTTGGTAAGGTTAAGTAAGTTTTCTTAATGACGCTTAACCGAAAAATACGGTTAACGAATGGGGTTAAGATTAGACTCAACTAGTCTAAACATGGAAATCGGATGGGGTTAAGTTAGCCTAGACTTAATTAATCCCACTTGGTAGTTTAATGGGGTTAAGTTAAACACTTAACTAATCTAAACATGATGAATTGATGTGGTTAAGTGACCTATACTTATCCAATCTAACTCGTTAATTTATTGTGGTTAAGTTAACCAATACTTAACCAATATAACGTGAAAACATGATAAGGCTAAGTCACGAATCGCTTGAATACACTTGACCGATTTGACTAAGTAAATTGATAGGGTCAAGTTAATATATACTTAACCAATCTAGAATGATAATTGGACGAGGTTAAGTCGTGAATTGCTTAATATACTTAACCAACTTGAGCATGGTTTGTAGGGTTAAGCCTTGAACTTGGATACTTAGCCAATTTTGACAGGATTTGTAGACGGGTTAAGTCATGAACTTAAGTGACACTTAATCCATTATGTAAACCCTAGTTCTGAGGATTAGGTGGATAACCGTAGTTAACAAGGATAACGGGAACAATGCTAAGTGGTAAACCTTAGTTGAAGAATAACTAAGTAATGATTCTTAGTCAAGGAAATTTAGACCAGTTCATAGATAGATGAGTAACCTGATACGGTAGGTCATCGTTTAAGTATACGAGTAGGAGCAAGTATCTGATTTAGATAAAGGCTCCAGCGAACTGGGTAACGAAGCAGCGGCTTCGGGGAACGTGAGGATATTCTTGGTATCCCTCTATGAGCTGCCAGGTGATTATACTAGGCTCATGAGAGGTTAAGGTCTACGTTAGAAGAACCAAGAGTATGCCTTGGTTGCTATACGAGCGACCTAAAGACGGGGATGGATAGGGGATAGTCGACGATACACGGTCGTACCCTAGATAGCATTTCGTCAGGCTACCTACCATCTTTGGTCAAGCGTGTACGTACGGAAAGGCAGAGAACACCCAAAAGACCATAATTGCTATCTAATTATGGTTGCGGTAAGGCTTGGATGTGGGTTGGCCAGTGTTGTGTTCTCATACAGGATTTATCCTGTCTTGTCTTTCACTAGTTGAGGGAGTGGTCTCGTGGGACCATAGCCACGTATAAGAAAAATAGACCTTAGCATCTGCATCGGCAGATAAATCGAAAGCTCCCGACCGAGTCCTGTATTTCTTGATTTGTCCTGTGACAGGACTCGGATGGCACGATGTGATACATGTGCATACAGTCATGGAAAAGCGATTCACGATGAATGCGTGGGAAAAAGGGCGCGGTTGGCGGTTAGCGTAATCCCTAGTGGCCCTAGGTGGTTGAACCCAAATCGAGATACGAAAACGTGCAATAGGTAAGCATAATCCCTAGCAGCCCTAGGTAGCATAAGTCCTAGTTGTACAAACAATAATTCATGTTGGAAGACCCTAGCTAGGTTTAGGGTAATAGTCCAAACCGATCTTAAGGATCATGGAACTATGTTAAAGTAATATAGAATCTCATGGGAAAGCCCGTATGGTCTACGGCAAGGGACTGAACATTTACATGGAATAAAACATACAAGTTGAGTAACCTATATATGCGATATATTAGGTTGACATGGACCATTACACGACTTTTGAGTGAGGGTCATTCTTGGTTAACACATGACACGGTGGGGATACTAGTACGGTAGGTGCAGAGCTAAAATACAGGATAGATATCACGGGGCGTTATACGTGACAGATATCTTGGGGATATTATACTTGATAGAAACCTGACGATGTGATACCTTGTTTTATCTTGACATCATAATTTATCATGACACCTTAGTTTATCTGAGTTCAGTAGTTCATCCTGTTATTTTGATTTAGCTTATCTATCTTGTTATCATGCTTATGTTCATCTCAGTTTCTCATGTCAGTTAACTTTACTAGTTTTTATGCTAATAGTAGATAGGGCTTACTCAGTCTTTTTGACTGACCCATTTTGTTTCGCCTCTTTTCTTCCGTTTCCCCCTAGGTTACAGGGAGGAAATACTGTTGTTTAGTTCGGACTTCTTCTGCTTGAAGGTCATCATGGATGGCTTGGACTTTTCTTGGCTAATGGCTACTTTACTGTTTTTACTTGGGGAATAATTTATGAAAATGTCTTTATGCTTCTTTACTATTGCAAGACAGGTTTTGATGTACTCTGATGTAAAAGGCTTTAGACCTTATTTATTCATGTTATGAAAGTTTGATTTTACTTCCGCTATTTTATATGTTCTATCTTGTGATATTTCTGTGCATGTTTACCAATAATGCCCCTCTAAAGCTAGTGCATTCCTTTGCGAGTGACCCTAGCGGAGGCGGGGTGTTACAAAATACGATGAAGATAATTGAAGACGGTGTTAAGCAAGGGCTGTCCTGTTTACAGAATAGTGCCTTCGGTTTCGTTCAATCCTAGAATGAACGTATATGGACGAATGTTTGACAGAATATTTCCAATGATCGAATGAGTTGGACTGTACAAATATATATGGTGGCCAACGGATTTATTCCCTTCGCATAATATCCAGAATCTATTTGTGCAGATCCAACTAATGATTAACGGATCTGATAATGTGGCATTCAAAGTATTTGTGCCATCAATGAAAGATAGATAAGCGTAGCTTCTAGCCTCAACATCCGGTAAATGACAGAAATCGGGCAGGCAGCATGGCTAAGTCGGTCGCACCAAAGTAGGGTGTATAATCACCTATCTAGAGAATATTCATTTGCTTCTTAAATCTATCAATGCTGCCCCATATATATACGGGAAACGGTTGCTGATCCCAACCGTTGGTGATGTACATTCGATACACTCAAGCGAAATGAGTGGTCAGTCATGTGTGGCTGAGTTGCAAGATGTTCTTGTTGAACTCCAGTGTATCGTTCCTAGAGTACACTGATCGGAAGGTGGTTCCATACCTTGTCATAATTGGAAATCCATTACCCAGTACGTGCTTGCGGTTTTGATTGTATACTATATTTGTAGAACGTGAGATGAAAGCGTTTCTGCTAGATTGTTATCCAATTGCATTTAGACATTATTATAATATCCGAATGATATTGTTTACAAAGTTGTTGGATTCTCATAAGGGAAAAACCCATTCCGTATTCACGGCGTGGTCTTATGAGATATCGTTTACTTGTTCAAACTGTTTTAAACTGTTTTACTCATACCAGTCCCATGACTGACCCGGAGTTTATTTTGTTTTGTTTTCCCTAAACTCTTGGGTGCCTAAATTTGTACGGGCAGTCAAGTAGTCGAGATTTGCAGATACATTGAAGAGTTGGAGCAGGAGGCTTCAGGATTCTATAGCTATATTTATTTCCGCTGTTGTTGTAAGTGTTGTACTCTGATAAGTGCTATTGTATATATAACTGTTTGTATTTCAAAAGTTATGTTATATTTTATTCGTTCCGCCTTGAGATTCGTGTTTACTCTGATGATGATGTTCTTCTTCTTCTTCTATTCTACTAGTTCTACCTTATCTATCCCCACCCTCTACTTCTTTCTATTAATTTCTTGAATTTTCAGTACAATTTGGGGTTGGACTTATGTTATTTAGTCAGCTCTAATTGGACCGGATTTTCGGGTCATTATAGTTGGTATCAGAGCATTGGTTTAGTTAATACCTTGGCTCTGTGGCGTGATTCAGTAGAGATGGGATTAGTAATATCCTAGACTGAGTTTGAGTGTATATATACGAGTGCGTATTTGTTAGTTAATATAAAGTGTTTTATATTGTGGAGATTTATTGGTTGAGTGGCTTATGAATTCTGGTCGATAGTGGGGCACCACAATATCGATAAGGGTTTCTAAACACTCGAATACGATGAACCAACATGATATGCTTTGAAATTAACAAAGTATAATTGGTTGTATTGGTTGTTAGTATAATCGAATGAGATTATAAAAGGTGAAATGGTTATAAATAACCAATCAGAATTCATATAAGTAAAGTATATGAAATAAGATGAATTTAATCTAAATTTATATCAGAATTAGGAATTAAAATAATAAAAATTTTAAGTTCCTGGGAGATTTTGAAAATGTTTTCAAATTGGAAATGATATAGTATTGAACTCACTTCGATAAACTGGGAAATAACCCTGATGAGTGTGGCCACATCATCAGTGTTCATTTTCGAGTTGCTAAGTGACGGATTACTACCAAAGATTTTGTTTTTAAAATTGTTTTGAGAAAACAAGTGGTTTAGAAATTCAAATGTTTTGAATTGGTGTTATGATTTAAAATTGATTTGTAATAAAACCAGGGATTTAAATTCCAGAATGAGATGGTAAAAGTGAATAATAAACTAAAAATTTAACTTGAGCTATGTTAAATAAAATTTGATTTGATTAGTGAATAATCTGGAATGGTATTGGAATTGGTAAGTTAAAATTTTGAAAATCGAGAATGGAACTCGAGTTAAGAATGAGATGTGATTTGAGGATATAAACTGATTGGAGTTTGATTGGAATGGCATGGTATATGCAAAGTTGATAACCAATGGGAATGGTATAATGATATGGTCAGCAAAAAGGTAAAAGTTTATATTTCATATAAGTTGGAATTTATGAGCCGATTTGGCAAGCCGCTTGGCGTTTTGATTTTCTTTTGGGTTGGAGAAGGCCTAGAGAGGCGAGTTGTGGTTTTACCGATAGGGCTGTACAAAGGAGGTTATGGCGAAATTTTCCGAAAAATTTAAGCGTTAGAAAATTTTCAAAATTTTTGAAAATTTAGGTTAGTCGGAAGGAATTAATATTTTAGTCAATATTAATTGGTTCAGTTGAAATCAGAAATAAGGGGTAAACAAATCTTAGGAATTCCAATAGATAGGGTCGTCCTCTACCTTAGCAATTTCGAGGACGAAATTATTTTAAGTGGGGAAGAATGTAATGACCCGGATATTTGACGGTGTAATAATTATCTTATTTAATTATTTAAATAATGGATATATTATTTAATCGTCGACGTTAGAACGTATAATTATATTATAATTAAAATCGAGCTCGAAATGGCGCTGTAGTTCACGATTTGGCTATTCGAACTTCAACTGGATATACAGAAGCCGTTTTAAATCGGATTTCTGTGAAACAAGAAACGTCAGGAGCTGGTGAAGTATATTTTTCTAATGGAAGAGGAAAATCGGGATTTCATCGAGTAGATTTTGAGATATGTCCAAATCAAATTTTAAAATAGTCGCTATAGAATCGTTTATCGACCGTAATGGATTATTCAATATAACTAGAGATCGGGTTTGAATTTAGACAAGGTTCTTTTGAGAGATAACGATAATTTAAGTTTTAGAATTTTACTGTAATTTTTAATTAATTAAATAAGCAACTTTTATAATGGAGTATTTTGCACCCTGTGACGATATTTTTGGGTTTCACAATATGATTTAATCTACCGGTATTATTATATTTTTGGGATTGTGGCACAGAGCTCGATACAACGGTACCTTTATTTCAGTCGGTACGTGAAGGAAATTTTATGAAAAAAAGATACACTAGATTTTATATTCTAAAACTTAGGAGCAAAGGGAAAGGGTACCGCATAAAGATATATATACATTATTTTGTTTGCCGACATCCCTTCAAATTTTATGGCTAAGTTTAAGCCACGTAGAGCTTAGATAACCAAGGAAATTGAAAACATACCCTATAAGTAACCCCCTTTTTCATCGTTTAACCTAATTTTAGTCTTCTCCTTTGCTCAAACTTTCCGCCGCCGCTCATGATAAAACCGTGAGTAAGAAAGCCAAAAGGAAAATCCACATAAATTCAAAACAATTCCTACAAAAAATCAAAAGGGTTTTGTATTTCAATTCCTTCTAAGTACAGTTCATCCTCAAATGATTTTCTCAGAGTGCGATCCACGTTTATGAAGATCGACAGTTAAGAGCGGAACCTAGGGTTCCAATTCAATCTTGTTTTGAGCAATACGGTGGAGTCTGGTGACCATCCTTTGTTGATGGGTTTACTGTAGTGGTTCTGTGAAGTCGGAGGACTCGAGGATGGACCTTGCGATGAACTATGGGGGGGTCTTGCTTCTCTGAATACTGGTATTGGTGTTCGATCCATTCCAAAGCAGGTTACAGGCGTTTCAACGGAGAAGTGGGTGCTTGCGAGTTTGATGAAGTGTGTACAGAGGTGTAGGAGTTGTAAAGTGATAAAGTTGGTAATTTTTGGTTTGTGGGAGTTGGGATCTGGGAAGCGAGTTGAGAAAGGAAAGTGAGGTTTTGTTGGTCTGTAGAGGGAAGATGGAACTTTGTGTAACAATGACGGCGTGGGGTGTTTAAGGAAATTGGAAGAGGATGAATTCGAGTTTACACGCAGGGGACAGGAAGAAGCATCGAACAGTATAACGTGAGTTGATATTTTAAATAAAGGTGATTACTAAACTATCCATGGTGCTAATGATATTTACAATAGTGCGATACTGGAGTGTGGAATTTGTTGAAGGGGGAAAGGTACTGTCCAACGCAGGTTCAATTGTTTGGGCTGAGGAGTTCATTTTAGTTTGTTCTATTTTGATTTGAGGAGGAAGTAAAGATACAGTATTGGCAAAAAGGATGGTGTCGGATCAGTATTGAATGATTGGAGTAACGGAAGAGCACGGCTAGAAAACAGTAGCAGACAGTGGAGTTTTATTGTGCTAAAGGAGAAAAACAAAGAGCCATAAACATTTTGAGTGTCCTCATCAAAGACCGCGACAACAGGAGGACAGCGTATGTTATGAAGGGAGGAGTTTGCATTCAAGTGTGAAGGTGGACGCCAACTTTGGGAAATGTGTTGAATCAGATGATGGTTGGTCAAAGTGCGGTCAACACTGAGATGGGTTGGTTTTACTGGAGATCGAAGTCTCGTTGGGGAAGATAAGGGAAATCGGGCCAAAGAACAAAAAAATTACACAAAATCTGATCCGACCGGATCGTATGGACGAGATCGACAACATACAGACTGGTCTGGAATGTTTTGGAGTTCGTAACAATTTATGGCGAAATAAATTGTAGGATCAGAATCGACATTCGTAAATCGTTATTTAACGGTTAACGGACAATGTGAGTAAAACTCACTAACTCTCCTCAATTTATATTTTAATATAAATTGTACTTTATTTATTGACTGCTGTATATTGATTGTTAAACTGGACTGTTAAATAGATTTGATTGAAAACGTAGTTATAGTTAATCTATGTACTGTTAATCAAATTTGGTTCTGTACAGCAGGATATTTCATTTCAAAATGAAATATGATATATATTATACTGTGTAACATCTGTGGATGCAGGGAAACAAATTGGAGGAATCCGACTGGGTTCCTCAACAATTATTTTACTGTTTTCATATATTGTGATATATGTGTGATTTATATTCTGTTATTTATTATGGATGTTAGAACGATATTGATCAACGTTGTTTGATATTTTGAATATCATAAGAAACCCTGAGTTGTAAAAAGAAATATTTCAGTGTATATTGAAATAAAACAAATTATTTATAAATCGAACACGGTTTTATAAAAGGAAATTATTTATAAAACAAATAGAGTTTTATAAAAGGGATATTTATTTAGAAAAAAAAATAGAATTGAAAAGGGAAATATTTATTTAGAAAATAAATAGAATAAAGGAAATATTTGTAACGGTAAATAGAAGTTGTAAATAGGAAATATTTGTAACGGTAAATAGAAGTTGTAAATAGGAAATATTTGTAACGGTAAATAGAAGTTGTAAATAGGAAATATTTGTAATGGTAAATAGAAGTTGTAAATAGGAAATATTTGTAACGGTAAATAGAAGTTGTAAATAGGAAATATTTGTAACGGTAAGTAAACGTTATAAAAGGGAAATATTTGTAACGGAAAACGTAATTTATCAAAAGGAGTTAATCAAACGTAGTTTATCAAAAGGAGTTAATCAAACGTAGTTTATCAAAAGGAGTTAATCAAACGTAGTTTATCAAAAGGGGTTAATCGAATATAGAAATTAAGAAGTGAAGTTAAACAAAAATTAGAAACTGACTAGAGATTTGTAAGTTGAATAGTTTTCTGAGTATCGATCTGATGTTGGTTTCGGCCTTCGGGGTTTATACTTAGAGAATTGTTCTCTTACTAGTTTACAGTTAGGGACTAATAGTTGTGGAATGATAGTGATGCGTAAATGAGGATTGGAAATGTTTTCCAATATTGAAAATGTATATTTTCTAGTTTTAGAAAATAAGGAAATATGAATATATATATATATATATATATATATATATGATTGATGATTGGATCGATAATTCCATTTGGAATTAAGATCGTTGTTTGTACACCGACATGTTTTCATTTGATAGTTAAATCACATACTATCAAGTTTTAACCATTTTACGTTGTTAATATGGAGAGACCGGTTGGATTATTATCCAAGGAACCACTCCGTAATGACATAAGCGTTGTGATCAAATACGATGAAGATAATTGAAGACGGTGTTAAGCAAGGGTTGTCCTGTTTACAGAATAGTGCCTTCGGTTTCGTTCAATCCCAGAATGAACGTATATGGACGAATGTCTGACAGAATATTTCCAATGATCGAATGAGTTGGACTGTACAAATATATATGGTGGCCAACGGATTTATTCCCTTCGCATAGTATCCAGAATCTATTTGTGCAGATCCAATTAATGATTAACGGATCTGATAATGTGGCATTCAAAGTATTTGTGCCATCAATGAAAGATAGATAAGCGTAGCTTCTAGCCTCAACATCCGGTAAATGACAGAAATCGGGCAGGCAGCATGGCTAAGTCGGTCGCACCGAAGTAGGGTGTATAATCACCTATCTAGAGAATATTCATTTGCTTCTTAAATCTATCAATGCTGCCCCATATATATACGAGAAACGGTTGCTGATCCCAACCGTTGGTGATGTACATTCGATACACTCAAGCGAAATGAGTGGTCGGTCATGTGTGGCTGAGTTGCAAGATGTTCTTGTTGAACTCCAGTGTATCGTTCCTAGAGTACACTGATCTGAAGGTGGTTCCATACCTTGTCATAATTGGAAATCCATTACCCAATACGTGCTTGCGGTTTTGATTGTATACTATATTTGTAGAACGTGAGATGAAAGTGTTTCTGCTAGATTGTTATCCAATTGCATTTAGACATTATTATAATATCCGAATGATATTGTTTACAAAGTTGTTGGATTCTCATAAGGGAAAAACCCGTTCCGTATTCATGGCGTGGTCTTATGAGATATCGTTTACTTGTTCAAACTGTTTTAAACTGTTTTACTCATACCAGTCCCATGACTGACCCGGAGTTTATTTTGTTTTGTTTTCCCTAAACTCTTGGGTGCCTAAATTTGTACGGGCAGTCAAGTAGTCGGGATTTGCAGATACATTGAAGAGCTGGAGCAGGAGGCTTCAGGATTCTATAGCTATATTTATTTCCGCTGTTGTTGTAAGTGTTGTACTCTGATAAGTGCTATTGTATATATAACTGTTTGTATTTCAAAAGTTATGTTATATTTTATTCATTCCGCTGTGAGATTCGTGTTTACTCTGATGATGATGTTCTTCTTCTTCTTCTATTCTACTAGTTCTACCTTATCTATCCTTACCCTCTATCTTCTTTCTATTAATTTCTTGAATTTTCAGTACAATTTGGGGTTGGACTTGTGTTATTTAGTCAGCTCAAATTGGACCGGGTTTTCGGGTCATTACACCTGTCAAAAGGTCGAAGATTTGATCGATAGTGTATACTCAAATGATAGAAACAAGCATGAACTAGAGCTTTGGGAAAAGAAGTTAAGAACATACCCTTGAAAATAAAAGGGTACGAAGCACGAATCTTGTCTTCGGCCTTCCATGTTGCATCCTCCCACTGAACTTTCATCAACTTGACCTCTCGGTTGCGTAGCTTCTTAACCTCCGATCCAAGGATACAGGTAGGAACTCATCTAACTGCAGCCTCATGTTCCACCTCTACTTCGTCAAGCATACTCGGCAAAACTACTTCTGTGGTATCATGCAAGAACTTCCTTAAATGAGAAACGTGCAAAACATCATGAACGCCCGACAGTCTCTCTGGTAGCTTTACTTTATAGGCCATTTGGCCAATCCTTTCTGTTATGGGAAATGGCCCTACAAACCTTGGTGCCAACTTCCCTACCGATCCAAAACGAACTACATTCCTCAAAGGTGATACCTTGATGAAAACCTTGTCTCCCATCTCAAATTCAATAACGGTCCTTCTCTTATCTGCATAGGACTTCTGTCTGTCCTGAGCTGTCTTCATGCGCATGCGAATCAGATCAATCTTTTCTAAAGTTTCTCTAATCATTTCAAGTCCAAGTAGAAGTCTATCTATAGACTCCTGCCAACAAGTGGTGATCTACAGGGTTGTCCGTACAATGCTTTGAAGAGTGCCATGCTAATAATAGCTTAATACTTTTGTTGTAGGCGAACTTTGTTGAATAATGAGATTTTGATCGATGCTAACGAATGAAGCTACTATGGGATTCGAATCATAAAGATAAGGTTTTATATATATATGTACATTGAGTCATGTTAGAATTATGTTAAAATATATCCTCAAGTATACACGAATGTGCAAATCAAGTTATATATATATATATACATACATATATATATAAGATTTAAACCTTAAAAAGCTATACATGTGCAGAAACTGGCCTACCAGTCGACTGGTAGGAAATACACCAATCGACTGGTCAAGCTATCTCTGCACATAATGGCTAGTTTTAAAAGTTTTATATAAATAAATTATTTCTACTAGTCAACTGATGATTTTTAACCAGTCGACTCATTCGACCCAGAAACTATTTTTTGAAGAGTCACCATTCTTCTTAAAGAGATTCCTCTTCATTAATCAAAGGAAATGGACATAACTTTTGATTGAAACTAGTCATGAATAATTGCTACTCTTATACTAATATATAAACAAGTTTAATCATGTTTTACAATCAACTAATCTCTCCGAATTTTACTGATTTTTTTTTATCATCATTTTACTCTCTTCATTTACATTCTTTGCAATTAAAATGTCTCCAATTCAAATACTTGTTGAATCCGTGAATCAATTTAATATCATTCGATTCAACAAGCATTATTGTTCCTTAAATCTTCGCATTCATAGCATATACTCGAGGATCATATTATAGGAAGGTTGTACTTAAAATATTGGCTATCCGTGTTGATTTAAGAACACAACTCAGAAGTCAAACTCTTGTAATAATTAAAGACTTGTGTAGTTGCTCAGGCGAGAGGCATCCTTGTTGGGGCTTGGGTGTACTGACCTATTCCTCCGGGTTAAGAGAGGGTGTTGTTAGTGAATTCCGAAGAGGAGCTTCGGTACTCGACGTATGGCCGGAAGTCCGAACCAGTATAAAAACTCCTGGTGTCACTTTACTTTACTTTCCGCATTTACATTGATTGTGATATATCTTCTTAGTTTATAGTTTGTTTGACTATTGCATATCATTTAGCTAGCATATCATATGTATATTCCGCTATATCCATATAGATCCTTTAAATCGTACTTATCGACCACTTTTCAATTGGTATCAGAGCAAGGCTATCATATAACCGTAAAACCGTTATTTGATACATTGACATTATGGATAATAATACTAGCATTAGCAATAACACCAGATATTCTGAAGGCCAATCAACTGCTAGACCACCCTTCTTTAATGGCATGAACTATAGTTACTGGGCTACTCGAATGAGAATATACATGCAAGTTAATAGCTATGATGCATGGAATATTACTCAAAAAGAGTATACATCACCTTCTACTGCGTACACTGAATGGTCAAATATTGAGAAAAATGAAGCTATTGCAAATGCTAAGGCCATGAACATGCTATAATGTGCACTAGATAGAAATGAGTTCAATCGGATTTGTATGTGCAACACTGCATATGAAATTTGGAGAACACTTAAGATTACTTATGAAGGCACTAACAAAGTTAAACAAAGTAAAATTTCTATGCTCAAAAATCAGTTTCAAAATTTTAAGATGAATGAGAACGAATCCATAAATGATATCTATTCATGTTTTCAAAATATTTGTCATTCATTATTAGGACTAGGAGAAAAATATTCTGACATTGACATAGTTTCAAAAATCTTGAATTCTTCAACCGATGAATGGGAGAGAAAAGTATTAGCGATCGAAGAAGCTAATGTTCACTTTGCCATGAAACCAGAAGAATTGATCGGTAGTCTAATGTCTTATGAAGTGAACTTAGAACTCCTATTAATAGAAAAATGTAACCCCCCGTAGTGTACAAAATAAACTTTGTAGCCGAGTACAAACGTTTTTTTTCCTCCCCACATAGATAAAAGTAAGTAAAGAGGAATTAATTCTAACATTTTCAGGCAAAGAAAGCACAGGAACAAAATAAGAAAAATTTAGCTTTCCATGCAGAAAAAGAAGATCATGATTCAGATGAAGAAGATATAAAATTTGTTGCTAAAAAATTTAGAAAAATTCTAAAATACCGAAAGAGTCAAAGTAAAAATATAAAGAAGAATTCATAAAAAGAACCTGATCCGGCTTTAGTTGAATGTTTCAACTGTCACAAGACCGGACACTATCAAAACAACTGTCCAGAGCTAAAGAGAAATCGCAAAAATGAAAAATCAAAGAAATGAGCTTTTTTAGTCACTTAGGACAACTCGAACTCATCTTCTGAAAGTGATATGACAACGATAATGAGCAAGCAAATGTGTGCTTTATGGCTAATAACAATGATGTAAGTGATTTTACTTTTGATGAATTAGTAGAAATAAATACTGAAATTTTAGAATCTGGGAATATGTTTAAAAGAAAATTTAAACAAGCCAATGAAGACAAAAACAAAGCCGAATTTGGGAGAGACCTTTTGAAAGATGAAAAAGAAACCTTAGAAGAAGAAATTAGAAAATTACAAGATTCTCTTTCAAATGCAAATTCTCAAATTTCTTTGTTAAGTCAGGAATTAGAGATTCAAAAGAATAAAAATGATTTATTGGTTTCTAAAAATCATAATTTAAATAATAAAGTTAAAATTATAGAGTTAGAAAACTGTAGTCTAAAAACTAAGTTAGAAAATATTTCTAAAAAAGTAAATAATTTTAACAAGGGTAGAGAGAATTTACCTAAGATTTTAGAAAATTCTCAATTTGTTTTTAATAAAAAAGGACTTGGATATGATAATAAAATAAATTCTAAAAAGAAACCAAATCCAAAAATTTCTAATATTAAACCAAAAATTTCTAATAATAAAATACATATTTCTACTAAGAAAAAAATATTCGGATAATAATAGTATATGGATTCCAAAGACAAATAATATTCTTATTCGGAATAAATATATTAGAAAAAAATTAGATTCTATTCATTTTAATAGAAATTATTTTTTCAAAAAGGAACCTAAGCCCTCAGGGTTTGTCTTCCTAAGACATAACCCTTAGGACCCTAACGGAGGAAGTGCGTACCATTTTTATTTTTTATTTTTGCAGGTACTATAAATAATTATATTTGTAGATTTAAAAGAAGTCTCTCAACTAAGTGGCTCATTTCTGTAAGTTTCTTTTTTAAATATTTTATTTACTTTATTTACTTAATATATATGTAGTCTCTTATCTACCAGACAAGTCATTTTTAAAGAACTTATTTTAAGAAATTTTTTATTCGGTTTAAAAGTAATGGTAAGCAAAAGTCTTGCCATTCATCTAAGTTACTATAATTAGCATATATAGTTATATAAGTACAAGTGAATTGCTTAGTTTTAAGACATAAACGATAGCCAAAACTCTTGTTCTCTATCATGACAAAGAAAGAAAAATCTCTGATCCAAAATCATCAAATAAAACATCATCAGATTCAATTAACATCATAACATCTCCGACGAGAACAAGGAATTGTTCATTCAAAGAACTCTAAACAATTCTTCGGTTATCATGTGCTTATAATGTCTTAATCTCTTTTTAATCGATGACAAAGGTGGGGAAATACCTCTCATGCTATCTATGTTATATACCATTTTAATGATTCCATGCTATTATATTTTTCATACTATTGGAAATTGTGCGAACATTTGTGGATGCAGGAATCAAATGGTAAGGATATAAAATATATGAACTAACAAATTTGTGCAGAAATTCAAGGGGAGCTATACATTCAGGGGGAGAAAATCCGAAGTGTTGTCATCAATCAAAAAGGGGGAGAATGTTGAATAACAAGATTTTGATCGATGCCAACGAATGAAGCTACTATGGGAATCGAATCGTAAAGATAAGGTTTAACATATATATATACACACACATATGTACATAGAGTCATGTTAGAATTATGTTAAGTCTATCCTCAAGTATACACGAATGTGCTAATCAAGTTTTATATATATATATATATATATATATATATATATATATATGATTTAAACCTTAAAAACCAAGACATATGCATAAACTGGCCTACCAATCGACTGTAGGAAATCCACCGGTCGATTGGTCAAGCTATCTCTGCACATAACGGCTAGTTTTAAAGTTTTGTATAAATAAATTATTTCTACCAGTCAACTAATGATTTTAACCAGTCGACTGATTTGACCTAAAAACTATTTTCTGAAGAGTCACCATTCTTCATGAAGAGATTCCTCTTCATTAATCAAAGTAAATGGACATAACTTTTGATGGAAACTAGTCATGAAGAATTGATACTCTTATATTAATATATAAACAAGTTAAATCATGTTTTACAATCGGCTAAACTCTCCGAATTTTACTGATTTTTTTTTCATCATTCTACTCCCTCCATTTACATTCTTTGCAATTAAAAGCTCTCTAATTCAAATACTTGTTGAATCCATGAATCAATTTAATATCATTTGATTCAACAAGCATTATTCTTCCTTAAATCTACGCATTCAAAGCATATACTCAAGGATCAGATTATAGGAAGGTTG
Source organism: Allium sativum (assembly GCA_030737875.1). Classification (NCBI taxonomy): domain Eukaryota; kingdom Viridiplantae; phylum Streptophyta; class Magnoliopsida; order Asparagales; family Amaryllidaceae; genus Allium; species Allium sativum. The sequence continues at coordinate 470,635,854 of CM060924.1, read as the reverse complement.
TACTTAAAATATCGGCTATCCATGTTGATTCAAGAACACAAATCAGAAGTTAAACTCTTGTAATAATTGAAGACCTGTGTGGTTGCTCAGTCGAGAGGCATCCTTGTTGGGGCTTGGTTTTACTGACCTATTCCTCCGGGTTAAGAGAGGGCGTTGTTAGTGAATTTCGAAGAGGAGCTTCGGGACTTGACGTAGGGCGGGAAGTCCGAACCAATATAAAAACTCCTGGTGTCACTTTACTTTACTTTACTTTACTTTCCGCATTTACTTTGATTGTGATATATCTCTGTAGCTTAGAGTTTGTTTGACTATTGCATACATTTAGCTAGCATATCATATATATATTTCGCTATATCCGTATAAATCCTTTAATCGTACATATCGACTACTTTTAAATTGGTATTAGAGTAAGGCTATCATATAACCGTAAAACCATTATTTGATACATTGACATTATGGATAATAATACTAGCGTTAGCAATAACACCATATATTCTGAAGGCCAATCAACTGCTAGACCACCCTTCTTTAATGGCATGAACTATAGTTACTGGGCTACTCGAATGAGAATATACATGCAAGCTAATAGATATGATGCATGGAATATTACACAAAAAAGAGTATCCATCACCAACTACTGCATAAACTGAATGGTCAAATATTGAGAAAAATGATGCTACCGCAAATGCTAAGGCCATGAACACGCTACAATGTGCACTAGATAGAAATGAGTTCAATCGGATTTGTATGTTCAACACTTCATATGAAATCTGGGGAACACTTAAGAATACTCATGAAGGCACTAACAAAGTTTAACAAATTAAAATTTCTATGCTCAAAAATCAGTTTCAAAATTTTAACATGAATGAGAACGAATCCATAAATGATATTTGTTCACGTTTTAAAAATATTTATCATTCATTATTAGGACTAGGAGAAAAATATTCCGACTTTGACATAGTTTCAAAAATCTTGTATTCTTTAACCGATGAATGGGAGAGAAAAGTATTAGCGATCGAAGAAGCTAATGATCTCTCTGTCATAAAACCGAAAGAATTGATTGGTAATCTAATGTCTTATGAAGTGAATTTGCAGGCAAAGAAAGCACAGGTACAAGATAAGAAAATTTTAGCTTTCCATGCAGGAAAAGAAGATTCTGATTTGGATGAAGAAGATATAACATTTGTTGCTAATAAGTTTAGAAAATTTCTAAAATACCGAAAGAGTCAAAGCAAAAATATAAAGAAGAATTTATCAAAAGAACCTGATCTAGCTTTAGTTGAATATTTCAACTGTCACAAGACCGGACACTATCAAATCAATTGTCCAGAGCTAAAAAGAAATCGCAAAAATGAAAAATCAAAGAAACGAGCTTTTTCAGTCACTTGGGACAACTCGGGCTCATCTTCTGAAAGTGATAGAGATAGCGATAATGAGCAAGCAAATGTGTGCTTTATGGCTAATGACAACAATGTAAGTGATTTTACTTTTGATGAATTAGTAGAAATAAATACTCAAATTTTAGAATCTAGGAATATGTCTAAAAGAAAATTTAAACAAGCCAACGAAGACAAAAACAAAGCCGAATTTGATAGAGACCTTTTGAAAGATGAAAAAGAAATCTTAGAAGAAGAAATTAGAAAATTACAAGATTCTCTTTCAAATGCAAATTCTCAAATTTCTTTGTTAAGTCAAGAATTAGAAATTCAAAAGAAAAAAAATGATTTATTGGTTTATGAAAATCATAATTTAAATAATAAAGTTAAAATTATAGAGATAGAAAACTCTAGTTCAAAAACTAAGTTAGAAAATATTTCTAAAAATGTAAATAATTTTAACAAGGGTAGAGAGAATTTATCTAAGATTTTAAAAAATTCTCAATCTGTTTTTAATAAAAAAGGACCGGGATATGATAATAAAATAAATTCAAAAAAGAAACCAAATTCAAAAATTTCTAGTATTAAACCGAAAATTTCTAGTAATAAAATAAATATTTCTACTAAGAAAAATATTCGTATAATAACAGTATATGGATTCCAAAGACAAATAATATTCTTATTAGAAATACAGATTTTGTTCATTTTAATAGAAATTATTTTTTCAAAAAGGAACCTAAGCCCTCTGGGGTTTGGCTTCCTAAGACTTGACGCCTTAGGAACCTAACGGAGGAAGTGGGTACCATTTTTATTTTTTATTTTTGTAGGTACCCTAAATAATTATATTTGTAGATTTAAAAGAAGTCTCTTAACTAAGTGGCTCATTTCTATAAGTTTCTTTTTTTAAATATTTTATTTACATTATTTACTTAATATAGTATGCAGTCTCTTATCAACCAGACAAGTCATTTCTAAACAACTTATTTTAAGCAATTTGTTTTATTCGGTTTAAAAGTAATGGTAAACAAAAGCCTTGCCATTCATTTAAGTTACTATAATTAGCATATATAGTTAGATAATACAAGTGAATTGCTTAGTTTTAAAACATAAACGATAGTCAAAACTCTTGTTCTCTATCATGACAAAGAAAGATAAATCTCTGACAACACCAAAATCATCAAATAAAAAATCATCAGATTCGATTAACATCATAACATCTCCTACGAGAACTAATAATTGTATAATTCAAAGATCTGTAAACAATTCTTCAGTTATCATGTGCTCGTAATGTCTTAATCTCTTTTTAATCGATGACAAAGGGGGAGAAATATCTCTCATGCTATCTATGTTATATACCATTTTTACGCTTCCATGCTATTATATTTTCCATACTATTGGAAAATGTGCTAACATTTGTGAATGCAGGAATAAAATGGTAAGGATATAAAATATATGAACTAACAAATTTGTGCAGAAATTCAGGGGGAGCTATACATTCGGGGGAGAAAATCCAAAGTGTTGTCATCAATCAAAAAGGGGGAGAATGTTGAATAACGAAATTTTGATTGATGCCAACGAATGAAGCTTCTATGGGAATCAAATCATAAAGATAAGGTTTTATATATATGTACATTGAGTTGTGTTAGAATTATGTTAAATTCGATCCTCAAGTATACACGAATGTGCTAATCAAGTTATATATATATATATATGATTAAAACCTTAAAAAGCCAGACATGTGCAGAAACTGGCCTACCAGTCGACTGGTAAGAAATCCACCATCGACTGGTCAAGCTATCTCTGCACATAACGACTAGTTTTAAAAGTTTTAAATAAATATATTATTTCTACTAGTCAACTGATGATTTTTAACCAGTCGACTAATTCGACCAAGAAACTATTTTCTGAAGAGTCACCATTCTTCATGAAGAGATTCCTCTTCATTAATCAAAGGAAATGGACATAACTTTTGATGGAAACTAGCCATGAAGAATTGGTATTCTTATACCACCATATAAACAAGTTTAATCATGTTTTACAATCACCTAATCTCTCCGAATTTTACTGATTTTTTCTAATCATCATTCTACTCTCTCCATTTACATTCTTTGCAATTAAAACCTCTCCAATTCAAATACTTGTTGAATCCGTGAATCAATTTTATATCATTTAATTCAACAAGCATTATTCTTCCTTAAATCTTCGCATTCAAAGCATATGCTCGAGGATTAGATTAAAAGAAGGTTATACTTAAAATACTGGCTATCCGTGTTGATTCAAGAACACAAATCAGAAGTCAAACTCTTGTAATAATTGAAGATCTATGTAGTTACTCAGGCGAGAGGCATCCTTATTGGAGCTCCGGTGTACTGACCTATTCCTTCGGGTTAAGAGAAGGCATTGTTAGTGAATTTCGAAGAGGAGCTTCGGGACTGGACATAGGGCAGGAAGTCCGAACCAGTATAAAAACTCCTGGTGTCATTTTACTTTACTTTACTTTCCGCATTTACTTTGATGGTGATATACCTCCGTAGCTTAGAGTTTGTTTGACTATTGCATATCATTTAGCTAGCATATCATATATATATATATATATTCCGCTATATCCATATAGATCCTTTAAGTCATACAGATCGACTACTTTTCAAACTCTACTAAAGGAAGATGCTCTTCCCAAGTCCCTCCGAAGCCTAGGATACACAGTCTAAAAAGATCCTCAAGTACTCTATTTACCCTCTTTGTCTGTCCATCGGTCTGAGGGTGATAAGCGGTGCTCAAACCCAACTGTATACCTAATGCTTCGTGCAAGCTCCTACAAAACTCACTGGTGAAAATGGGTTATGATCACTCACAATACTGGATGTTACTCCATCTAGACGGACTATCTCATGAAGATAAACTGCTGTCAACCATGATGTTGTCCTTTTACTCTTAACCGGAATGAAATGAGTGCTCTTAGTAAGCCTGTCAACTATAACTCAAATACTTTTGTTGCCTATCCTTAATCTAGGTAAACCATCAATGAAATCCATAGAGATGCTCTCCTACTTCCACTGTGGGATTTCCAAAGGATGAAGTAAACCACCGGGCATATTTTGCTCAACCTTGACTTGCTGGCAAATCAGACATCGAGAAACAAATTTCGCCACAACTTTCTTCATCCCAGCCCAAAAGAAAAGCCTCTTCATATCCCTATACATCTTATTACCGCCTGGATGAATAGTCATCTTAGAATGTGGGCTTCCTCAAGAACTGTCTTCAACAAACTCCTAACTGGGGGAACACAAAGCCTTCCATCTCATCGCAACCACCCTCTATCGTTCGTGGAATATCTATCTAACAAAGTAGGTCGCATCTCTAACGATGCCAATAAACCAGGTGTAAAATCGGTAGAGGGTTTAAAATCAAAAGTCGCTATAAACTCAAAGATTTTCCTCTCCACAAACAAAGGACTCAAGGTTATCCTTTGCCTACTCAATGCATATGCCACCGTTGCCAGGGGTATAAGCAATCTCAAAGTCACAGGACGCTAGGAACTCCATCCATCTTTGTTGCCTTAAATTAAGATTCTTCTGTGAGAACAAGTACTTGAAAGATTTATGATTGGTGTACAACTCGAACTTCTCCCCCAAATAGATAATGGCGCCAAGTCTTAAGCACAAATACTATGGCAACTAACTCTAAGTCATGGGTAGGGTAGTTCTTCTCATGAACTCTTAGCTTTCTACCTCCATAAAATACTACCCTTCCCTCTTGCATCAAAACTGCACCAAGCCCTGTACCACATGCATCAGTGTATACTGTGAACACTTTGTTCCCGTCGGGCAAGGTCAAGACTGGGACTGTTGTCAGAGCCCTCTTTAATAGCTCGAAAGCATCGTCACGGTCTATATCCCAAGAAAATGTTAAATTCTTCTTCGTCGGCATGGTGAGTGTGGATGATATCTTTGCGAAGTCCTTAATGAACTTCCTATAATAGCCCGCTAAACCAAGAAAACTTCTTACCTCCGTTGTATTCTTTGGGATCTGCCAATCTTGACTTGCAACTATCTTCGCGGGATCTACTGTTATCCCTTCTTTAGAGACCATATGCCCTAGAAATCTCACTTCTTTTCTATAAAAATGACATTTGAAGAACTTTGCCTTAAGCTGGTGCGCACAGAGAGTTTTCAAAACCTCCCTTAAATGTCGGGCAAGCTCTTCCTCGCTTTTCGAGAAAATCAAGATGTCATCAACAAAGACCACAACAAACTTATTTAGAAACTCCCGAAACACCATACTCATCAGATCAACAAAATAGGCAGGTGCATTTGTCAACCCAAAAGGCATGACGAGCCACTCGAAGAAATCATCTGGAGTTCTAAAAGCAGTCTTGTCTATACTGTCCTCGGCCACCCTCAATTGATGAAACCCCGTGGCCAAGTCTAACTAAGACAAAACAGATGAACCAACAATTTGGTCGAATAGATCATCTATCCTCGGGAGTGGATGTCAATTCTTCTTGGTGAGTTTATTCAACTCTCTATAATCCACACATTAGAGAAGCGAACCATCCGCCTTAGTGGTGAATACTACTAGAGCACCCCATTCAGTTATGCTTCGCCTAATGAACTCTTTCTCAAATAGCTCCCCTAATTGCTTGCTGAGCTCCCACCTTTCTCTTGGAGCTGTATGACGCACAAGCAATGCAACTAGCTTTGCATTGTCTGCCAAGTACATAAGGAAATCAATCTCGCGCCTCGGAGGTAATCCCTGAACCTCCTCAAAAACATCAGGATACTCACAGACAACTAGCATAGATCATAAATCATCGATAGACGCATCAAGCAACTCTAGGAAACTAAGCATGACCAACCCTTTTGGGTCACAAGAAATATCAAGGGTCCTCCCATGGAAAGTCAAAAGTCTAACGACCCTCCTCTCACAATCCAAAATGATACCATACATAACTAGCCAATCCATCCCTAGAATCAAACCATAGTCCATGAAACCAAGCACATATGCGTCGCATTCAAACTCAACGCCTAAAACAGATATTCTCAGTCCCCTACAAATCATAGACAAATGAGCCGTACCACCAATGGGGTTTGAGACAACAACGGTATCCAAAACCATACTAGTACTAAGGTGCAGAGACTCAACCACAGAATCAGATGTAAAAGAAAGCAAAGCGCCAGAATCAAAAAGAGCTATAACGGATGATTGGAAAGAGAAATCAAACCTTCAACAGAAACTTTCCTACCTCTATCTGCCGCACTGGCCACGAGAGCATGCACTTGCGCTCCAAAAGATCCTGCCCTTTGACCCTGTACTTGCCTCTTCGGCCAATCCTTGAAAAGATGTCCTCTCCACAATGGAAACAAACATTCTTTCTTTTCTTGCAATCCTTGATCACATGACCCTTGCATCCATAATAATGACATTTCCTCTTATCTCGAGCTTTGCCGTTCTTTCCGTCCTTCTTTTGTTGTTGTTATTCCTTATTGGGCCACACTTTCTTGTTTTGCGTTTCCTCAACCTTAGCCTCTTTCTTTTCACCCTTATCTTCTTCATGCATCAATGCCATATCAACGAGTTTCTCAAAAGTTGCCCCCATTGGAATATGAGACATAGCCAATCCATGAAGGGGTTCATTCAATCCTCTAGCAAACCTCAAAGCTTTATTGTGCGGGGTATTTACTAGCTCCAAACCTCACCAATTGGTTAAACTTATTAACATACTCCTTCACATACATGGCACCTTGCTTAAGTACTAAAAACCTTTCCATTTGCATGCTTTGCTCAGCTTGAGAAAGAAACTTCATTATGAATCTCTATCAGAAATCATCCCAAGTCTCCACTAGATGCCATGCTTGCGTCACTTCCCACCAGAATGAAGCCTCATCTTTCAGCTGCCAAACGGCTAACTGAATCTTCCTACGGTCATCAACTTTGAAAATTCCAAATAAATCCTATGTCTCCTTAAGCCAATTCTTTACCTGTACAAAAGTCTCAGTTAATCGGAATAGCTTTCCGCCCATAGCACAGAAGTCCTTGCATATCTTAGAGAAATTGTCAGCACGCGGAGGAGGAACAATGGGCGCAGCTGGGGGAGGAACTTCTGCTTGACCTCCGGCAGGCTCGTGGCCTCAAGGTACATATGGAACCAACCTGGCATCGTAACGCCCTCAGGAATATTGGGTTCCTTAGACATGCTATAAAGAAAAGGAAAAAAGGGATTCAAACAGAGAACAGAAAGATATTTCATATGGCTTTGGTGAATATGTTTTTCAAACAGACTTTTCTTTTGAAAATGCTTTCTATTAAAACCTTTTTGAAAACAATTTTCAAAATCTTTTATCCAATCTGGTAACCTTCAACTCTGATACCAAATGTGACACCCCCCACGTCCTTTAATGTCGCTCTTTATCAGATTGCATTAAGTTTCATGAAGCTTTATAGGTAAATAGAAACAGAAACATTACAAGACAGATACAAAATAACATCGGAATTAAAACATTATTTAATAGAAAAGCTTCGTGGTTCAAACCAACTCCATAATAAGTCTAAAATACTGAAAACATAAAACTTCTGCCTTGTACAAAATCATCATCAGAGTATAATAATACATAAAAGGAGCATAATCCCCAAAAAAATAGCCATAATAAAGAAGTTACAAAATCAAGCGGTACTTCTAAGCAGTTCCAAGCAGAACGAAAGAAGAATCCTGATCAAACTTGAGTATTCCCACCATGAGAACCTAGGGGGTGGAAACGGAAGAGAATGAAGAAGAAACAAAATGGGTCAGACATAAAGTCTGGCGAGTCCATTTATTTTTAGCATATAAATAAGTTAAAGTATCATGACAGGTATATAAGTTGGAGAGAGAGAGAGATAACAGTGTCATAAGGCATGTATAACAAGGTAAACAGGATATACATAACAGAACATGCATCGCGCTTCTCTAATACTTTTCTCTGCACCAATACTAGTATCATGGAACAAGATGATCCCAACAAGTACAAGGTAGTAGACTTAGGTGTACTTCTAGTGAGAGGTTTTACCCCATACAATAACAGGTACCCCAATAGAACTGACAGGTGTTACCCCCCAACGATAATAACGGACTCCTAAACAAGCAAGACTAGATGTACCCTAATTACTACCCCCAGTCGATCGGCTCCCTAACTCGTAGATACCCTATGCTGGCCCCACAGTAGGATGTATCATTTCCTAAAGTGGCAACCCTTTGTTAACAAGATGTGCACAAACCATATCTATAGATGTCACAGCGTCTTATCTTCCCTAGCAAGCGGACTAATGCATGCACATGACTCCATTGGAATGCGTCATCAAACATCCTCACTCCAGTGACCTCTTATAATCAGATCAGTAAGCGTGCCCAGACCCCGACCTAGTTTGGGGTTCCCCGTTTGATACCAAAATGGTTTACTGACTAATACAGGTCCCATACAACAAATGATACAAGCTTCCTGTATAGGATTGTATCCCTACTACTAGGATTTCCACAGGTTATGCCTATTGGTTTAACAAGATTGCATAACCCTAACAAGCTAAGTTTGTGGGACTATATATAAATATTACCCACTGCCCCAAGATTTACATAACCCTCCTACTAATTCAAGCAAGTTTACTTAACCTCTACTCAAGTTAACTGGTTCATGTAATCCCTACGGATTCAAAAAGGTTAAGTATTACAAGTTTTATCATCGTTCATTCATTGATGGTTATTAATGCGCTAGACCTCCCACGTTAAGTCTACAACTTGTGGATGTTGGATATGCCGGTTGGGTCCTGACAGACTTCTTCCACAAGTCGAACTTAACCTCGTGTCTTAGCACGTTACGTGTTTATGCATTTAGACCCCTCACATTAGATTTACCACTTGTGGATGCTGGATATGCCGGGCGGTTCCGGGCAGACTTCTACTACAAGTGCAATCTAACCTCGTGTCTAAGCGCGGTTATAGTTTCTAATTACTGTAAATCTAGGCATTTTCATTATTAACCAACTTTCATGTTTATCATTCCCCCAAATCCCCGTCTGATGTACAATACAAGTTATGCCCCAGATTTAGATTAAGATATGGATTATGCCCCCAAATCCCAAGTTTTGGTTCAAGGTAAATTTTTTGCCCAAAACTCCCAATTATGTTTTACAATATGAATTATGCCCCAAACTAATCATTCCTAAGTATTTCCAATTTCGTGCGTTCACATATTTCTGCAATAGGCCTAGGCTCGAAGGTAGCCTGGCTATAAAAACAAAAAGGGAAAGAGAGAAAGAAGAGGACAAGAATAAGCATAGTAAATATAACAAGCATAAGATGATAGAATTGGTCATACTAACATAATAGGCATAGTGACATGATTAGGCAAACTAATGTAACAGGGATATCTTAAATAGGATGATGAGATCTAAACAGTGAATTAAATGTACAATTAATGACAGATCTGTTATGATTTAATTACTAACAGGTATAGGCTTAGATCCAAACTTATAGGCATGTCAAGATTATATTTTGGGTGTTTATATATAAAAGCAACATAAACTCACTGTGATTGGATCTAAAGAACACAGAATTGATTGTAGATTTTGAAGCACAGATCTCTGAATATATATAACTTGTTGTTGAAGAAGAATAGGTTAGATCAGACTGAATTGGGGCAACACCTCGTTGTCGCCATTGATTTAGATGAATAAAACAATGGGAATGAGGTCTTATTTATAGCCTAGGGTTAACGAATCTGGTCAGAAAACAAGTCTATGTACGTAGAACTGAATCTGCCTCGGATATGGGGCGTCGACATGGGGGTCGACATGGGTGTCGACCCATGGGTCAACCCCACCCTAGGTGTGTCGATCTATATCGGTCTGAACTCCCGCCCTGTCCGCGTCTTCTAATTTCGAATTATTTTGAATGTTTTGAATTGTTTTGTATATATAGAATTCTCTTGTGAGTATACAAACTTCAAACCTTAATATCCTCTTCATACGGTGACCTTTTATGCAAATTTGGTGTCATCTTAAGTAGAATTCCGAGACAAACGCAATGGCGCAGTCCATTTACCTTAATTCTCAATATTAAATTAAATATCCCTTAATTTATCGTTATAGAGTCTTTTAAATTACGAGGTGTTACATGCACAATATCTAATTGAGCAACATGACACACAATAGCTGAAGGAGTAGGTGAATGGTGTGTTCTATTCATTTTGTTCTTCGACAAACAAGAACGCAAGATATGCTTGATAGACAAGCATTTCACTTTACTTTTTTTTGGAATTTGTTTCCCAAGTTCATCCACCAAATGTAGTACTAGCAAACTCCATCCGCCTATAAATAACATGTGATATTAATTCATTTAGAAGTCTTATACAATGCCGGAATTTAATATGTACCACATTTCTTTCTAAAGGAGCTCTAGGAGCGTAGAACGGGGAAATGCAGAAGGGGTTAACGGTGGTCTTGGTAGCACATATTAAGGCGTAATGCCCCAACACCATTCCAGATACTGTTGATTGGTAAGGAAGACCTCATGTTCTGGTTCCTCACAAGCATGACAATTATTCCACAATGTTATCATTTCGTCATACAAAGCTTCGTTAGCTGCAAGATGATAATAGGGAGCAGGAAAAGGAAGATGCTGACGTAACCCAAACTGCCTCATCACTTTGTCTGGAAGATGAAACACACAATCTGTCAAAGAAAACAGTAACAATCTGGCTCTCCACAACACTACAGATGCGATGCACATAAGGGGAAGCGCCGCTAGGTCTTCCTCACTATAAGGGTTCCATGTTACTATATCAGAGGTGAGAACATCGAATTTGTTCATGTAAAACAACAAATTGTGTCTCAGTTGAAAATATGCGTGTGTACTTGCCAATTATAATACACAAGGATCGTGTAATATGACGAACAATAGTTAAGTATGAAGTAATAGATAATCACAGAACTGTATAATAGTAAATGCAGTAAAATAGAAAAATCACACTAGGGATTTTTATACTGGTTCGGAGCGCCATCCTACGTCCAGTCCCAGACTTCTATCTGGATTTTCACTAATCAATAACCTCACTTCACCCGGAGGAACAGGTATACACCACCCAAGCAGCTGAACGGGATTTCACGCCTCTATCAACACGAGGACTTCACAACTTGCCTCTTACAACACGGAGGACTTCAAACAAGACGAGTAGACTTGTAATGATTTGACAATGTGTGTTTTAAATAACACAAATTTGTCAATTCTTGTACAGCCTTCCTATAATCTTATCCTCAAATAGAATTTGTGTTTGTGAAGATTTGGAAGATGATATCGTGTTTGAATCAAAAGAATAATATATAAATTCTAGGATTCAAGAACGATATTATGAAGAAAATGAGTGTTTGAGTGCTTTTAAAATTGCAATAGTGAGATTAACAATAAAGAGAATGGATAGAAAGATTTTTTTTTTGATTTGATAATTTCAAAGTGTTTATATAGAAGATAAGTAGTTGTAACCTTTGGTAAAGAGTCACAATTAATAGAATGATCATTGATGAAAGGAAGGAGAAGCAACTCGTGGAGGAATGGAAGTGACTATTCAAAAAGTTGTTTCTGTTTAAAAAACGGTCGATGGGTCAAAATGGACCAGTAGACTGGAATTTAAATATATATACGTTATATGTGTATGTATGTATGTTCATTGTGCAAACTGGGTAAAAAAAGGTTGCCGATCTGTTTTGGGCGGTCGACTGGTATAGCCTAGTTTGCACAATTTATGTGCATACATATACATAAGTATATATATAGATGTTTATTATTTGAGGATAGATTTTAACAGAAATGAACACTTGTACCACACAAAATAATCAAATTCTAATGACCAATACCATATGAAGCTCCTTATCTTCTTAAATCAATGAACGTTGTCTTTTTGTCGATCATCGCACATTACTTTGGCATAAATCAAAATTCCTTGAGTCAACATTCTCCCCCTTTGTGATGACAATATATTTCTAAATCCCCCTTGTATATAATCTCCCCCTGAATTTGTGCCTGTATAATAACTATTGTTCCTGCATATAATGTTAGTACCATACTTACCATACTTCTCCCTCATTGTCATCGACAAAAAGGAATGAAATAAGCAGATAAACAATGTAAATGATACAAGCAGAGATTAAAATACCATACATACATAACATAAAGCGTAGCGTACGAACATCAATAGGACTAAGTTCAAAATAAAACATTGACACCATTTAGGTACAAGTGTCGGATTAAATCTAGAAAATAGCAAAAGCATAAGTTCATAAAACAATGAAAGAAACAAGTTACTCGGATTCCGTTTCCTCGCCTTCTTCTTCTTCTACATTGACCATTTGAGATTTGCTACAACCTCGTCCATGACTAGTGTCAGAGTTAGTTCCCTCCTCCGAAGATGTCCAAGTAAAGGATGGAGGAGCTGGACGTTTGTCGGGGTCTTGGGCTTGCATGGAAGAAGAGGAAACTCCACAAGATATTGCCTCCCATATAGACGAGAAGAATAACTTAAGTTTATTAAATCGCTTATCGATCTTTGTTTCCATACGCTTAAGTCGAGCTTCAAGTAGGAATTGATTTTGAGCGAGAGTTTCAAGACTCTCTTTGGTGGAGGAAGACAAGCGTAGAAGTTTCATGTCTTCGGTTTTGGACGAGAAGGTCGAGAGGAGGTTCCTTGGTGGCCTTGTTCTTTTCATTGTTCGAAAGGCATGATGTTAAAATATGGTTCAGGAAGTTTCATAGGCTTGATGGAAGCTTTGTTTATGCATTTTGGTCTTAAAATAGATGACTTGGGTGGATTGATGCCGCAGTCAATTAAGAGTCGCATGATGTATTCATTGTAAAAGAGATGCGGCCTATTTAATTCATTGACTTGTAAGATTTCATCAAAGATCATGTGAATCCAGTTTATTTGAATCCCCCCATAAATAGCATACAAAGCTTTGAATTTTTCTTTGTAAACAGCGTCGAAATTTCCAATCCGAGGTAAAAGAGAATGCATCAAGGTATAGTGAAGAACTCTAGCCGTAGGACGTAAATTTATCGATTTGGAGCTGTCCTTATCATCCTCAATAAAATCATGACTTATTTGATTTCGAACGTGAATAGTACAAAACGTTCTTGAAAATTTTTCACCTTTGAAATCCTAACCAAGAACTCTTGCCATCCTATCGCAAGAAATAAAAACTTGTTGCCCACACACAACGGACCAAAGACAGTAAGTAGGATTTTCCGGTTTGCATTTGTCAAGATTAAGTTTAGCGTAGAAAAGCTTGATCATAATATGATTAATTTCAACATTATTACGATCAAAATCAATAGAGATTCAATATGAGCATTTCTAGCTAATTGTTGAACCTTGTAGTTTGAGAAATCACTGAATTTGATATACGAACCGAGATGAATTGTGAAATCCTTCATTTGATTCCATCTCGTGATAGCAATGGGATCAACAAGCCATTTTTTGATCGAACTATCTATTGGTTGGAGTTTGGAAGAAGAGGTGGAAGCTTTCTACATCTTCTTTTGTGGAGGAGCCATGAAATTAATTTGGAAAAAGGAAATTTTGAGGTAGAAAATTGAGTTCTAGGGCTAGTGACGTTTTGGAGTTTGAAAAGGTAAAGGTAAAAATGAAGAGATGGGTTAGAAAAACGACCGTATGGATTTTTTTTTAAACCCTTCAGACGAAAACCGGTTACTGGTAAATTATCATCGGTCGACCGTTTTTAACCCGAGAGCAAAACGGTCGACCTCTGGTATTTGTCCAATCAACTGGTTCTGGAAAAAATTTAAATAACAGCATTATATAGGACTGGTCGACTGGTTAGAAATGGTCGGTCGATCGTTTTTAACCCGAGAGCAAAACGGTCGACTGGTCCATTTCAAATGGTCGACTGGTGTTCCAGATGATTATTTTTCTTAATTTTTGCTCTTCTATCTGGTTTCGAACGGTCTGAACTTTTTATATTTCGAATGGTCTTAAATATTATTGAAATCGTTTCAAAAAACAAAGTACATATAAGCATAGAAAAGACTGAAATATAAGCATAATATTTATGAAAAACAAAAAAATAAGATGTTCCAGAATTATGCTCGGTTGATTCTTCCTTAATCTCGTTGATTCGAGGTGTCCATGGCGACCATTTCGCACTTCATTACGATTGTAGTTACGATCCCAGGAGTTTGGACTCCTAGAGGAAGAAGGAGCATACGGCATAGGTTCATGAACTCCATGTTTGTCTGTGCTACAGAAAAAATGAAGCCATGCGTTCTAAGAGAGAAAGACGATCGGAAGTAAGTTTTTGCTCGTAATGGAGTTGTCGCTGGAGATCCATTTGATGTTTCTGGTTGTGGTGAATCTCATTTATCTTTTCTCTAGTTCGTGACGAGCAAAACAATGCTTTCTTTGCACGTTTAGACTTTGGTGTATTTTCGGGGGTATGAGTACATTTTGGTCTACTTTTCGGTCTTTCTGGAGAATAGTATTCCTCCGGTTCAGAACTGGTGACCGAAATGTGCGACCTTTGTGCACATTCGTCGCAGATATGAACCATTTTGAAATTTTTGAACTAGGTTAAGAATAATATAGATTCTGAGTAAGGAGATGCAAAAAGGAGAATAAGTGATGCACACATATATATGTTTGTCTATATATAAAGTAGTGATTAAAAAAAGGTTCAAGGGAAAATATACCATAGAAAAAATGGATAGCTCATAATTTATTACTAAAAACAGTGATAGCTACTTAATAGCTAAAATATGGAAAGTAAAAAAGCATCGGTTAAGAAAAGAATTTGACAATTCATATGTATATAAATTAAGAATTTACATATCAAGTTCAGTTCTAGAGATTAATCCAAGCTCTCTATGTAAAGAAATAAAACTTGATTCGAGTACAGGCTTAGTAAAAATGTCCGCTAGTTGATGTTCAGTCTAGACATATTCAAGACATATGTTTCCTTTTTCAATATTATCTCTCAAGAAATGATGTTGAATATCAATATGCTTTGTTCGAGAATAGTTTACTGGATTTTTTGATAAGTTAATCGCACTTGTATTATCACGGTATATAATGGAATTTGATAAATGGATATCAAAATCACGAAGTGTTTGTTGCATATATAGTATTTGAGTACAAGCAAGAGTTGCTGATATATACTAAGCTTCACATGTCGATAGTGAAACACAATTTTGTTTCTTACTAAACCAAGAGACAAGTGATTTTCCAATAAAATGGCACGTACCACTTGTACTATTTCTATCCGTACGAGAGCCACCGAAATCAGCATCACTATAGCATACTAATACGAATGGACAATCTTTTGGGTAGAAAAGACCAAAGTATTTGGTATTATTAAGATAACATATTATACGTTTTACTGCTCATGAATGTGATTCTTTAGTATTTGCTTGAAATCATGCACATAGACAAACACTCATCATTATATCGGGACGACTTGCGGTAAGATAAAGAAGAGAACCAATCATGCTTCGATATAACTTCTGGTCAACATTCTTACCATATTCATCTTTTTCAAGGTGTGTAGTTGTACTCATAGAAGTTGGTTTACCAGATGTATTTTCCAAACCGAAGCGTTCGATAAGATTTCCACAGTATTTTTCTTGGTTAATAAAAATACCGTTACAAAGTTGTTTGATTTGAAGATCAAGAAAAAAAGATAGTTCTCCCATATGAGACATTTCAAATTCTTTGGTCATAATATTCACAAACTCTTTGCAGAGTTTATCGTTTGTTGAACCAAAGATAATATCGTCTACATATATCTGGATAACCAATATATCTTTTCCAGAATGTTTAATGAATAAAGTTTGATCGACTTTACCAATTTGAAATCCTGAATTAGTAAGATAGCTGCATAATCGTTCATACCAAGCACGAGGCGCTTGTTTTAAACCGTACAAAGCCTTCTTAAGTTTATATACATAATCAGAATTTTTTTTTGCATGTACGAATAAGGGAGGTTGTTTGACATATACATTCTCTTTGATAAATCCATTTAGAAAAGCACTTTTGACATCCATTTGATAGAGTTTGAAATTATGATGACAAGAAAAGGATAACAAGATTCTGATAGCTTCTAGTCGTTCAACTGGTGCAAAAGTTTCTTCGTAATCGATACCTTCTTCCTGATTATATCCTTGTGCTACTAATCTTGCTTTATTTTTGGTTATATTTCCTTGTTCATCGGCCTTATTCTTATAGACCCATTTTGTACCAATAACTGACTGATCAATTGGTCTTGGAACAAGTTCCCATACATCATTGCGCTCGAACCGATTTAGTTCTTCCTGCATGGCAATGATCCAATAATCATCAGTAACAGCTTCTTTTGGATTCTTAGGTTCTGTATTTGAAAGAAACGCAGCATGACCCATTTGGTTGAGTTGACTCCTTGTTCTAATTTGTGATGTTACTTCTCCAATTACATTTTTAATCGGATGATCTCTTAGTATCCTAGGAGGAGATCGTAATCTTGGTGGAGAAGGTATTACTACTGGTTGAGGAATATTCTCAATAATTTCTGAGTCAGAATCAGCATTTGGGATGACTGGATTTTCAGTGATTATAATATCGTCATCATCTGTTATATTATGAGATGGCTTATAGAATTCATCAAATGAAACATGAAGTGATTCTTCAATAGTTTTAGTTCTTTTATTAAATATACGATAGGCCTTGCTTTGTTCCGAATATCCGACAGATATACCTTAATCGGATTTTGGATCAAATTTTCCAAGATGGACTTTCGTATTTAAAATAAAGCCCTTAGAACCAAAAACTTTGAAGTATGATATATTTGGCTTTCTTTGATTAAATAACTCAAGGGATGTATTATTGGTGAGAGTTTGAATGGATACACGATTCAAAACATAACATGCAGTTGCAACAGCTTCTGCCCAAAAATGTTTTGGCAAAGTGGATCCATTTAATAATGTTCTTGCACATTTTTGTAAAGTCCGATTTTTCTGTTCTACAACTCTGTTTTGTTGTGGAGTTCTAGGAAACGAAAAATTATGATATATACCTTTCTTTATACAAAAATGTCCAAAACTATTATGTTCGAATTCTCCGCCAAGATCACTTCTTATATTCTTAACCTTAAGCCCTTGTGATTTTTGAATTCTCTTAACAAAAGATTTGAAATGATCGAAAGTGTCACTTTTACTTTTCAAGAAAATCACCCAAGTATAACGAGAGAAATCATCAACAATTACAAACACATATCTACTATGATTTATCGACTGAACCTGTGTTGGTCCGAATAAATCCATATGTAGTAGCTCAAGTGGTTGTAATGTTGATATGACTTTCTTGGATTTAAATGATGATTTAGTCAATTTTCCTAATTGACATGCATCACAAATGTTGTCAATCGTAAAGTTCATCTTGGGTAGTCCTCTAACTAGATCATTTTTGGCTAGCTTGTCAATAGTTCTGAAGTTTATATGACAGAAGCATTTATGCCCGTGTCTCAGGCAAGCGCGCAAACAAGCCTTGGATCGTCAGGGCCGGTCCACAGATGTGGATTATTATGCCTGAACAATACGTTTCCCCGCCATTTGGGGCGTCAACGAGCCAACGAATGACTCCATCGGACCCGGATCGTCCGATCAAACCGAGGCGCCTCGCAACAGCAACAACCACATAGGTGAAAAGTATATAAATGTCAGGGCTGGTAGGTCACTGACACCACCCTAGCTAGAAAGAAACGCATGCCCTCCCTGAGGTCCTTCTCTCGTTTCTGGTTCATACCGGGGTGTGAGGCTCGCGAATTTACGTTATACACAAAGCTACGCCACACAGGCAGTGCTTTGACCATCACCACAAGACTTTTCTTTTCAACAGAAGCCTTGATCACTGCATCTTAGCATGCCACACAGGCAATTCATGTCATGCGACTGATGTCCATCGATATACAACCTCTGAGCTCGTGCGTCTCAGAGAAGGGCATTAAGCAAAAGAATAAATTCTCCGCCGCCAAACAGATGTATATTTAATAGAGATCAATCAACACAGAATAAAATCCAATGTCAGACACACAGTCCATTTACAAGTCTGTTCTTGGTCTAAACGAAACCGGAGGCACTAAATACCTCGCAAACCCTTCGATCACCACGTACGTCTGGACGATCACCACTCATTATCCATATTTCGGGATGCCTCCCAATCAGGACCTCGGTTACCATCCAAACGAGGTGAAGATCTCCGGTCTTCGACCATCGTCTTCATCTTCGAATTTCAATCGTCGGTCAATTATTTGAAATGAGAATTAACTCGGCCTTCTCAAATAATTCACATATATTTAGAATTTCAAATCAATTTATTTCAATGGTTAAATTATTCGACAACACCAATTTTGTTCTTTAATGTAATTTTCACACCAAACACATACAACCATCAAATACCACATAAATCGAGCAAATTCAGTTTATTTCCATTCCATATCGTTTATGATATTTTAAAACGATTTATCGCTATTTTAATTTATTTTAAAATAGCCAATTTATTCAAAACGACGCTTCGGGCCATAGCGCGGCCGTGGCGCTGTTTTTCTTCAGATTTGATTTACGCATATCTGAAAATCTAACCGTTAGATCTTAACAAAATGTACATCATTAGAAAGGTCTTTTCAAAACGAATCTAACTTCAGCTTCATATTTGGTCAGCCAGTCTAATCCCAAGATAAGATCAAACTCTTTAAAATTCATGACGACTGCGATGGTAGGAAACCGATATCGAGAGAAAGAAACCGGCACTCCACAAATCCAACTGAGTTCTATCGGACCCCCAACCGGATTCTGGACAGTCATTGGTTCCTTCAGCTTTTTCAAATTCAAATCCAGCTTCATAGCTGCACTCTTGGCAATAAAGCTTCGGGACGCACCTGTGTCAAACAGTGCTTTGACTGGAATATTTTTGACAGTAAGCGTTCCTTCTAAAACATCAGCCCTTTCCTGATCAGACGAAGATGCAGGCAATTCGGCCACTTCATTTACCTGAGCTTCTTTAGCCCTTTTCAATAGCCAGCAATCTCGCTTTATATGACCGGACTGATGGCAGAGATTGCATTTTCTATTCGCTTGAAATCCTTCTTTGGATCGAAGTCCACCTTTTAATCGCTTCTTTAAAGGCCCGCAGTTTATCGACAAATGCCCTTTCAGATGGCAGTTATTGCATACGATGGTCGTTACCGGTTCTTTTCCTGATCTGCCCCTTTTTCGATTGACTTTGGGTTCCTTACTGACCTCAGACATGATACTGGCCTCAGGAAGATCAGTTTCTGATTCAACCTTATCGCTAGAACTGACTTCTTCTTCATCTCGCAACATGCCTTTCCTATGGAGATCTTCATACTGATAAGCCATATAAATCATTTCCGAGAAAGGAACCTTCACATTCCTCATTACACTGTTCTGATATTTTCTTTGAAGTCCGTGAATAAATCTCAGATTCTTCCTCTTTGGGTCTTTAATCAGATGAGGAGCAAAGTGAGAAAGTTCGTTGAATTTCTTATGATATTCTGGGATGGTCATATCACCTTGTATCAAATAAGAAAATTCATCACATAATCGCTCGGTTGCTTCGGGAAAAGTAAACCTTTCTAAGAAAATCCCTTTGAATTTGTCCCAGGTGATATCACCTTCTGGATTATCTTTAATGATTGAATCCCACTAGAACAAAGCTTCTTCTTTGAGCGCCCAGGACGCAAGTAATCTTTTCTGATCGTCTCTCAGCTTTAAACCCTCAAAGATTTTCTCTGCAGAACGAATCCAAGCTTGTGTTTCCATAATGGACTCCTTGCCTAAGAATGGTGATCCACCAAGATTTCGAAATCTCTTAAATAGAACTTCTATATCGGATTCTGGCGGCGGGAGCACAACTGGCTCATTAGCTGGTCGAGCCATACGATTATTTCCTCTGTTCCTGTCACTCATTTTCTAGTGCGTCTGCAATTAGCAGACAAAGTGTCAGGTCAACAGAAAAGATATTTCAGAATATAGAGACAAATACTTCAATGTAAATTTGTCCACTGGGGTGTATTCATCCTGTTTTACTCATACTAGGATATTACTGATCCTATCTGTATAGAGTTACTCGTCCTAGAACACTATTGGTTCTATTTCTGACGAGTTCATTCAAATGTTATATTCCAGAACTAAGCTTAACCAAAGCTCTGATACCACGTTGAGACGACCCCAAATCCCGTTCTGACGGAGACAAGGGTTATCTTTGGAATATAACACAGAAACAGATAATAGCAGAACAGAATTAAATAAATACACCAGATAATGAACAATAGAATATACTGGATAAAAGTAATCATCAGAGTTACACAGTATACAGGATCTTACTTAGAACAAATACAGTTCAGCTATACATAAATGTCTACAGCGGAAAACAAACAAAATATGTACAATAGGAGCTGAACAGCATAAAAAGAGATAAATGATAGAATCCATCTTCAGCTCCAGCTATCCAGAAAGAACCAGCTAAACCTGAATACAAGGCTGCCCATGTAGAAAAAGGGGCACCCGAGTTTGAAAGTGAAACAAACTACGAGTCAGTCATGGGACTGGTATGAGAAATCTACTCAACACATATATAATATGGCCAATCACAGGACCACGCCACTTTCGTGGAATGGGTTTACTCCATTGGATTGCCAGTGCTTTAGAACAAATCTTTCTTCTAAACATCGCTATGCTTTTTATAAAAATGAAGCCATTATAAGACTCAGTTCCCATCACACAATGCAACGCAAACCGGAGGATAGAGTTTTTACCTTATAACGGCCAAAATATGCTTGATACGAATAAAACAAAGGCATTTGATATTATTGCTAGTGTTTATATGGTTTGAAAACAATTTCAAATCATAACTATCAATCATAGGCGGCATGGGTACCATATATCATGTCGCCATATATATATACAATCAAAACCGCACGATGTCGTATTTGGAAATTGGATTTCCGTCATGAACCAAGGCAAAAGATAGTCCTTACCGAATTCGAGACGCTCTAGCCCGTGTCTCAGGCAAGCGCGCAGGCAAGCCTTGGATCGTCAGGGTCGGTCAACCGATGTGGATTATTATGCCTGAACAATACGTTTCCCCGCCCTTTGGGGCGTCAACGAGCCAATGAATGACTCCATCGGACCCGGATCGTCCGATCAAACCGAGGCGCCTCGCAACAGCAACAACCACATAGGTGAAAAGTATATAAATGTCAGGGCTGGTAGGTCACTGACACCACCCTATCTAGAAAGAAACGCATGCCCTCCCTGAGGTCGTTCTCTCGTTTCTGGTTCATACCGGGGTGTGAGGCTCGCGAATTTACGTTATACACAAAGCTACGCCACACAGGCGGTGCTTTGACCATCACCACAAGACTTTGCTTTTCAACAGAAGCCTTGATCACTGCATCTTAGCATGCCACACAGGCAATTCATGCCATGCGACTGATGTCCATCGATATACAACCTCTGAGCTCGTGCGTCTCAGAGAAGGGCATTAAGCAAAAGAATAAATTCTCCGCCGCCAAACAGATGTATATTTAATAGAGATCAATCAACACAGAATAAAATCCAATGTCAGACACACAGTCCATTTACAAGTCCGTTCTTGGTCTAAACGAAACCGGAGGCACTAAATACCTCGCAAACCCTTCGATCACCACGTACGTCTGGACGATCACCACTCATTATCCATATTTCGGGATGCCTCCCAATCAGGACCTCGGTTACCATCCAAACGAGGTAAAGATCTCCGGTCTTCGACCATCGTCTTCATCTTCGAATTTCAATCGTCGGTCAATTATTTGAAATGAGAATTAACTCGGCCTTCTCAAATAATTCACGTATATTTAGAATTTCAAATCAATTTATTTCAATGGTTAAATTATTCGACAACACCAATTTTGTTCTTTAATGTAATTTTCACACCAAACACATACAACCATCAAATACCACATAAATCGAGCAAATTCAGTTTATTTCCATTCCATATCGTTTATGATATTTTAAAACGATTTATCGCTATTTTTATTTATTTTAAAATAGCCAATTTATTCAAAACGACGCTTCGGGCCATAGCGCGGCCGTGGCGCTGTTTTTCTTCAGATTTGATTTACACATATCTGAAAATCTAACCGTTGGATCTTAACAAAATTTACATCATTAGAAAGGTCTTTTCAAAACGAATCCAACGGTTCCAATTTCGGGAAAATCCGATGGTCGGATGTCCCGGTACAGTCGTTTGAAGTTTCGATTTCAAAATACGAACTACAGCGTCGTTATTCGATTAAATATAATTATAAATATATATATATATAAATAAATATAATCGTTTATGGCGCTGTTTTTCTTCAGATTTGAATTAAACATTCCAGACAATCCACCCGTTGGATTTTTACAAGGTTGGTGCCGTTGGAAAGATATTTCCAAGGCGAACCCGACGGTTGAGGTTTCGGGAAAATCCGATGGTCGGATTTCCCGCACTAGTTGTTTGAAATCATGGTTTCAAAACACGAACTGCACGGCCACGACATTGGCTTTCCCTGGAGTGTATAGAATTTCAAAGTCATAAGCTGCAAGGAACTCCAGCCAACGTTGCTGCCTCAGATTCAGGTCCTTCTGAGTGAACAGATACTTTAATGACTGGTGATCTGTAAAGAGTTCAAATCTCTCACCCAGAAGATAGTGCCTCCAGATTTTCAAGGCGAATACTATAGCCAATAACTCAAGATCATGAGTTACGTAGTTCTTCTCGTGTGGCTTCAGTTGACGGCTAGCATAAGCAATCACTTGGCCCCTTTGCATTAACACTGCGCCAAGGCCTTCTCTGGAAGCATCAGTCCAGACTTTCAAATCTTGGTTGCCATCGATGATGGTTAACACTGGAGTTGTTGTTAATCTCAACTTTAGCTCTTCAAAAGCCTCCTCACTTTCCGGAGTCCATTTGAATTTAGAATGCTTCTTTGTAAGCTTCGTTAAGTGACCAGATATCTTCGAAAAGTCTTTAACGAACTTCCGGTAATAGCTAGCCAATCCGTGAAAACTGCGGACTTCAGTGGGAGTACTGGGTTGTTTCCAGTTCTGAATAGCTGTGATTTTGCTTGGATCCACAGCAATTCCTTCTTTCGATATGACATGGCCTAGAAATTTTACTTCATCTTGCCAGAAGATACATTTGGAAAACTTTGCTTTCAATACATTCCTTCTGAGAATTTCTAACACCTGTTCCAAATGCTTTTCATGTTTGGCCTTTGATTTAGAGAAGATTAGAATATCGTCAATAAAAACCAGAACAAATTTATTCAAAACTCCTCTGAATACTCTATTCATCAGATCGACGAAGTAAGCAGGAGCGTTACATAAGCCGAACGGCATTACTAACCACTCGTAGAATAAGTCGGGACCTCTGAATGCTGTCATTGGAACACACTCTTCGGCAATTCAAAGTTGATGGAAACCTGTAGCTAGGTCCATTCGTGAAAATACTTGTGCGCCATTCAACCGATCCAACAAATCATCAATCCGCGGCAATGGATACTTGTTCTTTATTGTCTGCTTGTTCAGATCACGATAGTCTACACATAGCCGTAGAGTACCGTCAGATTTTGGGACAAATACCACTGCTGCACCCCAATCAGAGAAACTAGGCCAGATCAGACCTTTCCATACTAGCTGCCGTGTTTGATTGTCTAATTCCTCCTTCTCTTTCAAGGACATTCTTCGAATAGTGTGAACTACCGGCGTTGCATTGGGAATTAAAGCAATATTGAAATCTATTTCTCTCTGCGGAGGTAAGCGAACTACTTCCTCAAACACATCCGCATAATTCTCGACGACAGGAATATCTTTGATGAGGTCGGGAATATTCTCTGTGATTTCAGGGACATTTTCTATTTGGGATGGAGAAACATTCAAAGCTTCCCAGAAGTCTTTTCTATTAGTATTTTGACCTTCACAGGGAATGGTTATATAATCACCGGATTTAATCTTGGCCTTTACGACTCTGTCGGCGCATTTAACTTCAGCTTCATATTTGGTCAGCCAGTCTAATCCCAAGATAATATCAAACTCTTTGAAATTCATGACGACTGCGATGGTAGGAAACCGATATCGAGAGAAAGAAACCGACACTCCACAAATCCAACTGAGTTCTATCGGACCCCCAACCGAATTCTGGACAGTCATTGGTTCCTTCAGCTTTTTCAAATTCAAATCCAGCTTCATAGCTGCACTCTTGGCAATAAAGCTTCGGGACGCGCCTGTGTCAAACAGTATTTTGACTGGAATATTTTTGACAGTAAGCGTTCCTTCTAAAACATCAGCCCTAGCCTGATCAGACGAAGATGCAGGCAATTCGGCCACTTCATTTACCTGAGCTTCTTTAGCCCTTTTCAACAGCCAGCAATCTCGCTTTATATGACCGGACTGATGGCAGAGATTGCATTTTCTATTCGCTTGAAATCTTTCTTTGGATCGAAGTCCACCTTTTAATCGCTTCTTTAAAGGCCCGCAGTTTATCGACAAATGCCCTTTCAGATGGCAGTTATTGCATACGGTGGTCGTTACCGGTTCTTTTCCTGATCTGCCCCTTTTTCGATTGACTTTGGGTTCCTTACTGACCTCAGACATGATACTGCCTCAGGAAGATCAGTTTCTGATTCAACCTTATCGCTAGAACTGACTTCTTCTTCATCTCGCAACATGCCTTTCCTATGGAGATCTTCATACTGATAAGCCATATAAATCATTTCCGAGAAAGGAACCTTCACATTCCTCATTACACTGTTCTGATATTTTCTTTGAAGTCCGTGAATAAATCTCAGATTCTTCCTCTTTGGGTCTTTAATCAGATAAGGAGCAAAGTGAGAAAGTTCGTTGAATTTCTTATGATATTCTGGTATGGTCATATCACCTTGTATCAAATAAGAAAATTCATCACATAATCGCTCGGTTGCTTCGGGAGGAGTAAATCTTTCTAAGAAAATCCCTTTGAATTTGTCCCAGGTGATATCACCTTCTGGATTATCTTTAATGATTGAATCCCACCAGAACAAAGCTTCTTCTTTGAGCGCCCAGGACGCCAGTAATCTTTTCTGATCATCTCTCAGCTTTAAACCCTCAAAGATTTTCTCTGCAGAACGAATCCAAGCTTGTGTTTCCATAATGGACTCCTTGCCTAAGAATGGCGATCCACCAAGATTTCGAAATCTCTTGAATAGAACTTCTATATCGGATTCTGACGGCGGGAGCACAACTGGCTCATTAGCTGGTCGAGCCATACGATTATTTCCTCTGTTCCTGTCACTCATTTTCTAGTGCGTCTGCAATTAGCAGACAAAGTGTCAGGTCAACAGAAAAGATATTTCAGAATATAGAGACAAATACTTCAATGTAAATTTGTCCACTGGGGTGTATTCATCCTACTTTACTCATACTAGGATATTACTGATCCTATCTGTATAGAGTTACCTGTCCTAGAACACTATTGGTTCTATTTCTGACGAGTTCGTTCAAATGTTATATTCCAGAACTAAGCTTAACCAAAGCTCTGATACCACGTTGAGACGACCCCAAATCCCGTTCGGACGGAGACAAGGGTTATCTTTGGAATATAACACAGAAACAGATAATAGCAAAACATAATTAAATAAATACACCAGATAATGAACAATAGAATATACTGGATAAAAGTAATCATCAGAGTTACACAGTATACAGGATCTTACTTAGAACAAATACAGTTCAGCTATACATAAATGTCTACAGCGGAAAACAAACAAAATATGTACAATAGGAGCTGAACAGCATAAAAAGAGATAAATGATAGAATCCATCTTCAGCTCCAGCTATCCAGAAAGAACCAGCTAAACCTGAATACAAGGCTGCCCGTGTAGAAAAAGGGGCACCGGAGTTTGAAAGTGAAACAAACTACGAGTCAGTCATGGGACTGGTATGAGAAATCTACTCAACACATATATAATATGGCCAATCACAGGACCACGCCACTTTCGTGGAACGGGTTTACTCCATTGGATTGCCAGTGCTTTAGAACAAATCTTTCTTCTAAACATCGCTATGCTTTCTATAAAAATGAAGCCATTATAAGACTCAGTTCCCATCACACAATGCAACGCAAACCGAAGGATAGAGTTTTTACCTTATAACGGCCAAAATATGCTTGATACGAATAAAACAAAGGCATTTGATATTATTGCTTGTGTTTATATGGTTTGAAAACAATTTCAAATCATAACTATCAATCATAGGCGGCATGGGTACCATATATCATGTCGCCATATATATATATACAATCAAAACCGCACGATGTCGTATTTGGAAATTGGATTTCCGTCATGAACCAAGGCAAAAGATAGTCCTTACCGAATTCGAGACGCTCTAGCCCGTGTCTCAGGCAAGCGCTCAGGCAAGCCTTGGATCGTCAGGGCTGGTCCACCGATGTGGATTATTATGCCTGAACAATACGTTTCCCCGCCCTTTGGGGCGTCAACGAGCCAACGAATGACTCCATCGGACCCGGATCGTCCGATCAAACCGAGGCGCCTGGCAACAGCAACAACCACATAGGTGAAAAGTATATAAATGTCAGGGCTGGTAGGTCACTGACACCACCCTAGCTAGAAAGAAACGCATGCCTTCCCTGAGGTCGTTCTCTCGTTTCTGGTTCATACCGGGGTGTGAGGCTCGCGAATTTACGTTATACACAAAGCTACGCCACACAGGCGATGCTTTGATCATCACCACAAGACTTTGCTTTTCAACAGAAGCCTTGATCACTGCATCTTAGCATGCCACACAGGCAATTCATGCCATGCGACTGATGTCCATCGATATACAACCCTGAGCTCGTGCGTCTCAGAGAAGGGCATTAAGCAAAAGAATAAATTCTCCGCCGCCAAACAGATGTATATTTAATAGAGATCAATCAACACAGAATAAAATCCAATGCCAGACACACATTCCATTTACAAGTCCGTTTTGGGTCTGAACGAAACCGGAGGCACTAAATACCTCGCAAACCCTTC
This sequence comes from Allium sativum, assembly GCA_030737875.1. NCBI lineage: Eukaryota > Viridiplantae > Streptophyta > Magnoliopsida > Asparagales > Amaryllidaceae > Allium > Allium sativum. The sequence continues at coordinate 470,608,369 of CM060924.1, read as the reverse complement.
GATCACCACGTACGTCTGGACGATCACCACTCATTATCCATATTTCGGGATGCCTCCCAATCAGGACTTCGGTTACCATCCAAACGAGGTGAAGATCTCCGGTCTTCGACCATCGTCTTCATCTTCGAATTTCAATCGTCGGTCAATTATTTGAAATGAGAATTAACTCGGCATTCTCAAATAATTCACGTATATTTAGAATTTCAAATCAATTTATTTCAATGGTTAAATTATTTGACAACACCAATTTTGTTCTTTAATGTAATTTTCACACCAAACACATACAACCATCAAATACCACATAAATCGAGCAAATTCAGTTCAGTTCCATTCCATATCGTTTATGAAATTTTAAAACGATTTATCGCTATTTTTATTTACTTTAAAATAGCCAATTTATTCAAAACGACGCATCGGGCCATAGCGCGGCCGTGGCGCTGTTTTTCTTCAGATTTGATTTACACATATCTAAAAATCTAACCGTTGGATCTTAACAAAATTTACATCATTAGAAAGGTCTTTTCATAACGAATCCAACGGTTCCAATTTCGGGAAAATCCGACGGTCGGATGTCCCGGTACAGTCGTTTGAAGTTTCGATTTCAAAATACGAACTACAGCGTCGTTATTCGATTAAATATAATTATAAATATATATATAAATAAATATAATCGTTTTTGGCGCTGTTTTTCTTCAGATTTGAATAAAACATTCCAGACAATCCACCCGTTGGATTTTTACAAGGTTGGTGCCGTTGGAAAGATATTTCCAAGGCGAACCCGACGGTTGAGGTTTCGGGAAAATCCGATGGTCGGATTTCCCGCACTAGTTGTTTGAAATCATGGTTTCAAAACACGAACTGCACGGCCACGACATTGGCTTTCCCTAGAGTGTATAGAATTTCAAAGTCATAAGCTGCAAGGAACTCCAGCCAACGTTGCTGCCTCTGATTCAGGTCCTTCTGAGTGAACAGATACTTTAACGACTGGTGATCTGTAAACAGTTCAAATCTCTCACCCAGAAGATAGTGTCTCCAGATTTTCAAGGCGAATACTATAGCCAATAACTCAAGATCATGAGTTACGTAGTTCTTCTCGTGTGGCTTCAGTTGACGGCTAGCATAAGAAATCACTTGGCCCCTTTGCATTAACACTGCGCCAAGGCCTTCTCTGGAAGCATCAGTCCAGACTTTCAAATCTTGGTTGCCATCGATGATGGTTAACACTGGAGCTGTTGTTAATCTCAACTTTAGCTCTTCAAAAGCCTCCTCACTTTCCGGAGTCCATTTGAATTTAGAGTGCTTCTTTGTAAGCTTCGTTAAGTGACCAGATATCTTCGAAAAGTCATTAACGAACTTCCGGTAATAGCTAGCCAATCCGAGAAAACTGCGGACTTCAGTGGGAGTACTGGGCTGTTTCCAGTTCTGAATAGCTGTGATTTTGCTTGGATCCACAGCAATTCCTTCTTTCGATACGACATGGCCTAGAAATTTTACTTCATCTTGCCAGAAGATACATTTGGAAAACTTTGCTTTCAATACATTCCTTCTGAGAATTTCTAACACATGTTCCAAATGCTTTTCATGTTCGGCCTTTGATTTAGAGAAGATTAGAATATCGTCAATAAAAACCAGAACAAATTTATTCAAAACTCCTCTGGATACTCTATTCATCAGATCGACGAAGTAAGCAGGAGCGTTACATAAGCCGAACGGCATTACTAACCACTCGTAGAATAAGTCGGGACCTCTGAATGTTGTCATTGGAACACACTCTTCGGCAATTCGAAGTTGATGGAAACCTGTAGCTAGGTCCATTCGTGAAAATACTTGTGCGCCATTCAACCGATCCAACAAATCATCAATCCGCGGCAATGGATACTTGTTCTTTATTGTCTGCTAGTTCAGATCACGATAGTCTACACATAGCCGTAGAGTACCGTCATATTTTGGGACAAATACCACTGCTGCACCCCAATCAGAGAAACTAGGCCTGATCAGACCTTTCCATACTAGCTGTCGTGTTTGATTGTCTAATTCCTCCTTCTCTTTCAAGGACATTCTTCGAATAGCGTGAACTACCGGCCTTGCATTGGGAATTAAAGCAATCTTGAAATCTATTTCTCTCTGCGGAGGTAAGCAAACTACTTCCTCAAACACATCCGCATAATTCTCGACGACAGGAATATCTTTGATGAGGTCGGGAATATTCTCTGTGATTTCAGGGACATTTTCTATTTGGGATGGAGAAACATTCAAAGCTGCCCAGAAGTCTTTTCTATTAGTATTTTGACCTTCACAAGGAATGGTTATATAATCACCTGATTTAATCTTGGCCTTTACGACTCTGTCGGCGCATTTAACTTCAGCTTCATATTTGGTCAGCCAGTCTAATCCCAAGATAAGATCCAACTCTTTAAAATTCATGATGACTGCGATGGTAGGAAACCGATATCGAGAGAAAGAAACCGGCACTCCACAAATCCAACTGAGTTCTATTGGACCCCCAACCGGATTCTGGACAGTCATTGGTTCCTTCAGCTTTTTCAAATTCAAATCCAGCTTCATAGCTGCACTCTTGGCAATAAAGCTTCGGGACATGCCTGTGTCAAACAGTACTTTAACTGGAATATTTTTGACAGTAAGCGTTCCTTCTAAAACATCAGCCCTTTCCTGATCAGACGAAGATGCAGGCAATTCGGCCACTTCATTTACCTGAGCTTCTTTAGCCCTTTTCAACAGCCAGCAATCTCGCTTTATATGACCGGACTGATGGCAGAGATTGCATTTTCTATTCGCTTGAAATCCTTCTTTGGATCGAAGTCCACCTTTTAATCGCTTCTTTAAAGGCCCGCAGTTTATCGACAAATGCCCTTTCAGATGGCAGTTATTGCATACGGTGGTCGTTACCGGTTCTTTTCCTGATCTGCCCCTTTTTCGATTGACTTTGGGTTTCTTACTGACCTCAGACATGATACTGGCCTCAGGAAGATCAGTTTCTGATTCAACCTTATCGCTAGAACTGACTTCTTCTTCATCTCGCAACATGCCTTTCCTATGGAGATCTTCATACTGATAAGCCATATAAATCATTTCCGAGAAAGGAAGCTTCACATTCCTCATTACACTGTTCTGATATTTTCTTTGAAGTCCGTGAATAAAGCTCAGATTCTTCCTCTTTGGGTCTTTAATCAGATGAGGAGCAAAGTGAGAAAGTTCATTGAATTTCTTATGATATTCTGGGATGGTCATATCACCTTGTATCAAATAAGAAAATTCATCACATAATCGCTCGGTTGCTTCGGGAGGAGTAAATCTTTCTAAGAAAATCCCTTTGAATTTGTCCCAGGTGATATCACCTTTTGGATTATCTTTAATGATTGAATCCCACCAGAACAAAGCTTCTTCTTTGAGCGCCCAGGACGCCAGTAATCTTTTCTGATCGTCTCTCATCTTTAAACCCTCAAAGATTTTCTCTGCAGAACGAATCCAAGCTTGTGTTTCCATAATGGACTCCTTGCCTAAGAATGGCGATCCACCAAGATTTCGAAATCTCTTGAATAGAACTTCTATTTCGGATTCTGGCAGCGGGAGCACAACTGGCTCATTAGCTGGTCGAGCCATACGATTATTTCCTCTGTTCCTGTCACTCATTTTCTAGTGCGTCTGCAATTAGCAGACAAAGTGTCAGGTCAACAGAAAAGATATTTCAGAATATAGAGACAAATACTTCAATGTAAATTTGTCCACTGGGGTGTATTCATCCTGCTTTACTCATACTAGGATATTACTGATCCTATCTGTATAGAGTTACCCATCCTAGAACACTATTGGTTCTATTTCTGACGAGTTCGTTCAAATTTTATATTCCAGAACTAAGCTTAACCAAAGCTCTGATACCACGTTGAGACGACCCCAAATCCCGTTCTGACGGAGACAAGGGTTATCTTTGGAATATAACACAGAAACAGATAATAGCAGAACAGAATTAAATAAATACACCAGATAATGAACAATAGAATATACTGGATAAAAGTAATCATCAGAGTTACACAGTATACAGGATCTTACTTAGAACAAATACAGTTCAGCTATACATAAATGTCAACAGCGGAAAACAAACAAAATATGTACAATAGGAGCTGAACAGCATAAAAAGAGATAAATGATAGAATCCATCTTCAGCTCCAGCTATCCAGAAAGAACCAGCTAAACCTGAATACAAGGCTGCCCGTGTAGAAAACGGTGCACCCGAGTTTGAAAGTGAAACAAATTATGAGTCAGTCATGGGACTGGTATGAGAAATCTACTCAACACATATATAATATGGCCAATCACAGGACCACGCCACTTTCGTGGAACGGGTTTACTCCATTGGATTGCCAGTGCTTTAGAACAAATCTTTCTTCTAAACATCGCTGTGCTTTTTATAAAAATGTAGCCATTATAAGACTTAGTTCCCATCACACAATGCAACGCAAACCGGAGGATAGAGTTTTTACCTTATAACGGCCAAAATATGCTTGATACGAATAAAACAAAGGCATTTGATATTATTGCTAGTGTTTATATTGTTTGAAAACAATTTCAAATCATAACTATCAATCATAGGCGGCATGGGTACCATATATCATGTCGCCATATATATATATACAATCAAAACTGCACGATGTCGTATTTGGAAATTGGATTTCCGTCATGAACCAAGGCAAAAGATAGTCCTTACCGAATTCGAGACGCTCTAGCCCGTGTCTCAGGCAAGCGCTCAGGCAAGCCTTGGATCGTCAGGGCCAGTCCACCGATGTGGATTATTATGCCTGAACAATACGTTTCCCCGCCCTTTGGGGCGTCAACGAGCCAACGAATGACTCCATCGGACTCGGATCGTCCGATCAAACCGAGGCGCCTCGCAACAGCAACAACCACATAGGTGAAAAGTATATAAATGTCAGGGCTGGTAGGTCACTTACACCACCCTAGCTAGAAAGAAACGCAGGCCCTCCCTGAGGTCCTTCTCTCGTTTCTGGTTCATATCGGGGTGTGAGGCTCGCGAATTTACGTTATACACAAAGCTACGCCACACAGGCGGTGCTTTGACCATCACCACAAGACTTTGCTTTTCAACAGAAGCCTTGATCACTGCATCATAGCATGCCACACAGGCAATTCTTGCCATGCGACTGATGTCCATCGATATACAACCTCTGAGCTCGTGCGTCTCAGAGAAGGGCATTAAGCAAAAGAATAAATTCTCCGCCGCCAAACAGATGTATATTTAATAGAGATCAATCAACACAGAATAAAATCCAATGTCAGACACACAGTCCATTTACAAGTCCGTTCTTGGTCTAAACGAAACCGGAGGCACTAAATACCTCGCAAACCCTTCGATCACCACGTACGTCTGGACGATCACCACTCATTATCCATATTTCGGGATGCCTCCCAATCAGGACCTCGGTTACCATCCAAACGAGGTGAAGATCTCCGGTCTTCGACCATCGTCTTCATCTTCGAATTTCAATCGTCGGTCAATTATTTGAAATGAGAATTAACTCGGCCTTCTCAAATAATTCACGTATATTTAGAATTTCAAATCAATTTATTTCAATGGTTAAATTATTCGACAACACTAATTTTGTTCTTTAATGTAATTTTCACACCAAACACATACAACCATCAAATACCACATAAATCGAGCAAATTCAGTTTATTTCCATTCCATATCGTTTATGATATTTTAAAACGATTTATCGCTATTTTTATTTATTTTAAAATAGCCAATTTATTCAAAACGACGCTTCGGGCCATAGCGCGGCCGTGGCGCTGTTTTTCTTCAGATTTGATTTACACATATCTGAAAATCTAACCATTGGATCTTAACAAAATTTATATCATTAGAAAGGTCTTTTCAAAACGAATCCAACGGTTCCAATTTCGGGAAAATCCAGCGGTCGGATGTCCCGGTACAGTCGTTTGAAGTTTCGATTTCAAAATACGAACTACAGCGTCGTTATTCGATTAAATATAATTATAAATATATATAAATATAAATAAATATAATCGTTTCTGGCGCTGTTTTTCTTCAGATTTGAATTAAACATTCCAGACAATCCACCCGTTGGATTTTTACAAGGTTGGTGCCGTTGGAAAGATATTTCCAAGGCGAACCCGACGGTTGAGGTTTCGGGAAAATCCGATGGTCGGATTTCCCGCACTAGTTGTTTGAAATCACGGTTTCAAAACACGAACTGCACGGCCACGTTTTGTTTTAATTTTATTTATATTTATATATTTATATAAATATAGTTCATTCAACAATTTCAATATCGTTTCCACTTCAAAATTTTCACTAACGCCTTAAAATTTTGGAAAATTTCGCCATAACCTCCTTTGTACGGGAGGGGCTGGGAATATTCCCTAATAGCCACACGGGCGTCTCATGTCGAAAAGAAAAAGAAAAAGTCAAGCGGCTAGCCAACGGGCTCATAAAATCATCACCCAAACAAAACAGTAAATGTGTACCTATTTGTCGGGCACAAAATTTTATTCCTCTTCTCTAGCCCCTTTGCTATAACCTGTTCAATAAATATGCATGTACATATATACAGTTCTTATCACTTATCATTTTCTATTCAACTTCATATTTGATTCCATTTGGTTTAAAAACACCATTCATTCTAACGTTGCATGTATAGGCAAAAATCATATCATTAGCTAATTAATGAATATTTCAACTCATATATGTTTATTTGAACGAGTGGCTATTTTTAAAACTTCACATTTCAACGATTCATGTATATAATAAAAATGTGATTTTTATTGTAAAACAATTCATTTCAAACCACTATTATTTTATATAGTGTATATATAGGTGATAAAAATAGGATTTTTCTTATAAAACAATTTCTTTCAAAACGAGATTATTTCACACAGTTCATATAGTCGATAAAAGGTGATTTTTATTATCAAACGATTTATTTCAAAATATGAATACCATTCAACACATGAATTTCAAATCAATGAATGAATATCGATTCAACACATGAAGGTTTTCTATAGTTTCTATATATAGGTAAAAATGTGATTTTTATATTTAAAACGCGAATACCATTCAACACATGAATTTCTAATCAACGAATGAATATCGATTCAACACATGAAGGTTTTCTATTCAATGAATAAATATAGTTTCAACAAATGAAAATAATTCAAACACATGAATATTATTCAAAATTTCGGCAGCATAACGGCAGGGTAGTTAAAACCGGGACCGTCCCTAGTACGGCTCCTCGCTCTACCTTAAAACCTCGCGGTTTTTTACAATGGGGATCATGCATCTAGTTCGCACGCAGGCGGCATGTATATATTTATTTCATTTCCACAAACTAATCCTATGTGGTTTCAACCAAATATTTCTCAACCACAAATGGGTATTTTTCAACCACAATCAATCAATATCAATCACAAACAATCCCAAGCAACCATTCGCTATCAATCAATTTTCACACCAATCACAATCAATAAATATCGTCCATGGTTTGTGGACGAGGGGCGTATATATATATATATATATATATATATATATATATATATATATAGCAGTACACTTTTATTTCAACACATATATAATTTTTACAACGCATATACAACTTATACATCGAACGGACAACTTATACAACGCTTATACATGAGGTGTACAACGCTTATATAACTCATACATCGACTATATAATTTATACATCGTCGTTTTCCATATTGTTTTTAAATTAGAAATCTCACATTGGGTTCCACTCCACCAAAAATAGCAGAAGGCTCAGAAAAATACGCGGTCTCTTCTAAAATGTAGAAGGCGTCCACACGGTCACGATGTTTCCTGTTTCATCGAATTTCGTTAACACAGCAAAAAGATATGATTTTTCAAAGGTTTGCAACGGTTTTAAACTGTCGAAATCAGTTTTAAATTAAAACAGCCGATACCTTTCAGAACTGTTCGAAACTAGGTTTCGATTTTTCGATCAATCCGTGCAATGGTTCCACGATCGGGTTGCGCAGGGTCGAAGAGCTACGTGAGGCGCACGTGCGCCAGGAAGGGGGGTCAACTCGGTGGCTTCTGGTGATGGAGGCGGCGGTTGAAAGCTCGGAACTTTCGAGCTCGATATATCTTCGAATGATGCACGAAAAAATACAAACTACATATGGATTTGAAGATCTTCTTGAGCTCTTCAAAATCTTCAACTGGGGGAGGGGCTAATTTTGCTTGTGGGAGGAGAAACGGAGGAGAGAAGACACGGGGGGGTTTTCGCCGTATATCGCGATCGGGGAGAGAGAAGCGGGGGGGGGGGGGGTGGGGTTGACGTGGACTAATAGATTTTTTTTATTTATAAAGTTTTAAAATCCGAAAATACCCCTTGCCACCCACGAACACCAATCCAAGCCCAACGACTGTCGTCCGCAGCGTTTTACCCTCATTCCGAACACAATGGGATATGTTTCGTAGGCCCATTCGACTGTTTCAGTCAGTTTCCATTCAAATCAAAATATAAAACATTCAATATTTAATTTGAACGTACATTTCAATTTGCCAGGGCTACAAACTGATTCGAAAAATTCCAGAAAAATAAATCTAGCTATGTTTTGACGATACGGTCCCAACAAAACTAGTTTCGTCGAAATCTGAGACCGTTTGCAAAAAGGCCCATTTTTGGTCGATCCAATTTAACTATAATTGACCAAAACACATTTTCTTTTGCCACGCTCACATATTAGCTTCAAAAATTATGAAATTTGAAACCTAGCAATAACTTCTCATCCCGGATCCAACAAAAGTGGTTTCGTCGAATTCCGAGGTCGTATGCAAAATGGCCATTTTCATGGACTATATAAATTCCATAGCGACCGTTCTGAAAATTCATTCGGCCATAACTTTTGCTTTCCGCTATGAAAATTCGATTTTTCAGATTCGTTAGAAAGGTATTCACTAACAGATTTAAATATTTTTGGTTTCACTAAAATCCGTTTTGTTTTGCACCCGGTACAGTACGACAAAGTTTGAATTCAATTTTCGAAACTACAGCGCCATTTCAGGCCTTGTTTATAATTAAAATTAATTATATTCGTTTTCAATTGTCGATTCAAACTCACTTTTCATCTCAATTATTTAAAATATTTATTTCAAATATTTAAAATCCATTATTTTAGCCAATTTAAAAAATTTAAATTGGTTCAGATTTTCTGGGTCATTACAATCTCCCCCACTTAAAACTTTTCGTCCCCGAAAAGGAACAAAGTCGAAAGTGGTTTGATAAATCTACAATCACACAACACAACAACCAATCCAATTGTTTTCGACATTTCAAAACCATACAAATCAATTCCTATTCTCCTTTAAACTCATTCAGACTATAGAATAAATAGTGCACATTCATGGGAAGAAAACAACAATAGAATAGAGAATTAAATGGTAATGCAAAGTATGGCAAACGTACCTTGCACCGGAGTCAATCAGAGATATCCACTCGGCATCTGGGATAAGCCTTCTGAATGCTCTCCTCAGTTTCCCAAGTACAATCTCGTGGATCTCCACTCCATTGCACTTTGACAAAGTGAACCTTCTTGTTCCTCAGCTCTTTGGTTTCTTTGCCGATAATCTTTAGCGGCTCTCGTCTCACAGCTAATTCTGGAGTAATTTCAATGTCCTGTTGAGCTGCTTCTTCCACGATCAAGTCTGGATCATGAACGTGTTTTCGAAGTTGAGATATATGAAATACATCATGAACTCCAGGCAACCAGTCAGGCAATTTGACCCTATAAGCGAGAGTTCCGACCCGTTCCAGAATAGGAAACAGACCAATGAATTTGAGCGCTAACTTCCCAGTTTTACCGAGCCGGATAACTCCTCTCATCGGCGATACTTTCAAATACACGTAGTCGCCAACAACAAAGGATATATCTCTTCTTCTTTTATCGGCATAGCTCTTTTGTCGGCTTTGAGCGGCGAGTAATCGCTTCTTAATAAAATCGACTTTATCGGCGGCTTCTCGAATCATATCAGGACCCAACACAAGCCTATTACCAGGTTCGACCCAACAAGCAGGGGATCGGCACGGTCTACCATACAATGCTTCGAACGGCGACATTGTCAGACTCGCCTGGTAGCTGTTGTTATAAGAGAATTCAACCAAATGCAGATTGTCTTCCCATGATCCACCGAAATCTATAACACAAGCCCGCAATAGATCTTCTAAAATACGATTCACCCTCTCAGTCTGACCGTCTGTCTGAGGATGATAAGCGGTGCTCAAGTTCAACTTCGTTTCCAGCTCGACTTGAAATGCTTCCCAGAATTTGCTAGTGAATATTGTATCTCTATCACTGACTATACTGAGCGACACTCCATGTAGTCTAACTATTTCCCTGAAGTATATCTGCGCCAGACTCTGAGCAGTTCTGTTTGATCTGACAGGTATGAAATGGGCGGTCTTCGTGAAGCGATCTACGATCACCCAAATACTGTCATTTCCTTTTCTGGTTCTGGGCAGACCATCAATGAAATCCATAGAAATATGTTCCCACTTCCAACCAGGAACTTCTAGTGGTTGTAACAATCCCGCCAGTTTCTGTTGGTCGCTCTTGACTAGCTGGCAAGTAGGGCATCGGCTAACATATAAGGAAATGTCCCTTTTCATCGACTTCCACCAGAAAGTGCGTTTGATGTCATTATACATTTTGCTTACTCCCAGATGGATACTAAGTTTTGACTTGTGGCATTCATCCAGTACTTCCTTTCGAAGCTCAGGAATGTTAGGGACACAGATTCGACCTTTGAGCCTTAGAATCCCATCATTACCAACTTGAAAACTCGAGGGTTCGCCTTGTTGAATTATCTCTCTGATCTTCTAAATGACGTGATCATCCTCCTGAAGAGCAGATATTTTATCTAGCAATGAAGTCGTGATAATAAAACTGGCGACCATTTCATTCTTTCGGCTTAACGCATCGGCCACGACATTGGCTTTCCCTGGAGTGTATAGAATTTCAAAGTCATAAGCTGCAAGGAACTCCAGCCAACGTTGCTGCCTCAGATTCAGGTCCTTCTGAGTGAGCAGATACTTTAACGACTGGTGATCTGTAAACAGTTCAAATCTCTCACCCAGAAGATAGTGTCTCCAGATTTTCAAGGCGAATACTATAGCCAATAACTCAAGATCATGAGTTACGTAGTTCTTCTCGTGTGGCTTCAGTTGACGGCTAGCATAAGCAATCACTTGGCCCCTTTGCATTAACACTGCGCCAAGGCCTTCTCTGGAAGCATTAGTCCAGACTTTCAAATCTTGGTTGCCATCGATGATGGTTAACACTGGAGCTGTTGTTAATCTCAAATTTAGCTCTTTAAAAGCCTCCTTACTTTCCGGAGTCCATTTGAATTTAGAATGCTTCTTTGTAAGCTTCGTTAAGTGACCAGATATCTTCGAAAAGTCTTTAATGAACTTCCAGTAATAGCTAGCCAATCCGAGAAAACTGCGGACTTCAGTGGGAGTACTGGCTGTTTCCAGTTCTGAATAGCTGTGATTTTGCTTGGATCCACAGCAATTCCTTCTTTCGATACGACATGGCCTAGAAATTTTACTTCATCTTGCCAGAAGATACATTTGGAAAACTTTGCTTTCAATACATTCCTGCTGAGAATTTCTAACACCTGTTCCAAATGCTTTTCATGTTTGGCCTTTGATTTAGAGAAGATTAGAATATCGTCAATAAAAACCAGAACAAATTTATTCAAAACTCCTCTGAATACTGTAACACCCCGTGTATTCTATAACCGTGAAATCATAAATTAAAGTATAACTAATTTCAAATCAAAGAATTAAGGGAAACGGGATACGCCATTGCGTTCGTCTCGGAAAAATACGCGAAATAGAGTCCGAGTTTTCGAAAATTGGAGTCCGTATGACCAAGTTATGGCCCGTCAAAGCTTTCAGAAAATTTCAAATTCAGAAAATAGCTCGAAGATTCGAATTTCAAACACGCAGGGAGGCAGGGCGGGAAAGTTCCCGCCCAGGACAAGTCGACAGGGGTGTCAACTTGCCAGTCGACAGGGGTGTCAACTTGCCAGTCGACACCCCCCCCCCCCCCCCGGTGTCGACTGCCCAGTCGACACGGGTGTCGACTTGCAGGTCGACCTGCTTGGTCGGCCTGGCTGGCCTGGTCTGTGCTGGGTCCGAATTTCTGAGGCTTGCTTTGTCACGAGGGCTAGGTGTCAGCTCCTGATTGGTCTCTCTTTCGAATGAATGGCTACGATTAACCCAAGCTACATCGACGGTCCTAATCAATTCATAAACTCTATAAAAATGACCCTAGACTATACCTAATCTATTCATTCAAAAATAAGAATGAGGCCATCATGCTGCTGAGGAACGACTAGGAGTAGCCACCAATTTGAGAGACAATTAGGAGACAAACTCTAAAGCATAAAGAAACTACAAGTTAAACTTAAACAAATCAAATCAACGCCTACATCAAAGGAATAGCATCTACAAATCCAGAATTCAGATTCCTGAATCGAATAATTCGTCACACGATTGTAAGTAGAGTACTATTCCGATGAGAATAAATAACTGTGTTTGATTTGTGTAAAATGAGAATTACACTTGATTTGTGGTGATAGTAATTCATATTTGTGCATTGCTATGATTCTAATCGATTTGGAATGTTGTGATATAACGATTGGATATTCGCAAGTATGTAATTCATGATAAAAACTACATGTTTGCGGTAGTTTATTTGAGATTCATGCAAGTATACGATTGGATATTCGCAAGTACGTAATTCATGTTGAAGCTACATGTTTGTGGTTGTTTAATTGAGATTCATGCAAGTATGTGGTTTTGCTACTATGCCAACATAATGTATATTTTTGTACAAAATCACTTTGTGTGTAATTGGATCAAATTTGGGGTATTATGATTCATATGAAATTATGTTGGAATTGGCATCATGATCTATGTATAAAACCATGCTTTTGTATTAGAAACAAAAGTAAGCCTCTTTGTGAACTTATGTCGATTTTATGAATATGACTAGGCTATGTTTGGTATTATGCCTAATTGAAAAACATGTTAGGCCTATGTTGTTAACAAAAATTATATGATAATATATGTGACACATAGCTAAGTTAGATTTACATTCCAATTGCAAGTTTTCATGAATAAAGTAAAAACCATGATTTCATGTTTAGGAATATTTATGCCATGATTACATGAATAGATCAAAAACCATGATTTCATGTTTAGGAATATTTATGCCATGATTACATGAATAGATCAAAAGCCATGATTTCATGTTTGGGTATATTTGTGCCATGATTATGTGAATAGATTAAAAATCATGATTAAGTTGGAATAATTCTAGTTGAACTATACTTTTGTATTAGTAACAAAAGTAAGCACCTTTGTAAACATATAGTAATTTTATAAACATGATTTGCTTATGTTTGACATTATGCCTAAGTAAAAATATAGGTTTATGTTGTAGTTAAGACTATGTGTCAATAATGATATCTAATTTAGTTAGATTCTTAACTTAACTACAAGTTTACATGGTTTGATTCATGTCACTTATGCTTTATGACCAAAGTATATGTTACCACAATGCAAGTACACCAGTTTCTATTTTGTAGTTCCAACGTTATGTTGCAAGTTCATGCGTTCACATTCCCCTTTTTGTGTATATAATCACGTTTTAAGCCTCCCCTTCTTTTTCACGTGGCTAAGTTGGGCTTAAAAGGCTAAGCCCAACATATATTATAATGAATGAACGTATTAAACGGGAGAAATAGCGTTGGGCCAAATTAATTAATAAATGAAAATATAAAAGTAGAGGGGACCAAATTCAAGAATGGGTTGGGCCCATGATTGGTGTAAACCTTTACACCATTAGCTTAAATTGATTTTGAAGAATGGGCCGCAAATATTTACATATAAGAAAATAAAGAAGAAAACAAAATATGTAAATGTAGAAAATACGATGTGTTTAACCCGATGTTGGATTGAGTTGTGATGTAAACCTGCCCGGAACCGCCCGGCTGTCCAGTAGTCACAACAATACCTATCCAATGTGGGTGGTTAAACATGGAGCCCAATAAGGACCCGAGGTTAGACTGAGTTGTGGCGTAAGACTGCCCGGACCCAACCGACAACAGGCAGCCACAACAATACCTGTCTAATGTGAGAGGTCAAGGCTTTAATAAGACAATTAAGGCTGAGTCAGGATTGATAGGACTAAGTAAATTATATTAATACTTAATCAGAATGGAACATGCTAAACTAAACAGACTGATTGGGGGTTAGGTTTATAAAACACTTAACCAACTTAGCATGTTGGCTAGAAATAGAAAACCTAGTAGCGGAGGACCCTTTTCGCAGTAACCCTACAAGGTATCATGATACCCTGAAACTAGGCAGGGTGGGGCACGATTACTGGGCTGATTGTAAGAGGTCAAATCGACGGTGGTGGTGCAGCAGTGTAGGTTCTAACGGGGTGCGGGCGTGCACACACTCCGACGCAGAAAAATAAGGCACTGGGCACCAGTAGCATACCTGTTCATTCTAGGATTGTGTCGGGCCGCCACCATGGGACTTGATACACCCCATGGTGGGACCAGCATAGGTAACTACAACATCGGGGGCCGTAAGACACATGTAACTATGCGAGTAGGAGCTGATCATCATAAAATGGATCACTTCACCCTGATTATGGGGTGCCTGTTGGGAACTAGTTTATATGGGTACAGAGATTAATATGGTGTACGATAGTATGTTCGACCCTAGACAACTTGACTTAGTTTATGGTGCTTTCCCATTTCTAGTTTATACTTATCATACCCAGTTCTTTATTCATAGACTGAATAGTCCTAGACTTACTCAGGCTTTATGTCTGACTCTACTTTTCTTTCGTCTTCTTTTCTTCCGTTCCCCCTCCCCCCCCCCCCCCCAGGTCCACAGGGAGGGAATACCGCAGCTTGACCAGCCTTCATATCCAGCTTGAAGAGAAAGAATGTATTGCTTGGATCTTTTCGTTTTGGACTATGGCTTTGGACAGAAACTATGGGACTTTTGCAGTTTATTTATGTTTTCTTTATGCTTCTTTAAATAATGTAATTAAGACAGTTATGAAGATGTTATGTTTTTTGGAATTATTGTAAGACAATTATGGTATGGTTGTTGTAACACGTATTTTTAATGAAATAAAAGTTGTTGTTTTTCCGCTGTTCAAAAATATGTGTTCTTATATCTGTCTTGTACATCTGTGACTTATACTTATAAACCTCCACCAAAATTAGGGCATTCCCTTTGAGAGTGACCCTAACGGAGGTGGGGTGTTTCACTTGGTATCAGAGCATAGGTTTACCAGATAAGATAAAAAGTTTTGAAAATTTATTTTCAAAAAGGAAATTTAAAGAAGCATTTTTAAAAGAAAAATATTATTTTATTTTAAAAAAGGCAAAGTCCCCCCAAAGCCATAGGTACTATCTCTTATCCTTCGTTTTGAATCTATCCTTTTTGTTTCAGCATGTCCGAAGAACTTAACTTGCCAGAGGGTGTACCAATACCTGGTTGGTTTAGGCGGTTCTTGGAAGCAAGGGCCACTCAGCCAGGTCCTACCGTTCCTCCTCCCCCAGCTGCAGGAAATCATCCAGCTGCAACTGCACCTCTTCCTCCACCTCCTCCGCGGGGAAACACTTTTGCTAAGATATGTAAAGATTTTAAGGCTATGGGTGGAACGGACTTTCATGGAACTGAGTCCTTCGTGGCATCTAGGAATTGGTTAAAGGAAACCGAGGACTTATTCGTCATCTTTGAGGTAGAAGATAGGCAGAAGGTACAACTGGCAGTGTGGCTACTAAAAGGTGAGGCTTCCTACTGGTGGGAAGTCACTAATGCAGAAAGACGGGTGGAAACATGGGAGGACTTTAGGGCAAGGTTTGAGGCTAAATTTCTCTCAGAAGCTGAAAGGAGTCTTCAGTTGGAAAAATCCTTATTTCTTAAGCAAGGGAATATGACAGTCAAAGAGTATGTTAATCAATTCGATGAGCTGGCTAGGTTTGGGCTGGACCTAGTCAACACCCCGCACAAGAAGGCTCTCCGCTTTGTCAAAGGGTTGAATAAGCCATTACACAGTTTGGACATGACCCATATACCCATGGGAGCTACGTACGAAAGGTTGGTGCAGATGGCATTGCTGAACGAGGAAGATAAGGACAAGAAGGAGACAGAGGCAGAAAACTCTCAAGGGAAGAAAGAGGTCAAGCCCAACGATTCTAAGAATAAGAAGGTAGACCCCGAGAAAGGAGGCAAGAACAACAACTCACGTGATAAAAGGAAATGCAATTACTGTGGTACGGAAGGGCACATAGCCAAGGATTGTAGAAAGAGGAAGAGAAAGCAAGGTGAATGTTTTCATTGTGGGAAGACTGGACACATCAGCAAAGACTGCCCTGAGAAGCAGACCGGACCTTCTGGCGGTACATCGTTAACTTATTCTAGATGCTTTGTTTTATCCTATTTCTCTCCTCGATCCTATCTTGAGAACCATAGGTAGAATCTTTTTGGATGTAAACATGTAATTGAAACATGTTATGATTGCGAAATGGTTGCAAGTGGTCGCTAGTGGTTGCTCGTGGTTGCATATACACACACAATCTAGGTTTTAGATCGGCTCAGTCACTACATATTGCATATGCATATATGTTTGCATTCGTATATGGTTGAACTTTAATGTGTTGTCATATGGATGTTGCATTTATATGAATGATTGTGCACTCATGTAGAATCATGAATAGGAGGATTTGCATACATAATGGATTCATAGCACTTACATAATTCGCACTAAGGAGGTCAACTGAATCAGTAGACCGCCTGATTTTGCATTAGATAAGTACATGTACACACACACTTCGCATATGATCATGAAGCATTAGAAGTCTTTTAAGGACAATGGATGCTCGTGTTTGATGGATGAGTAGATGGATGTTTGGATGTTAGGATATACATTCTTCCTAACTTGAAGATTTCGGGGACGAAATCCTTTTAAGTGGGGGAGAATGTAACACCCCGTGTATTCTATAACCGTGAAATCATAAATTAAAGTATAATTAATTTCAAATCAAAGAATTAAGGGAAACGGGATACGCCATTGCCTTCGTCTCGGAAAAATACGCGAAATAGAGTCCGAGTTTTCGAAAATCGGAGTCCGTATGACCAAGTTATGGCCCGTCAAAGCTTTCAGAAAATTTCAAATTCAGAAAATAACTCGAAGATTCGAATTTCAAACACGCAGGGAGGCAGGGCGGGAAAGTTCCCGCCCAGGACAAGTCGACAGGGGTGTCGACTTGCCAGTCGACACCCCCTCCCCCCCACCCCGTGTCGACTGCCCAGTCGACACGGGTGTCGACTTGCAGGTCGACCTGCTTGGTCGGCCTGGCTGGCCTGGTCTGTGCTGGGTCCGAATTTCTGAGGCTTGCTTTGTCACGAGGGCTAGGTGTCAGCTCCTGATTGGTCTCTCTTTCGAATGAATGGCTACGATTAACCCAAGCTACATCGACGGTCCTAATCAATTCATAAACTCTATAAAAATGACCCTAGACTCTACCTAATCTATTCATTCAAAAATAAGAATGAGGCCATCATGCTGCTGAGGAACGACTAGGAGTAGCCACCAATTTGAGAGACAATTAGGAGACAAACTCTAAAGCATAAAGCAACTACAAGTTAAACTTAAACAAATCAAATCAACGCCTACATCAAAGGAATAGCATCTCCAAATCCAGAATTCAGATTCCTGAATCGAAGAATTCGTCACACGATTGTAAGTAGAGTACTATTCCGATGAGAATAAATAACTGTGTTTGATTTGTGTAAAATGAGAATTACACTTGATTTATGGTGATAGTAATTCATATTTGTGCGTTGCTATGATTCTAATCAATTTGGAATGTTGTGATATAACGATTGGATATTCGCAAGTATGTAATTCATGATAAAAACTACATGTTTGCGGTAGTTTATTTGAGATTCATGCAAGTATACGATTGGATATTCGCAAGTATGTAATTCATGTTGAAGCTACATGTTTGTGGTTGTTTAATTGAGATTCATGCAAGTATGTGGTTTTGCTACTATGCCAACATAATGTATATTTTTGTACAAAATCACTTTGTGTGTAATTGGATCAAATTTGGGGTATTATGATTCATATGAAATTATGTTGGAATTGGCATCATGATCTATGTATAAAACCATGCTTTTGTATTAGAAACAAAAGTAAGCCTCTTTGTGAACTTATGTCGATTTTATGAATATGACTAGGCTATGTTTGGTATTATGCCTAATTGAAAAACATGTTAGGCCTATATTGTTAACAAAAATTATATGATAATATATGTGACACATAGCTAAGTTAGATTTACATTCCAATTGCAAGTTTGCATGAATAAAGTAAAAACCATGATTTCATGTTTAGGAATATTTATGCCATGATTACATGAATAGATCAAAAACCATGATTTCATGTTTAGGAATATTTATGCCATGATTACATGAATAGATCAAAAGCCATGATTTCATGTTTGGGTATATTTGTGCCATGATTATGTGAATAGATTAAAAATCATGATTAAGTTGGAATAATTCTAGTTGAACTATACTTTTGTATTAGTAACAAAAGTAAGCACCTTTGTAAACATATAGTAATTTTATAAACATGATTTGCTTATGTTTGACATTATTCCTAAGTAAAAATATAGGTTTATGTTGTAGTTAAGACTATGTGTCAATAATGATATCTAATTTAGTTAGATTCTTAACTTAACTACAAGTTTACATGGTTTGATTCATGTCACTTATGCTTTATGACCAAAGTATATGTTACCACAATGCAAGTACACCAGTTTCTATTTTGTAGTTCCAACGTTATGTTGCAAGTTCATGCGTTCACATTCCCCTTTTTGTGTATATAATCACGTTTTAAGACTCCCCTTCTTTTTCACGTGGCTAAGTTGGGCTTAAAAGGCTAAGCCCAACATATATTATAATGAACGAACGTATTAAACGGGGGAAATAGCGTTGGGCCAAATTAATTAATAAATGAAAATATAAAAGTAGAGGGGCCCAAATTCAAGAATGGGTTGGGCCCATGATTGGTGTAAACCTTTACACCATTAGCTTAAATTGATTTTGAAGAATGGGCCGCAAATATTTACATATAAGAAAATAAAGAAGAAAACTAAATATGTAAATGTAGAAAATACGATGTGTTTAACCCGAGGTTGGATTGAGTTGTGATGTAAACCTGCCCGGAACCGCCCGGCTGTCCAGTAGTCACAACAATACCTATCCAATGTGGGTGGTTAAACATGGAGCCCAATAAGGACCCGAGGTTAGACTGAGTTGTGGCGTAAGACTGCCCGGACCCAACCGGCAACAGGCAGCCACAACAATACCTGTCTAATGTGAGAGGTCAAGGCTTTAATAAGACAATTATGGCTGAGTCAGGATTGATAGGATTAAGTAAATTATATTAATACTTAATCAGAATGGAACATGCTAAACTAAACAGACTGATTGGGGGTTAGGTTTATAAAACACTTAACCAACTTAGCATGTTGGCTAGAAATAGAAAACCTAGTAGCGGAGGACCCTTTTCGCAGTAACCCTACAAGGTATCATGATACCCTGAAACTAGGCAGGGTGGGGCACGATTACTGGGCTGATTGTAAGAGGTCAAATCGACGGCGGTGGCGCAGCAGTGTAGGTTCTAACGGGGTGCGGGCGTGCACACACTCCGACGCAGAAAAATAAGGCACTGGGCACCAGTAGCATACCTGTTCATTCTAGGATTGTGTCGGGCCGCCACCATGGGACTTGATACACCCCATGGTGGGACCAGCATAGGTAACTACAACATCGGGGGCCGTAAGACACATGTAACTATGCGAGTAGGAGCCGATCATCATAAAATGGATCACTTCACCCTGATTATGGGGTGCCTGTTGGGAACTAGTTTATATGGGTACAGAGATTAATATGGGGTACGATAGTACGTTCGACCCTAGACAACTTGACTTAGTTTATGGTGCTTTCCCATTTCTAGTTTATACTTATCATACCCAGTTCTTTATTCATAGACTGAATAGTCCTAGACTTACTCAGGCTTTATGTCTGACTCTACTTTTCTTTCGTCTTCTTTTCTTCCGTTTCCCCCCCCCCCCAGGTCCACAGGGAGGGAATACCGCAGCTTGACCAGCCTTCATATCCAGCTTGAAGAGAAAGAATGTATTGCTTGGATCTTTTCGTTTTGGACTATGGCTTTGGACAGCAACTATGGGACTTTTGCAGTTTATTTATGTTTTCTTTATGCTTCTTTAAATAATGTAATCAAGACAGTTATGAAGATGTTATGTTTTTTGGAAGTATTGTAAGACAATTATGGTATGGTTGTTGTAACACGTATTTTTAATGAAATAAAAGTTGTTGTTTTTCCGCTGTTCAAAAATATGTGTTCTTATATCTGTCTTGTACATCTGTGACTTATACTTATAAACCTCCACCAAAATTAGGGCATTCCCTTTGAGAGTGACCCTAACGGAGGTGGGGTGTTTCAAATACTCTATTCATCAGATCGACGAAGTAAGCAGGAGCGTTACATAAGCCGAACGGCATTACTAACCACTCGTAGAATAAGTCGGGACCTCTGAATGCTGTCATTGGAACACACTCTTCGGCAATTCAAAGTTGATGGAAACCTGTAGCTAGGTCCATTCATGAAAATACTTGTGCGCCATTCAACCGATCCAACAAATCATCAATCCGCGGCAATGGATACTTGTTCTTTATTGTCTGCTTGTTCAGATCACGATAGTCTACACATAGCCGTAGAGTACCGTCATATTTTGGGACAAATACCACTGCTGCACCCCAATCAGAGAAACTAGGTCTGATCAGACCTTTCCATACTAGCTGTCGTGTTTGATTGTCTAATTCCTCCTTCTCTTTCAAGGACATTCTTCGAATAGTGTGAACTACCGGCGTTGCATTGGGAATTAAAGCAATCTTGAAATCTATTTCTCTCTGCGGAGGTAAGCGAACTACTTCCTCAAACACATCCGCATAATTCTCGACGACAGGAATATCTTTGACGAGGTCGGGAATATTCTCTCTGATTTCAGGGACATTTTCTATTTGGGATGGAGAAACATTCAAAGCTTCCCAGAAGTCTTTTCTATTAGTATTTTGACCTTCACAGGGAATGGTTATATAATCACCTGATTTAATCTTGGCCTTTACGACTCTGTCGGCGCATTTAACTTCAGCTTCATATTTGGTCAGCCAGTCTAATCCCAAGATAAGATCAAACTCTTTAAAATTCATGACGACTGCGATGGTAGGAAACCGATATCGAGAGAAAGAAACCGGCACTCCACAAATCCAACTGAGTTCTATCGGACCCCCAACCGGATTCTGGACAGTCATTGGTTCCTTCAGCTTTTTCAAATTCAAATCCAGCTTCATAGCTACACTCTTGGAAATAAAGGTTCGGGACGCGCCTGTGTCAAACAGTATTTTGACTGGAATATTTTTGACAGTAAGTGTTCCTTCTAAAACATCAGCCCTAGCCTGATCAGACGAAGATGCAGGCAATTCGGCCACTTCATTTACCTGAGCTTCTTTGGCCCTTTTCAACAGCCAGCAATCTCGCTATATATGACCGGACTGATGACAGAGATTGCATTTTCTATTCGCTTGAAATCCTTCTTTGGATCGAAGTCCACCTTTTAATCGCTTCTTTAAAGGCCCGTAGTTTATCGACAAATGCCCTTTCAGATGGCAGTTATTGCATACGGTGGTCGTTACCGGTTCTTTTCCTGATCTGCCCCTTTTTCGATTGACTTTGGGTTCCTTACTGACCTCAGACATGATACTGGCCTCAGGAAGATCAGTTTCTGATTCAACCTTATCGCTAGAACTGACTTCTTCTTCGTCTCGTAACATGCCTTTCCTATGGAGATCTTCATACTGATAAGCCATATAAATCATTTCCGAGAAAGGAAGCTTCACATTCCTCATTACACTGTTCTGATATTTTCTTTGAAGTCCGTGAATAAATCTCAGATTCTTCATTTTTGGGTCTTTAATCAGATGAGGAGCAAAGTGAGAAAGTTCGTTGAATTTCTTATGATATTCTGGGATGGTCATATCACCTTGTATCAAATAAGAAAATTCATCACATAATCGCTCGGTTGCTTGGGGAGGAGTAAATCTTTCTAAGAAAATCCCTTTGAATTTGTCCCAGGTGATATCACCTTCTGGATTATCTTTAATGATTGAATCCCACTAGAACAAAGCTTCTTCTTTGAGCGCCCAGGACGCCAGTAATCTTTTCTGATCGTCTCTCAGCTTTAAACCCTCAAAGATTTTCTCTGCAGAACGAATCCAAGCTTGTGTTTCCATAATGGACTCCTTGCCTAAGAATGGCGATCCACCAAGATTTCGAAATCTCTTGAATAGAACTTCTGTATCGGATTCTGGCGGCGGGAGCAAAACTGGCTCATTAGCTGGTCGAGCCATACGATTATTTCCTCTGTTCCTGTCACTCATTTTCTAGTGCGTCTGCAATTAGCAGACAAAGTGTCAGGTCAACAGAAAAGATATTTCAGAATATAGAGACAAATACTTCAATGTAAATTTGTCCACTGGGGTGTATTCATCCTGCTTTACTCATACTAGGATAATACTGATCCTATCTGTATAGAGTTACCCGTCCTAGAACACTATTGGTTCTATTTCTGACGAGTTCGTTCAAATGTTATATTCCAGAACTAAGCTTAACCAAAGCTCTGATACCACGTTGAGACGACCCCAAATCCCGTTCTGACGGAGACAAGGGTTATCTTTGGAATATAACACAGAAACAGATAATAGCAGAACATAATTAAATAAATACACCAGATAATGAACAATAGAATATACTGGATAAAAGTAATCATCAGAGTTACACAGTATACAGGATCTTACTTAGAACAAATACAGTTCAGCTATACATAAATGTCTACAGCGGAAAACAAACAAAATATGTACAATAGGAGCTGAACAGCATAAAAAGAGATAAATGATAGAATCCATCTTCAGCTCCAGCTATCAGAAAGAACCAGCTAAACCTGAATACAAGGCTGCCCGTGTAGAAAAAGGGGCACCCGAGTTTGGAAGTGAAACAAACTACGAGTCAGTCATGGGACTGGTATGAGAAATCTACTCAACACATATATAATATGGCCAATCACAGGACCATGCCACTTTCATGGAACGGGTTTACTCCATTGGATTGCCAGTGCTTTAGAACAAATCTTTCTTCTAAACATCGCTATGCTTTTTATAAAAATGAAGCCATTATAAGACTCAGTTCCCATCACACAATGCAACGCAAACCGGAGGATAGAGTTTTTACCTTATAATGACCAAAATATGCTTGATACGAATAAAACAAAGGCATTTGATATTATTGCTAGTGTTTATATGGTCTGAAAACAATTTCAAATCATAACTATCAATCATAGGCGGCATGGGTACCATATATCATGTCGCCATATATATATATACAATCAAAACCGCACGATGTCGTATTTGGAAATTGGAGTTCCGTCATGAACCAAGGCAAAAGATAGTCCTTACCGAATTCGAGACGCTCTAGCCCGTGTCTCAGGCAAGCGCGCAGGCAAGCCTTGGATCGTCAGGGCCGGTCCACCGATGTGGATTATTATGCCTGAACAATACGTTTCCCCGCCCTTTGGGGTGTCAACGAGCCAACGAATGAATCCATCGGACCCGGATCGTCCGATCAAACCGAGGCGCCTCGCAACAGCAACAACCACATAGGTGAAAATTATATAAATGTCAGGGCTGGTAGGTCACTGACACCACCCTAGCTAGAAAGAAACGCATGCCCTCCCTGAGGTCCTTCTCTCGTTTCTGGTTCATACCGGGGTGTGAGGCTCGCGAATTTACGTTATACACAAAGCTACGCCACACAGGCGGTGCTTTGACCATCACCACAAGACTTTGCTTTTCAACAGAAGCCTTGATCACTGCATCTTAGCATGCCACACAGGCAATTCATGCCATGCGACTGATGTCCATCGATATACAACCTCTGAGCTCGTGCGTCTCAGAGAACGGCATTAAGCAAAAGAATAAATTCTCCGTCGCCAAACAGATGTATATTTAATAGAGATCAATCAACACAGAATAAAATCCAATGTCAGACACACAGTCCATTTACAAGTCCGTTCTTGGTCTAAACGAAACCGGAGGCACTAAATACCTCGCAAACCCTTCGATCACCACGTACGTCTGGACGATCACCACTCATTATCCATATTTCGGGATGCCTCCCAATCAGGACCTTGGTTACCATCCAAACGAGGTGAAGATCTCCGGTCTTCGACCATCGTCTTCATCTTCGAATTTCAATCGTCGGTCAATTATTTGAAATGAGAATTAACTCGGCCTTCTCAAATAATTCACGTATATTTAGAATTTCAAATCAATTTATTTCAATGGTTAAATTATTCGACAACACTAATTTTGTTCTTTAATGTAATTTTCACACCAAACACATACAACCATCAAATACCACATAAATCGAGCAAATTCAGTTTATTTCCATTCCATATCGTTTATGATATTTTAAAACGATTTATCGCTATTTTTATTTATTTTAAAATAGCCAATTTATTCAAAACGACGCTTCGGGCCATAGCGCGGTCGTGGCGTTGTTTTTCTTCAGATTTGATTTACACATATCTGAAAATCTAACCGTTGGATCTTAACAAAATTTACATCATTAGAAAGGTCTTTTCAAAACGAATCCAACGGTTCCAATTTCGGGAAAATCCGACGGTCGGATCTCCCGGTACAGTCGTTTGAAGTTTCGATTTCAAAATACGAACTGCAGCGTCGTTATTCGATTAAATATAATTATAAATAAATATAATCGTTTCTGGCGCTGTTTTTCTTCATATTTGAATTAAACATTCCAGACAATCCACCCGTTGGATTTTACAAGGTTGGTGCCGTTGGAAAGATATTTCCAAGGCGAACCCGACGGTTGAGGTTTCGGGAAAATCCGATGGTCGGATTTCCCGCACTAGTTGTTTGAAATCACGGTTTCAAAACACGAACTGCAAGGCTACGTTTCGTTTTAATTTTATTTATATTTATATATTTATATAAATATAGTTCATTCAACAATTTCAATATCGTTTCCACTTCAAATTTTTCACTAACGCCTTAAAATTTTGGAAAATTTCGCCATAACCTCCTTTGTACGGGAGGGGCTGGGAAAATTCCCAAATAGCCACACGAGCGTCTCATGTCGAAAAGAAAAAGCCAAGCGGCTAGCCAACAGGCTCATAAAATCATCACCCAAACAAAACATTAAATGTGTAACTATTTGTCGGGCACAAAATTTTATTCCTCTTCTCTTGCCCCTTTGCTATAACCTGTTCAATAAATATGCATGTACATATATACAGTTCTTATCACTTATCATTTTCTATTCAACTTCATATTTGATTCCATTTGGTTTAAAAACACCATTCATTCTAACGTTGCATGTATAGGCAAAAATCATATCATTAGCTAATTAATGAATATTTCAACTCATATGTTTATTTGAACGAGTGACTATTTTTAACACTTCACATTTCAACGATTCGTGTATATAATAAAAATGTGATTTTTATTGTAAAACAATTCATTTCAAACCACTATTATTTTATATAGTGTATATATAGGTGATAAAAATAGGATTTTTCTTATAAAACAATTTCTTTCAAAACGAGATTATTTTACACAGTTCATATAGTCGATAAAAGGTGATTTTTATTATCAAACGATTTATTTCAAAATATGAATACCATTCAACACATGAATTTCAAATCAACGAATGAATATCGATTCAACACATGAAGGTTTTCTATAGTTTCTATATATAGATAAAAATGTGATTTTTATATTTAAAACGCGAATACCATTCAACACATGAATTTCTAATCAACGAATGAATATCGATTCAACACATGAAGGTTTTCTATTCAATGAATAAATATAGTTTCAACAAATGAAAATAATTCAAACACATGAATATTATTCAAAATTTCGGCAGCATAACGGCAGGGTAGTTAAAACCGGGACCGTCCCTAGTACGGCTCCTCGCTCTACCTTAAAACCTCGCGGTTTTTGACAATGGGGATCATGCATCTAGTTCGCACGCAGGCGGCATGTATATATTTATTTCATTTCCACAAACTAATCCTATGTGGTTTCAACCAAATATTTCTCAACCACAAATGGGTATTTTTCAACCACAATCAATCAATATCAATCACAAACAATCCCAAGCAACCATTCGCTATCAATCAATTTTCACACCAATCACAATCAATAAATATCGTCCATGGTTTATGGACGAGGGGCGTATATATATATATATATATATATATATATATATATATATATATATATTTATATATAGCAGTACACTTTTATTTCAACACATATATAATTTTTACAACGCATATACAACTTATACATCGAACGGACAACTTATACAACGCTTATACATGAGGTGTACAACGCTTATATAACTCAAACATCGACTATATAATTTATACATCGTCGTTTTCCATATTGTTTTTAAATTAGAAATCTCACATTGGGTTCCACTCCACCAAAAATAGCAGAAGGCTCAGAAAAATACGCGGTCTCTTCTAAAATGTAGAAGGCGTCCACACGGTCACGATGTTTCATGTTTCATCGAATTTCGTTAAAACAGCAAAAAGATATGATTTTTCAAAGGTTTGCAACGGTTTTAAACTGTCGAAATCAGTTTTAAATTAAAACAGCCGATACCTTTCAGAACTGTTCGAAACTAGGTTTCGATTTTTCGATCAATCCGTGCAATGGTTCCACGATCAGGTTGCGCAGGGTCGAAGAGCTACGTGAGGCGCACGTGCGCCAGGAAGGGGGGGGTCAACTCGGTGGCTTCTGGTGACGGCGGCGGCGGTTGGAAGCTCAGAACTTTCGAGCTCGATATCTCTTCGAATGATGCACGAAAAAATACAAACTACATATGGATTTGAAGATCTTCTTGAGCTCTTCAAAATCTTCAACTGGGGGAGGGGCTAATTTTGCTTGTGGGAGGAGAAACGAAGGAGAGAAGACACGGGGGGTTTTCCGCCGTATATCGCGATCGAGGAGAGAGAAGCGGGGGGGGGGGGTCTGACGTGGACTAATAGATTTTTTTTATTTATAAAGTTTTAAAATCCGAAAATACCCCTTGCCACCCACGAACACCAATCCAAGCCCAACGACTGTCGTCCCCAGCGTTTTACCCCCATTCCGAACACAATGGGATATGTTTCGTAGGCCTATTCGACTGTTTCAGTCAGTTTCCATTCAAATCAAAATATAAAACATTCAATATTTAATTTGAACGTACATTTCAATTTGCCAGGGCCACAAACTGATTCGAAAAATTCTAGAAAAATAAATCTAGCTATGTTATGACGATACGGTCCCAACAAAACTAGTTTCATCGAATTCTGAGACCTTTTGCAAAAAGGCCCATTTTTGGTCGATCCAATTTAACTATAATTGACCAAAACACATTTTCTTTTGCCATGCTCACATATTAGCTTCAAAAATTATGAAATTTGAAACCTAGCAATAACTTCTCATCCCGGATCCAACAAAAGTGGTTTCGTCGAATTCCGAGGTCGTATGCAAAATGGCCATTTTCACGGGCTATATAAATTCCATAGCGACCGTTCTGAAAATTCATTCGGCCATAACTTTTGCTTTCCGCTATGAAAATTCTATTTTTCAGATTCGTTAGAAAGGTATTCACTAACAGATTTAAATATTTTTGGTTTCACTAAAATCCGTTTTGTTTTGCACCCGGTACAGTCCGACAAAGTTTGAATTCAATTTTTGAAACTACAGCGCCATTTCAGGCCTTGTTTATAATTAAAATTAATTATATTCGTTTTCAATTGTCGATTCAAACTCACTTTTCATCTCAATTATTTAAAATATTTATTTCAAATATTTAAAATCCATTATTTTAGCCAATTTAAAAAATTTAAATTAGTTCAGATTTTCTGGGTCGTTACACCATGGATCATTATCTTTTGCTACAAGACACATATCTGAATTATGATTGACATTCATATTCAGAATATAAATATTTCTGTCTCTATATCCTTCGAAAACTAACTTATGATCTTTATCTAAGATACCACACTTGTTATCAGAAAAGGAAACGATAAAGCCCTTGTCACATAACTGACTAATACTAAGTAAATTGTGTTTCAAATTTTTAACTAGCATGACATTAGTAATAAGAGGTAAGTTAGATGTACCGCAATTGCTCACATCGCCTTTGCCAATGATATAGCCTTTTGAATTATCTCCAAAAGCGACAGATCCACCATCTGAATAAGTAATATTTGTCAGTAAGCTCTTGTCTCCAGTCATATGCTTCAAGCAACCACTGTCCAATATCTACTTTCCTCTTTTCTTTAGTGGGACCTACAAAAAATAAAATTAAGTTCTTGGTACCCACCTTTTTATAGGGTCCTAAGAGTTAGGTCTTAGGAGTCCAAACCCATACGGGTCCAGTATCCCTTTTATATACATAGTTAGAATTATAATGCACAGTATTCATAAAATGCTGAATATATTTGTTCCTAATCAAATTATTATTTGTTTTAGGAACCCATATCTTGATAGATTTGACATTTTTCTTTTGAAACTTCACAATTGGTTTTGGTTTCGAATATAACAAACTAAGATTTTTCTTAGCTTTATTTTGTTTTTTGTTTTTCCTGTTGAAACCAATATGCTTCTGAGTTTCTTATTTCTTATATCCCAAGCCATTTTTATTTGAAGTAGATTGTGAATTTTCAATGATCTTTGTCAAATTTTCTTGACCTTTATTGAAATTAGAAACATTTTGAGTAATATTATCTAACTTAGTTTGTAAACTAACTTTTTCTAAGTCCAGAATTTTGACTTTTGCGTTAAGATCATGATTTTCAGTAGTGAGAGCATCATTTTTCTCTTTTTGAGTTACAATTTCTTGACTCAAAGGAAATAATTGAGAATCAATATTAGATGATAATTCTTGAACTTTTTCAAGTTCTTCTTCTATTATTTTCTTCTCATCTTTTAGCATATCTCGTTCAAATTCTGCTCTGCTTAAATCTGCTTTGGCTTCTTTCCATAGACGTTTCACTTTTTTTAAATTTAACTATCAATTCAGCATTAATATCAAGAACTTCATCAAAAGTAGGAATATGTACCTCATCCTCTGTTGCTATGAAACAAACATTTGCTTGTTCATCTTCTGAATCACTTTCACTTTCTGATGAAGTAGAGTCTAAATCATCCTATGTAACCGAGAAAGCTCGTTTCTTTGATTTGTCCTTCTTGTGCTTGAATTTGTCATTTTCTGACTTCTTCTTTTGTTCTGGACAATCTTTGTGCATGTGCCCCTTTTTGTGACAATTGAAACACTCTACTGCTGATGATGAAGGTCTATTTGAACCAGATTTTAGTTTGTTATATCGGCTAGCTTTTCGTTGTTTCAAAAATTTCTTGAAACCTTTTGCCATAAAAGCTAGGTCTTCATCTTCTGATTCTGATTCATCCTCAACTTTTCCGACATGAAATGCTATATTTTTCTTTTCGGCTTTCAGTTCCTTTCTAGCCTGCAAATTAGCTTCATAGGACGTTAGATTTCCTATCAATTCATCTGGTTTCATGACGGAAAGGTCATTAGCTTCTTTAATTGCTAACACTTTTCCTTCCCATTCACTAGTCATAGAATGTAGGACTGTCGAGACAACATCAAAATCTGATTATTTTTGTCCTAACCCAATAAGTGCATGATGAATAGTTTGAAACCTTGAATACATATCATTGATTGTCTCATTCGGTTTCATTTTGAAATTTTGGAACTGACTTTTCAGCATGGCTATTTTGGCTTGTTTAACCTTGTTAGTACCTTCATGAGTGGTTTTTAGTGTTTGCCAAATTTAATAAGTAGTGGTGCAAATACTAGCATGGTTATATTCATTTTGGTCTAATGCACAAAACAACATATTTATTGTTTTTGCATTTATGGCTGCTACCGTTTTCTTAGCCGGTGTCCATTCTGAATACTCAGTTGTTGGATTCACTATTTCTTTTTGTGTAGCATTCCAGGCATTATAGCTATTTGACTGCATGTAAAACGACATACGTGTTGCCCAATAGCTATAATTAAGGCCATCGAAGAATGGAGGTCTTTGTGGTGATTGGCCTTCCGTGTAAGTGGTGTTTTGAGTGCAAGAACTTGGGTTATTTGCCATATTACAAGAATATATCAAATAACTGTGTTACGGTTATAAGATGACCATGCTCTGACACCAAATGAAAATATATGTGTATACTTGCCAAGTATAATACACAAGGATCGTGTAATATGACGAACAATAATCAAGTATGAAGTAATAGATAATCACAGAACTGTATAATAGTAAATGCAGTAAAAATAGAAAAATCACACTATGGATTTTTATACTGGTTCGGAGCACCGTCCTACGTCCAGTCGTAGACTTCTATCTGGATTTTCACTAATCAACAACCTCACTTCACTCGGAGGAACATGTATACAACACCCGAGCAGCTGAACGGGATTTAACGCCTCTATCAACACGAGGACTTAACAACTTGGCTCTTACAACACGGAGGATTTCAAACAAGACAAGTAGACTTGTAATTTGACAATGTGTGTTCTAAATAACATGAATTTGTCAATTCTTGTACAACCTTCCTATAATCTTATCCTCAAATAGAATTTGCGTTTGTGAAGATTTGGAAGATGATATCGTGTTTGAATCAAAAGAATAATATATAAATTCTAGCATTCAAGAATGATATTGTGAAGAAAATGAGCAGTTGAGTGCTTTTAAAATTGCAATAGTGAGATTAACAATAAAGAGAATAGATAGAAAGAATTTTTTTGATTTGATGATTTCAAAGTGTTTATATAGAAGATCAGTAGTTGTAACCTTTGGTAAAGAGTCACAATTAATAGAATGATCATTGATGAAAGGAAGGAGAAGCAACTCATGGAGGAATGGAAGTGACTATTTAAAAAGTTGCTTCTGTTTAAAAAACGGTCGACAGGTCAAAATGGACCAATAGACTAGAATTTAAATATATATACGTTATATGTGTATGTGTGTATGTTCATTGTGCAAACTTGGTAAAAACAGTCGAGCAGTCTGTTTTGGGCGGTCGACCGGTATAGCCCAGTTTGCACAATTTATGTGCATACATATACATAAGTATATATATAAATGTTTATTATTTAAGGATAGATTTTAACAGAAATAAACACTAGTACCACATAAAATAATCAAATTCTAATGACCAATACCATATGAAGCTCCTTATTTTCTTAAATCAATGAACGTTGTCTTTTTGTCGATCATCGCACATTACTTTGGCATAAATCAAAATTCCTTGAGTCAACATCAGTGCCAGTTTTGTGTTCTTTAGTCCAATTCACCTGCTCATACACAAATTTGTTGACAATTTCTCATGTACATACTTGTATATCATACCAAACAATCAATAATAATTTACCTAGCTCCATACGGCTTTGTGTTGTCTACTACCGGTCTCTTCATTAAAATATGACCAACTGGAAGGTAAATCCAAGACCACGGCTGTAAAAGTAGTATGTGTTTTATTTAGATTTTTTTTCCATTACTTATAAGACATAATAATTTACTTAATTACCTAAACTATACTTGTACGAGTCTCAAACAACCACTAATAGACCTTTGTTGCACCAAAGCTGCTCTAGTAAGCTTTGTGTATGTGGTAGCTAGCACAACAATGCCCATGCATATTGTCGACATGAATCAAAGTTGTTTATTAGAGGGGACCAGCGAAAAGAAACTCTAGTCTTCGACCTATCACAGAATAGGCATGGAGTAATAATGTGTTGTATGATAGCATGAGCCCGTTGTGTTATCTGTGGAGTTGCATTAGGAGAAACATCACCGATCAACTGAGATCGGTACCACGTAGTCACAACCATCTTATTACCCCATTTAGCCTCTTCTGGAGGATTCATACCAAGCAATTACTATGGCGAGACCATATAATCTTCGGGAATATGGGATCGAAGAATTAGATCTCCGTCTATTGGAAAAACTAATAACACGGTCACATCCCTAAACTTAACCGTCATCTCGCCTACTCGAAGGTGAAATGTGGATGTCTCAGGCTCCATCTATCTAGCAAAGTCATGATTAAGTTGCGATCAAACTATGCATACTCTAACTTTTGCACCAAGCCAAATCCTGCTGTATCTTGTAGTGCCAAAACCTCTGGATGCTTCGACATGACATGCTTAAGTGTAGAAGTATGGTCAATGGTCCACTCTGGACCCTAAGCCTCCATCCAGCAAAAATATAATCCACTATAAGTAAACAAATAAATTCCAACATAATAAAAAAATGATAATTAATGAAATAATGTTACCGTCATCTGGTTCAGATAACTAATCTGATGTTGTGCCTGCAAGTATAGGATGCTTGGATCTATCGGTTCATGGTCCATTTCTTCATATTCTATAAACAATTAAAAAACACAAATCAGTCCAATAATCCATCAACAACCACTCAACCAATTTTTGAAAAACTATACAACTGTTGTTAACAATCCGCACAATCATACACTTTTCAAACATCATAACTCTTTCTCACTACCAACTTTGCAAATTCTTCACAAATAAATAACATTAGCATACATACTAGTTTTACCCAAAAAACAAGTTATCAATGCACAAATAAAACTTTTATTTGCAAGGCCAACCAGGTTTTTATTGTGGATCGTGCCACTATGATTATAACTAGTAGTGATACATGAAAGTACAGGTGATAAAGAGTAAATCTATCAGCTACGTACGATTTTAATGTGGACCGTCCACCGAATCTAACTAGATTACAGCACAAGAGTCGAATGAAATTTTGAATTACAACTACAAGCTAAATTACAAAATATAAGATACACCAGAACATGTGAACAGAAAACGAACAAATATTCATGGCATGAAGGAGCAACCAATTCCAGAGTAACTTGCAGTAGCTTAGCATCTTCAAGCGTTGCAGAACCAGAAGCCAGCAAATGACTCAAAGGAGAATATCACAAACTGGCTGCAAAACATATTAAAAATCATTAAGGTACAAGAACCTTAAAGCTGCAGATGCAGTCACAAACTTCAAGAACAGAAGCACCAATTGCATGCTATAGAGGAGACAACACAATCACATACAAAACTCACTAAACAACACTGTAGCATCCTACACGCAACTCACTTTCAACTTGATTGTATTTCCCACAATAGCTTGCCTACAACAAGTTAGCCAAAGGCCAATAATACCAAGATCTAGCAGGCATCTACCACTAAAGTATAAAGAGACGATCTTCCAGAGCAATACACAACCAATACTGACATAGCACCACACCAAAAACCCATAACACTGACATAGAACCACACCAAAAACCCATGACACTGACACGCAAACAACACAAGTCGATACACATCAACCCACAAGCAAAACTAAATCGGACTGCTAACCAACAAACTATACTAGTGACAAACACACACTAGAAGGATAGAGCACACCAAATCTCACTAGCACGTCAAACAGTCGTTCGATTCATACTATAAGGTGGCCTGCGTTTCTGAGAGCTAAAGAGTACATGATAACCAGAGCGGCAAGGAAGCAGAAATACAGAAGTCGCAAATAGAAGAGTGGAAGTCTACAGAGAGGCCCAGGAGAACACCACGTACTAGATCATAAGATAGAGTCTAGCGAGTGAAGATTTGGTTAAGAAAGGAGGAAAGGCCGGAAAGATAGTGAAAAAGAACGTAATTTGGTTACAGATCTGGATCTGGAATGGAAAGTATTTCGAGCAGTACAAACCACAACGTTGAAATCTAGGATTAAGGTATGTGATGGAAACACGAAGGGATGAAGTTTAGTTTAAAGGCGAAGGGGAAGAAGATGCATAACAGTGAGGAGAGAGTTTGGAGAGAAGGAGGCGATTCAAAGATCCCAGTCACCATTGGAGCTTAGCGGAAGCTTCCATTTTCAAACTCTATGTACAAATAAAACGTGATGATACTAAATAATACTAAGGCACCATATTTTCAAATTTTCAACATACTATATGCCACATTCTCCTTCCACACATACTCAATATACACATACAATCAACACGCACACATTTATCATAATCTCTATCCAATTGCCATATGAAGTCATTTATATGAATTTGTAAGTGTAAACATCAAATAGAACACTATAGGAGCTATGCAACATATACAACATTATTTTTAAAAACCCTAAAATATGATAAATAACAATATTAATAAAAAAAATGAAGAGTAGTTATCAATAGGAGGAAATTCATAAGATAAGGAAGCCATTCAAGTGAATTTATAGGAAAATACGTGTTTTGGACTAAATTTGAAATGAAGAGGTATATTTTTGTTTTAGAGTTATTTGGGTTTGAGAAAAAGTGAAAGGGAAGGAAGGGGGATGCTGGTTTTAGCCTGCAGATCTGGGCGACATCCGAGATAGAGCTAGTTGGCGCTATCTCGGATGTCGCCCAGAAGTATAACTTTTTTCGTGTGGCATCTGGGATGCCTCCTTCGGAATAAAAATAAAAATTAACTAGCGGCATCTGAGATGCCACCAGTTATAGCCAAAAATGACCTATTTTGTAAATAGTTTGAAATGTGGCAAATCAAAAAAGCTTCGTGCAATAATTGGGGAGAAAATTAATAATCCAGAAATTCATCGAAAAATTTGAAATTCGTCAATGATTGCCAGAAGAAAAATAAGGATGGAAGTAAGATCCACAAAATCTGATGCTTCTAATGTAATTGGACGAATCCAATCAAAATCCATCATAAATGACAAAAATAGAAATTCAGAAGAAGTTCGTGGATTACCTTACAAATGAATCCAAAGAATTATCAAATGAGATCGTTAGTGGCATGTATCAAAAACTCATTCATGTCTGAAAACATCATATAATTATTCTGAATGCACTAAAAATGTAACTCCAGAATCCTAAAAGTAAAGAAAATATCAGGAAAATTAAAAGTGGAAATTAGGTTAAAGGGCTACTTTTTGTAGAGTAATAAGTTATAAGGACAATACTTCTAAATAATAAGTTTTAAGGGCAATTTTGGAGAAAAAACATAAAAGCGGTTATCCTTTTAAGTTTATACAGGAAAAAGATGAATTCATTTATCATTATTTATGTATAACGTTAAAAAATAACCGCTTTTATTTTTTTCTGCCAAATTATCTTGAAAACTTATTTTTTAGAAGTATTGTCCTTAAAACTTACTACTCGGAACAAATAAGCTGTGACACTCCACGTCCGTTAATGTCACTCTTTGTCAGAATGCATTAAGTTTTGTCAAGCGTTATAGGTAAACAGAAACATTACAAGACAGATATAAAATAAAAATGAAATTTAAAACTTTATTAAACAGAAAACATCGTGGTCCAAAACATAGTTACATCATAAGTCTGAAATACAGAAAACCCATTGCATCAACTTAAAACTTCTGTCTTGTACTAAAATCATCGGAGTACAATAATAAAAGAAGCATAGTTCCCCATAAATATAGCCATATCAGAGAAGAAAGAAAATCAAAGCGGTACATCTAAGCATTTCCAAGCAGAATGAAAGAGAGAATTCAAATAAAGCCTGAGTATTCCCACCTTGAGAACCTGGGAGGAACGGAAAGAGAGAGAAGAGGAAACAAAATGGGTCAGACATAAAGTCTGGCGAGTCCAGTTACTTTTATCATACAAATAAATAAAAGCATTATGACAAGCATACAAACTGGATGAGAGAGATAACAACATCATAAGGTAGGTATGACAGACTGAGCAGGACAAACAGAATAAGCATGACGGGATATATTGCGCTTCTCAAGTACTTTTCTTTGCATCAATACTAGTATAACAAGAAGAAGATGATCCCAACAAGAACAAAATGGTACGATTGGGTGTACTTCTAGTAACAGGTTTTACCCCCAATGATAATAACAGGTAGCCTAACAAGAATGACATGAGTTACACACAACAAGAATAACAAGCTCCCAACAAGCAAGACTAGATGTACCCAAATTACTACACCCAATCGATCGGCTCTCTATCCCGTAGATACTCTGTACCGGCCCCACAGTTGGATGTATCACTTCCTAAAGTGTCAACCCATTATTTTCAGGATGTGCACAATCACATCGACTAATGTCATAGTGTCTTATCTTTCCAAGCAAGCGGACCCATGCACGCACATGACTCCGATGGAATGCGCTGTCAACACCCTCACCTAAGTGACCTCTTATAATCAGCTCAGTATGCATGCCCTGACCTAGTTCGGAGTATTCATTTGATACCTATATGGGTTACTGACTGAAACGGATCCCACACAACAGATGATACATGCTTCCCTCCTAGGCTTGCATCCCCACTACTAGGATTGTAATAGGTTATGCCTAACAGTTTAACAAGGTTGCATAACCCCCACATGTAAAACAAGTTAAGTTTGTCGTGTGTGAGTGTGTATATATATATATATATAACCCGCCGCCACATATTTAACAAGATTAACTTAACCCCCACTGATCCAAGAAAGTTCAATTAACCCCTAATCAATTTAACAGGTTCATGAAACCCCCCACAGATTTAAACAGATTGAGAATTACAGGGTAACAAGTTACCCGTTTGTGGCTTATTAATGGACTAGACCTCTCACATCAAGTCTACTACTTGTGGATGTTGGATATGCCCGGCTGTTCCGGACAGGCTTCTACCACAAGATGGACTTAACGTCGTGTCTTAGCACCGTTACATGTACATTTATGCACTCGACCCCTCACATTAATTTAACCACTTGTGGACGTTTGATTTTTCGGGTGGTTCCGGCCAGACTTCTACCACAAGTGTAATCTAACCACGTGTCTAAGTGCGGTTATAGTTTCTAATTGTTGTAAATCTAGGCATGTTCATTATTAACCAGTTTTCATGTTTATCCAAGATTAGGCCCCAAATCCTAGTTTGATTCATAATACAAGTTATGGCCAAATTAAAGTTTTAGATCAAGGTATAAATTATGCCCAAATCTCCATCATGTTCTAATATAAGTTATGCCCTAAATTAACATTCCCCATAGTTCCCAATTTCGCGCGCTCGCATATTTCAGTGATAGGCCTAGGCTCAAAGGTAGTCTGGCTATAAAACTTGCATCCACTAGCAAAAACTTGCATCCACTTGCATCCATCAAACATAACATGCTTCAAACACATGTTTACGTACATGGGTTTCCTACCTAAAGGTCGAAGATTCGATCGATATGATATACTTAAAGGATAGAAACAAGTACGAATGAAAGCTTTGGATAAAGAAGTTAAGAACATACCCTAGAAAAGAAAAGGGTACGAAGCGCAAATATTGTCTTCAGTCTCCAAATTTGCATTCTCGGGGTCTTCTCCCCATTGAACTTTCATCAACTTAACCTCTCGGTTGCGTAGCTTCTTAACCTATGATCCCAGAATACGGGTAGGGACTCGTCTAACTGTCGCCTCCTATTCCACCTCCACTTCCTCAAGCATACTCGGCTCAACTACTTCTGCAATATTATGCAAGCACTTTCGTAAATGAGAAACATGGAAAGCATCAAGAACATCGGACAGTCTCTCTAGTAGCTTTACTCTATAGGCCATTTGGTCAGTCCTTTCGATTATGGGAAATGGCCCTACAAATCTTGGTGCCGATTTCCCTACAAATCTTGGTGCCAATTTCCCTACAGATCCAAAATGAACCTCATTCCTCAAAGGTGATACCTTGATGAAAACCATGTCTCATACTTCAAACTCAATATCGGTCCTTCTCTTATCTGCGTAGGACTTTTATCTGTACTGAGCTGTCTTCACACGCCTTCGAATAAGATCAATCTTTTCTGAAGTTTCTCTAATCAACTCAGGTCCAAGTAGAAGCTTTTCTGTAGACTCCCACTAACAAGTTGGTGATCTACAGGGTCGTCCGTACAATGGCTCGAAGGGTGCCATGCCAATGCTAGCCTGATAACTGTTGTTGTGGGCGAACTCTACACAAGGAAGATGTTCTATCCAAGTCCCTCCGAAGTCTAGGATACACAGTCTTAAAAGATCCTCAAGAACTCTATTCACCCTCCCTGTCTGTCCATCGGTTTGCGGGTTATAAGTGGTGCTTAAAAACAAATGTGTACCTAATGCCTCTTATAAGCTCCTCCAAAACTCACTGGTGAAAATGGGGTCCCGATCACTCACAATACTGGAAGGTATTCCATGTAAGCGGACAATCTCATGAAGATAAACTGCTGCCAACCATGTTACCGTCCTCTTACTGGTAACAGGAATGAAATGAGCACTCTTAGTAAGCCTGTCAACTACAATCCAAATACTGGTGTTGTCTTTCCTCGATCTAGGCAAACCATCAATGAAATCCATATAGACGCTCTCCGACTTCCACTGTAGGACTTCCAATGGGCGAATTAAACCTTGGGGCTTCCTTTGCTAGCTCAGCCTTGACTTATTGGCAAACCAAAAATCGAGAAACGAACTCCGCTACATCTTTCTTCATCCCGACCCAAAAGAAAACCCTCTTCATATCTCTATACATCTTATCACCTCCTGGATGATCCTAAAATGATGGGATTCCTCAAGGACTGTCTTCAACAAACTCCCAACTTATGGAACATAAAGCCTTCCATCGCGTTGCAACCATCCCTTATCATCCGTAGCATATCTACTAAGGAGACTGTAAGTCTCGCCTCTACTGATCATATCCAAGATATTTGCTAGTTGTGGGTACTCTCACTATGAAGTTCCTATCTGATCCAACAAAGTAGGTCACACCTTTAATGATGCCAATAAATCAGGTGTGAACTCGGTGAAGGGTCTAAAATCAAAAGTCGATATAAACTCCAAGCTCTGCCTCTCTATAAACAGGGGACTCAATGTCATCCTCTGCCTACTCAATGCATCCGCCAACACATTACCCTTGCCAGGGGTATAAGCTATCTCAAAGTCATAGGATGCTAGGAACTCATCCATCTTTGTAGCCTCAAATTGAGATCCTTCTGCTAGAACAAGTACTTGAGAGATTTATGATCGGCGTACAACTCGAACTTCTCTCCAAGTAGGTAATGGTGCCAAGTCTTAAGCGCGAATACTAAGACAACTAACTCTAAGCCATGGGTAGTGTAGTTCTTCTCATGAACTCTTAACTATCTACCTCCATAACATACCACCCTTCCCTCTTGCATCAGAACCGCACCTAGCCATGTACCACATGCATCAGTGTATACTATGAACACCTTGTTCCCATCAGGCAAAGTCAAGACTGGGGCCGTTATCAGAGCCCTCTTCAATCACTGGAAAGCATCCTCACAGTCTATACCCCAAGAAAATGTCAGATTCTTCTTCATCAATCTGGTGAGTGGGGCTGATATCTTTGTGAAGCCCTTAATGAACTTCCTATAATAGACCGCTAAACCAAGAAAATGTCCCATCCTTAGAGACCTCCTGCCCTAGAAATCTCACCTCTTTTCTCTAAAAATGACATTTGGAGAATTTCGCCTTAAGTTGGTGTGCAAAGGGTTGTTAAAACCTCCCATAAATGTCGGGCATGCTCTTCCTCGCCCTTCGAGAAAATCAAGATGTCATCAACAAAGACCACAATAAACTTATTTAGGAACTCTCGAAACTCCCTACTCATCAGATCCAAAAAATAGACTGGTGAATTCGTCAACCCAAAAGGCATGACGAGCCACTCGAATAAACCATTAGGATTTCTAAAGGCGGTCTTGTCTATATTGTCCTCGGGCACCCTCAACTGAAGAAACCCCGTGGCCAAGTCTAACTGAGAGAAAAAAGACGCACCAACAAGCTGGTCAAACAAATCATTTATCCTCGGAAGTGGGTGCCTATTCTTCTTGGTGAGCTTATTCAACTCTCTGTAATCTACACATAAGCGAAGCGAACCGTCTGCCTTAGTGGCGAATACTACTGGAGCATCCCATTCAGATATGTTTTTCCTAATAAACTCTTTCTCAAGTAGCTCCCCTACTTGCTTGTTAATCTCCCTCCTTTCTCTCGGAGCCATATGGCACATAGGCAATGTAACTGGCTTTGCATTGTCCACCAAGTATATACGAAAATCAATCTTGCACCTCGGAGGTAAGCCCCGAACCTCCTCAAAAACATCAGGATACTCACAGGCTATTGGTACATATCGTTGATCATCAATAGATGCATCAAGAGACTCTAGGAAACTAAGCATGACAGACTCTTTAGGGTCACAAGAAATCTCGAGGGTCCTCCCATGGCAGGTCAAAATTCCAACAACCCTCCTCTCACAATCCAGAATGGTACCGTACATGGCTAGCCAATCCATCCCTAGAATCAAACTATAGCCCACGATACCAAGCACATATGCGTCGCATTCAAACTCGACGCCCAACACAGATATTCTCAAACCCCGACAAATCATAGACAAATGAGTCATACACCCAATGGGTTTTGAGACAACAACGAAATCCAAAACCATACTAATACTAAGGTGCAGAGACTCAACCACAGAATCAGATATAAAAAATGCGAAGCGCTAGAATCAAAAAGAGTTCTAACAGGATGATTGGAAAGTGAAATCAAACCTTCAACAGAAACTTTCCTACCTCTATCCAGCACATCGGCCACGAGAGCATGCACCTGCCCTCCAGAAGTTCCTGCCCTTTGGCCTTGACCTTGCTTCTTCGGGCACTCCCTAGGATAGTGTTCGACCTCTCCACAATGGAAACAAGCATTCTTCTTTCTTTTGCAGTCTTTGACCAAATGACCCTCGCGTCTGCAATTATGACATTTCCTCTTATCTCAAGCTTTGTCATTTTTTCCGCCCTTCTTTTATTGTTGTTGTTGTTGTTGTTCTTTATTGGGTCACACTTTCTTGTTTTGTGTTTCCTCAATCTTAGCCTCTTTCTTTCCACCTTTGTCTTCTTTATGCGTCAATGTCATATCAACGAGTTTCTAAAAAGTTGCTTCCATCGGAATATGAGACATAGCCAACCCATGAAGGGGTTCATTCAATCCTCTAGGAAACCTTAAAGCTTTCTTGTGTGGGGTATTCACTAACTCCAAACCAAACCTCGCCAATTGATTGAATTTATTAACATACTCTTTGACAGACATGGCCCCTTTCTTAAGTGCCAAAAACCTTTCCATTTGCATACTTTGCTCGGCTTGAGAAAGAACTTCATTTCGAATCTCTATCGGAAATCATCCCAAGTCTCAATTGGACGTTCTGCTTGCGTCACTTCCCATGGGAATGAAGCCTCATCTTTCAACTGGCAAACGACCAACTGAATCTTCCTACAGTCGTTAACCTCGAAAATCCCAAATAAATCCTCCATCTCTTTGAGCCAATTCCTTGTTTCTACAAAAATCTCAGTTCCTCGAAGTGGCTTCCCTCTCATAGCACAGAAGTCCTTACATATCTTGGAGAAATTATCTGCTCACGGAGGGGGAGGAGAGGGACATCGGCTGCGGCTGGGGGAGGGGCGTCTGCTTGGCCTCCGGCAGGCGCCGTAGCCTCAAGATACCTATGGAACTAAGCCGGTGTCGTAGCGCCCTCGAGAAGAATCGGTTCCCTAGACATGCTGAAAAAGAAAAGAAAAAGGGATTCAGATAGAGAGTTGAAAGATATTCTTTATGGCTTTGGGAATATGTTT
Organism: Allium sativum; assembly: GCA_030737875.1. Classification (NCBI taxonomy): domain Eukaryota; kingdom Viridiplantae; phylum Streptophyta; class Magnoliopsida; order Asparagales; family Amaryllidaceae; genus Allium; species Allium sativum. The sequence goes on along the minus strand of CM060924.1, from coordinate 470,566,401 downwards.
TTCAGAATAGAGTTTTCTTTTGAAAATGCTTTCTTTTAAAACCTTCCTAAAAATAATTTTCATAATATTTTATCTGATCTGGTAACCTTCAGCTCTGATACCAAATGTGACCCCCGCGTGCGTTAATGTCACTCTTTATCAGAATGCATTAACTTTTGTGAACTGTTATAGGTAAATAGAAATAAAAACATTACAAGACGGATATAAAATAACAATGGAATTTAATCCTTTATTAAACAAAAAACATCATGGTCTAAATCATTGTTACATCATAAGTACGAAATACAGAAAACCCATTACATCAACTTAAAACTTCTGTCTTGTACTAAAATCATCAGAGTACAATAATAAAAGAAGCATGATTCCCCATAAATGTAGTCATATCAGAGAAGACAGGAAATCAAAGTGGTACATCTAAGTATCTCTAAGAAAAATGAAAAAGAAAATCCAAATCAAGCTTGAGTATTCCCACCCTAAGAACCTCGGGGAGAAACGAAAGAGAGAGAAGAGGAAACAAAATCGGTCAGACATAAAGTCTGGCGAGTCCAATTACTTTTAGCATATAAATAAGTAAAAGCATCATGAAGGCATATAATCTGGATGGGAGAGATAACAACATCATAAGGCAGGTATAACAAACTGAGCAGGATAAACAGAATAAGCATGACAGAATACATTGCGCTTCTCAAGTACTTTTCTCTGCACCTATACTAGTATAACAAGAACAAGACGATACCAAGTAGAACAAAATGGTAGGCTTAGGTGTACTTCTAGTAACAGGTTTTACCCCAACGATAATAACAGGTAGCCCAACAGGAATGACAGGTGTTACACCCAACAAGAATAACAGGCTCCCAACAAGCAAGACTAGATGTACCCTAATTACTACCCTCAATTGATCGGCTCCATATCCAATAGATACCCTGTGCTGGCCCTACTGTTGGATGTACCACTTCCTAAAGTGGCAACCCGTTATTTTTAGGATGTGCGCAACCATATCTACCGATGTCACAACGTTTTATCTTTCTAAGCAACGCGGACCCATGCGCGCACATGATTCTGATGGAATGCGCCTTCAATACCCTCACCCAAGTGACCTCTTATATTCAGCTCAGCAAGCATGCTCCGACCCCGACCTAGTTCAGAGTACTCGTTTGATACTTATGGGTTACTGGCTGAAACAGATCCTACACAACAGACGATACAAGCTTCCCTCCTAGGCTTGCATCCCCACTGCTAGGATTTTAACAAGTTTTTTCTAATAGTTTAACAAGGTTGCATAACCCCTACATGTAAAATAGGTTAAGTTTGTCGGGTACATACATACATATATACATACATACATACATATATATATATATATATATATATAACCCACCCCTACATATTTAACAAGATTAACTTAACCCCCACTGATTCAAGCAAGTTCACTTAACCCCTAATCAATTTAACAAGTTCATGTAAGCCCCGCCCCCCAGATTTAAACAGATTTAGTATTACAGGTTAACAAGTTATCCGTTTATGGTTTATTAATGGACTAGACCTCTCACATTAAGTCTACTACTTGTGGATGCTGGATATGCCGGGTTGTTCCGGGTTGGCTTCTACCACAATTCGGACTTAACCTCGTATCTTAGAACCGTTATGTGTACATTTATGCACTCGATGCCTCACATTAGATTAACCACTTATGGACGCTGGATTTGTCGGGCGGTTCCGAGCAGACTTCTACCACAAGTAATCTAACCACGTGTCTAAGTGCGGTTACAGTTTCTAATTGCTGTAAATCTGGGCATGTTCATTATTAACCAATTTTCATGTTTATCCAAGATTATGCCCTAAATCCCAGTTTGATTCATAATACAAGTTATGCCCAAATTAAAGTTTTAGATCAAGGTATAAATTATGTCCAAATCCCAATCATGTTCTAACATAAGTTATGCCCTAAATTAACATTCCTCATCGTTCCCAATTTCGTGCACTCACATATTTCAATGATAGGCCTAGGCTTGAAGGTAGCCTGGCTATAAAATAAAAAGGGAAGGAGGGAGAGAAGAGAACATCAATAAGCATAATAACAAAACATGCATAATATGTCAACAATGGGCACACTAATTGAATGGGCATATGGGGAAAGAAATAGGCATAATGGCAGAATGAACATATGATTACAAACTTAGGCATGATAACAAATCAAGCATATTAGGAATAGTCATATGAGAAATAATTAGCAGATTAAGTGAACAAGTAATAGCAGATCTGTTTAGCTATGACTCAAGTTATTAACAGGCACTGATTTAGATCAACCTTATGAACATGTCAGGAATACTTTTTACATATTTACATCATAAAATAACATAGACTCATTGTGACTAGATCTAAGGAACAGAGAAGTGATTGTTGATGACATAGCAGAGATCCTTGAATCCGTATAACTTTTTATTGCAGAAGAATAGGCTATTTTAATTTGAGATGGGGCAGCACCTCGTTGTCTCCATTGTTTTTGGTGAATAAAACAATGAGAATCATTCCTATTTATAGCCTAAGGTCAATGAATCTTGCTTAGAAATGCGTCCAAGTGCACAGAATGGATCTGCCCAGATCTGACTGGGGTCGACCCCGGGGTCGACATAGGGGTCGACACCCCTGTGGAGGGATCAACCCATGGGGTCGACACCTATAGGGGACGGGGTCAACCCCTAACGGGCTGATTTCCCCCCTTCTCTCGCTGTTTGATTTTGAATTTTGAATCTGTTTTGTTTATATATAAATGGCTTATATGTATATAAACTTCAAACCTTAATATCTTCTTCATACGGTATCCGTTTTATGCAAACTCGGAGTCTATCTTAAGAAAAATTCAGAGACGAAAGCAATGGTGCAATCCGTTTTACTTAATTCCCAATATTTAATTAATTATTCTTTAGTTTATCATTATAATGTTCTTTAAAATTACGGGGTATTACATAAGCCCTTTAAGTGAAAATCCCCAAATTAAAACCATCGCGAATTGCCAACTCATGGGCAAAATAAGTAAAATCTACAGCAAGGTAATTACAAGAAATATTGATCATGCAACGGAAATCTATAATAAAGAAACCACCTGAGATGCTTATAATGATATCTATAATCATTAAATGATAATACCAACCATTTGTTCAACAATCAAATAAAATAGAAACTCATCAAAAATATATCTGAAAGCAACATGTTATTCGAAACCATACGAATGGCATTAAAAATGCAATTTAAGAGACCCACCTGCTATCCAAAAGTGGGAGTATCAGAAAACCACACATTAATCAAGGAAACTAACAATCCAGAGATTTATCAAGCAAAAGAATCAAAATTCACCAATAATTGCCCGCTCAAGAATGATGCAAAGATAGAAAGCAAGAATCATGAAATCAGAAATTTCAAACATAAAGAAACATAGTATGTTAGAAAATCCTTGTAGAAAATTACAAAGAAACTAGGACTGGTAGTCCAAATGAATCAAGTGAAACTATTGAGGGCAAATAATAGCAATTCAATCAATCAGTGAAATATAGCAAAACTTTATTCAGTAGAAATACCTAATCAACTTGATATAGTTGCCCCATAACTTTTAATTTGTTGAAACAACAATGAAAATCCATATTATTATGGGATGTAAGGAATTAAAAGTCGTCCAAAGCATTAAAAATGACCAATTCATAGTAGGAATTAGGGAAGCATATAGTAAAGAAATGCTTGGATCTATTTCAAGGTTAAATCAATCTTACTTAGCTTTTCATCTGCCTAACAGTTCAATAGGAGCTCTGTTCAGTTTTCTAGCTTATTCAGTTGCTAAAATCTCTTTAATCTTATTCTAATATTAATCCATGGTAGAGATAATTATGCTGAATATCTTTTATTGCTACCCTTTGATGAAGATTTTCTTCCTTTAAAAATATATTGATATATGTAAGTAGATGGAATCTGACTTATCCATTGTAGCAACTTCTTTAATTCTTTTGTATCGTAGAACATAGTTATTCTTATTCGATCTCTTGTTATTTTTATCAAATCTTAAGTCCATGTATATATTGATGGTATTCTTATAGAATTTCAAGGTTCTTTACAAGGAATCTTCGCTTTCTTTAGCCACAGATGTAATAACTGGATTTCCTCTATTTATTTACAAGATATTCTTTATCTTAGGGTGCATTATCATGATTAACCTTTCCTTATGAAATGAATGTCCCTTATTTATTAGGGAATGAAGTGAGTAATTCTTATCTTAGAGTATAATGAAGAGAATGGTTGACCCTTCCCATATGAGGTACTCCATTAGATGAAAATGAACCATACAGACTACTTAGTCTAGGCTACTTAGCCCTCTCCATCCAGGAGGATTCTAGTAGATGAATATGAATAATGTAGGCTATTTAGTCCTTCCCTCCAGGCGGATTCTAGTTGATGGAAATAAAAAGTGTAGGTTATTTTGCTCTCTACCTCTAAGAGGACTCCAATTGATAGAGATGAAGAGTTGCTCTGGATTTGACGTTGAAGGCTTGGAGGAGCTCTGGATTGGACATCAGAGGTTGAAAGAGTGCTCCTAATTGGACATCAAAGGCTTAGAGGAGCTCCAATTTAGACATCAGAGGCAGAATACGTGCTCCCAATTGGACATCGAAGGCCAAGAGCTGCTCTAGATTGGACATAGGAGGCTAAAGACCCCTGAAGGATGACTCTAATATGGAGTTAAAAATAGACTTTGCTTTTTGAAAGCTTTTTATAATGTAATAAGTCGCATATTGGAAGTGAATATTTTTCAAGAGTTTGATGTATCCTATGCTTTGGAAAATACTTTTAGAATGAAATTAATTTCAATTATTTTTTTGCAAATCATGCTATTAGTGCAAATTTTTTAAAAGTGCTAAGGACCAAGCTTGCCTATATCGGATAATGAATGCTTTTTTAAGAAGGTATTCGAGAGTAGAAATTATCCATGCGATGAAATCATGTATGGTCAAATCACTCAGTATTACTTTGTAAAAAGAGATGTCTTATTTATAAATCTAAAAGATCATGATTCATAAACTAATAGATTTCGCTGACAAGATTTCACTTTTCTTTGAGAATCCTTCAGCATGAAAGAGTTTTGAGAATTTACCCTCCTTTAGGGATTAATTTAATGATCTTGAAATTAGTGGAGGCAACTTTTCCAAAATAGCTTTTTTCCTTGGGAAATTGTATCTTGTTATATTTGTGAATCCATAGATCTTAAAGCATGGATAGATTTTGTTTTTACCTACAAAGATACTTGGATTTTTATCAGTACATGATTTATTTTAGAACATAGATCATATGAAAATAGCGAAATATTGAAATAAACAAAGTAAAGGGTGGCCATCATATAAGGCAAACAGTAAATAATTGTTGTCGAATGCATTTTTCTTCTTTTCATTCTCTTAGGGTCAGTTTGTTATCTTTGATAAATCCTATAGAAGTTTAGCTCTAGCCAACGAAACCATTTTCCCTAGGGCTTGTCAATGGTTTGTGTCATGTCATGTGTCTAGTGATAGCTGCAATATCTCCTTCCATCGGTTAGCTCAATGTTTATTTTCTTTACGAGGAATTAAGGAATTTCCAACATTATAATAAATAAATGTGAAAGAGAGAGAGATTTAATGTTAATGGTTAAATTGGTAGACCCTTTATTAGGTTTCTCTCCTACTTCCTTACCTTTTAATCTTTCGATATAAAGGGTATAAGTTTAAAACTTCCTATTTCTGTAGAATTTCCTAGGTGTTTTTACTTTCCTTCATTCGGATAAATTTGTTGCCTAGAGTATAAAAGTTATGCATTCCCTTGCATCCATGCAAGTAAAGTTCTCTCTAAAAGGTAGACTGTTCGAATAGTCTTAAATGTATTGCCACAAGATTTTCCAGGTCAATATAATTTTTTACTTTGGATCGTTCAACATAGTGCCTATTCACATAATTTTTAAGTGATTCTACTGGTCTTTGCTTGATGTTGAACAATTCATATAGTTCAACAGTCGAGCTCTTATATATATGGAATTGTGTTAAGAACTAAGTTGAGAATTGTTCCCAAGTATCTATGATAAGTCCCTGGTAATTTCTATATCATTTTATAGTTGTCCCAAGAAAGATAGCTAGAAATATCTTACACTTAATTTCCTCGGGAATATTATACGGGATCTTATAACTCTCAAAAATGGCAAGATGATCATTTATATCAATATTTTCATTGTATATAAGCCAGGAAGTTTTGAGGTTAACCTTAACCTCTATGTCTATGACTTGCTTTGATAATAATTCCTTGTGATTTGGTTATTTCTTTTGAACCATATAATATCTTCGCTTTATTGATGGAGGTATGTGGTATTATTTGTTTGACTTTATTTGCTGCAAAAGATTTCTGTAGGACATTTTCATGGGCAATTTCTCTTGAGATGATGATTTGTTGTATTAAATGTTGAGCTCTTTATGATGGTTACACTACCTCTATATGGCCGGATTGAAATTTGGAGCGATATTACTTTTTAAGTCTATGATTTTTTTTGAAAACGAAAAAATAATATAACAAAAGAGGAGAATCTAGCCATTCGCCAATGGCTCACAAAAAACGATTTCTACTGAATGCAGAAACTGTGCACACACATAAACAAAAAACAGAACAAAAAACATCTAATACCAAAAGCAGAAAAAAGCCAAAAGAAAGCACACCAGCAATCAAGGCAAAAGAAGCCTCAACTAACGGTCGCTAAAGCAAAAAGCAGTGGTGAAAACCTCAAGCTACACATAAGACGTACGTAGAGCTAGAGTAATTGACAAGCCCTTCAAGGAAGGCCATAAGCAAAGGTTGGGAAGTCCAAACTGACGGCTCAGAACCTTCGATACCTCCAGCTCTCCACATGCTCCATCATATCCAAGGTGGCGAGCGAAACCTAAGAAAAGCATCAATCTCCATGCTCCATCAAAAACTCCAACCTCACCTGCTCCAGCAAACCCATCTGGTATGAAGTATCGATAGCACCAACCAGCTTTAGATAGAACAAATCCAACAACTTGTAATCCGGGATCTACACAACTAGCAAACAACATAAGATTGGTTATAGGGGCAGTGTGGGAAAGTGATAAAAATAGCCATAAACATAAACAAAGAAGCAAAAAATCAACCAATACCTGCCCTTGGAGTGGCCGAAACCGATGAAACATCAATGGTAAAAACCAACCTCCTAGAGAGGGAGCCGATGACTCCCTTGAAAGGCCTACCTCGAAACGCAAGGAACACATCATTCCTTACTTTCTGGATGATGGTAGGAGTGTCCATAGCAACTTCATTAGATACTGCTGTAACACCCCGCCTCCGCTAGGGTCACTCACAAAGGAATGCACTAGCTTTAGAGGGGCATTATTGGTAAACATGCACAGAAATATCACAAGACAGAACATATAAAAATAGCGGAAGTAAAATCAAACTTTCATAACATGAATAAATAAGGTCTAAAGCCTTTTACATCAGAGTACATCAAAACCTGTCTTGCAATAGTAAAGAAGCATAAAGACATTTTCATAAATTATTCCCCAAGTAAAAACAGTAAAGTAGCCATTAGCCAAGAAAAGTCCAAGCCATTCATGATGACCTTCAAGCAGAAGAAGTCCGAACTAAACAACAGTATTTCCTCCCTGTAACCTGGGGGAAACGGAAGAAAAGAGGCGAAACAAAACGGGTCAGTCAAAAAGACTGAGTAAGCCCTATCTACTATTAGCATAAAAACTAGTAAAGTTAACTGACATGAGAAACTGAGATGAACATAAGCATGATGACAAGATAGATAAGCTAAATCAAAATAACAGGATGAACTACTGAACTCAGATAAACTAAGGTGTCATGATAAATTACGATGTCAAGATAAAACAAGGTATCACATCGTTAGGTTTCTATCAAGTATAATATCCCCAAGATATCTATCACGTATAACGTCCCATGATATCTATCCTGCATTTTAGCTCTGCACCTACCGTACTAGTATCCCCACCGTATCATGTGTTAACCAAGAATGACCCTCACTCAAAAGTCGTGTAATGGTCCATGTCAACCTAATATATCGCATATATAGGTTACTCAACTTGTATGTTTTATTCCATGTAAATGTTCAGTCCCTTGCCGTAGACCATACGGGCTTTCCCATGAGATTCTACATTACTTTAACATAGTTCCATGATCCTTAAGATCGGTTTGGACTGTTACCCTAAACCTAGCTAGGGTCTTCCAACATGAATTATCGTTTGTACAACTAGGACTTATGCTACCTAGGGCCACTAGGGATTACGCTTACCTATTGCACGTTTTCGTATCTCGGTTTTGGTTCAACCACCCAGGGCCACTGGGATTTACGCTAACCGTCAACCGCGCCCTTTTTCCCACGCATTCATCCTGAATCGTTTTCCATGACTGTATGCACATGTATCACATCGTGCCATCCGAGTCCTGTCACAGGGCAGATCGAGAAATACAGGACTCGGTCGGGAGCTTTCGATTTATCTGCCGATGCAGATGCTAAGGTCTGTTTTTCTATACGTGGCTATGGTCCCACGCGACCCCTCCCTCAACTAGTGAAAGACAAGACAGGATAAATCCTGTATGAGAACACACTACTGGCCAACCCACAATCCTAGCCTTACCGCAACCATAATTAGATAGCAATTATGGTCTATTGGGTGTTCTCTGCCTTTCCGTACGTACACGCTTGACCAAAGATGGTAGGTAGTCTGACGAAATGCTATCTAGGGTACGACCGTGTATCGTCGACTATCCCCTATCCATCCCCGTCTTTAGGTCGCTCGCATAGCAACCAAGGCATACTCTTGGTTCTTCTAACGCAGACCTTAACCTCTCATGAGCCTAGTATAATCACCTGGCAGCTCATAGAGGGATACCAAGAATACCCTCACGTTCCTCGAAGCCGCTGCTTCGTTACCCAGTTCGCTGGAGCCTTTATCTAAATCAGATACTTGCTCCTACTCGTATACTTAACCGATGACCTACCGTATCAGGTTACTCATCTATCTATGAACTGGTCTAAATTTCCTTGACTAAGAATCATTACTTAGTTATTCCTCAACTAAGGTTTACCACTTAGCCTTATTCCCGTTATCCTTGTTAACTACGGTTATCCCCTATCCTCAGAACTAGGGTTTACATAATGGATTAAGTGTCACTTAAGTTCATGACTTAACCGGTCTACCAATCATGTCAAAATTGGCTAAGTATCCAAGTCCAAGACTTAACCCGTCTTCAAATCATGTCAAAATTGGCTAAGTATCCAAGTCCAAGACTTAACCCTACAAACCATGCTCACGTTGGTTAAGTACGTATTAAGCAATTCACGACTTAACCTCGTCCAATTATCATTCTAGATTGGTTAAGTATATATTAACTTGACCCTATCAATTTACTCAGTCAAATCGGTCAAGTGTATTCAAGCGATTCGTGACTTAGCCTTATCATGTTTTCACGTTAGATCGGTTAAGTATAGGTTAACTTAACCTCAATAAATTCACGAGTTAGATTGGTTAAGTATAGGTCACTTAACCACATCAATTCATCATGTTTAGATTAGTTAAGTGTTTAAATTAACCCCATTAAACTACCAAGTGGGATTAATTAAGTCTAGGCTAACTTAACCCCATCCGATTTCCATGTTTAGACTAGTTGAGTCTAATCTTAACCCCATTCGTTAACCGTATTTTTCGGTTAAGCGTCATTAAGAAAACTTACTTAACCTTACCAAGTTATCGCGTTGGATTGATTAAGTGTTGGTTAACTTAACCCCATCCACTAGTCATATAAAAATGGTTAAGTGTCATTAGGCAAATCAAGTTACTTAACCTACCCAACCTTGTCATGTTTTGTTAAGTATCATTAGCCTAATCAAATTACTTAACCCATTTGTCCATGTCATATTTGGTTAAGAGTCATTAATCAAATTAACTTAACCATATCATGTGGCGTTAATTACTTAATGCACCTTCACCTCTCACATTAGACTTTGTTGTGGTTACTAGTTAAGCCGGTCGGTTCCGGGTAGCTTTACACCACAACTTGGTCTAACCTCGGGTTCAAGCACAACATGACCAACTTCTCACATTGGGTCCTATTGTTTGCAACTACTAGTTAGGCCGGTCAGTTCCGGGTAGTTTTACGTTGCAAACTCAACCCAACCTCGAGTTGGCCACACTTATATTATCTAAGTGTCATGTCCATCATGTTTCCCAAAACATGTTACAAGTTTTCAAGCATTTGGGTAGACCTAACTTAATAGGTAAATTCCCAAAGGGTAGACCTAACTTAATAGGTAAATTCCCAAGCTTATGTTTTTATGCATACTTACATGTCAACTTCCATGTTATATTTCAAGTCATGTTTTCAAGTTGTATTTTCATGTCATTAGAAATTACCCATAACATAACCCAACGCTTTTAAACTCGCATATACGTTCGCGACAACGTAATGGATTAAAAGAAGAGACTTGGCAAAGGCATGACAAAAATGGATATTAAGCCACAAGTTAATCATGGTGGCAAATGAGGCACAAATGTGTTCATTAACTTGCATGTTACATTCTTAAGCCTTAAAACATGCATAAACCCAAACTTGACACATAAGCGAATCATGGTGACAAAAGATATGGAATGATGACTAGTAATTCGCATATATCATCATATAAGGGTTATGACTTCATATGCAAGTTGACATAAAGGTTATGAGGGTTCTCATGTTGCCTAATGCAACATTTCAACATAAAGGTTGTAGCTTTTAGCTCACAAGATCAGGATAATGACTTCATAAACTTGCATGACATGATAGCATGTATCGTACTCAATGATCAAACCCAAACTTGCAACATGAACATTTAACTTCATAGTTAATATCTAAGAGTAGGGAAAGGGCTTACATTGCTATGTAGGCACAAAAGATATGACAAAGCCCTTATGCAATCAAATAGACCCAAAATGCAAGCTCTAACATAAAAACCCTTGAGCCAAAATGATCAAAACCCTTGCTTTATGATGCAAAGATAGAAACTTGACTTGAATGCAAGCTAATGACACTCATACAAGCTTGAAAACACTTGTATGCATGGAAAATCTCTCATAGAAACCATTTAGAAATTTTATGAAGAGAGTGGAGGCCATGAGAGGTAAAATTTTGCCATAGTTTAGTTGCATGAATGAATAATGAGGATTTAGGATAGGTTAGGGTCTTATTTATAGATTAGGCAAGTGTTTTAGGCCATAGGATTAAACCTAGATTCAATCCAAGCCATCAAAGCATGTCTTGGGGAAGAAGTCAAGTGTAGGAACCATTTAGGGCCTTTAGATTAAAGATGAACCATGAGAACCATCCAAATGCAAAATCTGCATTTGAGCGAATCGGCCCACGGGTTGACAGCCAAACACCCTGGATTAACCCCTAGTCGACCCAGCGTGCTCGGGTCGACCTCAAAAATCGGCCGGTTCAGTTATTCCCCTCTCCCAATTCGCTGTTTTGAACATTTTTGCATATTTATTTAATTTTCAATTATATATATATCAATATATATATATTTCTCTGCGCAACCCATTTCACTTAATTAAGTATACTTTAATTTGGGAATTTTTCGTGAAACTTCGCGAGGCCATATCTTGGTCATACGGACTCCGATTCTCGAAAACTCAGACTCTATTTCGCGTATTTTTCCGAGACGAACGCAATGGCATAGCCCGTTTTACTTGATTCAGAATTGAAAATTAAATTCTGCCTTGATTCTCGTCTTAACACGTTATCGAAAAATACGGGTTGTTACATTCTCCCCACCTTTTAAGATTTCGTCCCCGAAATCTCCAAGTTAGGAAGAACATATCCTACCATCCATCATCCATCTACTCAAAACATCATCCACAAGCAACCATTGTCCTTAGATGATTTCTAATGCTGTATGAATATATGCAAAACGTGTGTGTACATGTTCCTTATCTAATGCTAATGATCAGGCCTGAATAATCTTTCTAATGCAAAATATGTATAGTGCCATGAATCCAACATGTATGCAAATAGTCCTAGTCATATAGATACTATATGCGTGCACAATCATTCATTCATATGCAACAACCGCATGATAATACATTCGATTTCATCCATAAACAAGTATAAATACTCGTGCATATGCAATATGAAATGTGACCGAGTCGAGCTAGTATCTAATGTGTATTCACGCATCCACGAGCAACCACTTGCAACCATATCAATCATAACATGTTTCAAATACATGTTTACATCCATAGGGTTCTACCTAGAATTCCCTGAAACAGGGCCGAGAAGATAAACAAGACAAACTCCTTACGGGGTTTGTAACAGAAAGTAGGACCGAAAGGATGTCCACAAAAGATAACCTACAAGTAAGCTCTATAGAAACAGGGATCAAGGATATACTCCCAAAAAGAGATATCATGCGCGTATCTAGTCTTTGACCATCAAAGTCGTATTTCCTCGGGCTTACTTCCATTGTGCCTTGACCGCCCTTTAACTTCGCGATTTCGTAGCTTCTTATTTCCTGCTTCCATAACATGAGCTGAAACTCATTTCTTCGTCGCCTCTCGTTCCACTTGCACTTATCCTTTTTCTAGAATACTTGGCGCAAACATGACTGCGTACTCATGATCTCATGCAAGCTTTCCAAAATTCACTAGTGAATCTTGGATCTCGTTTATATACTATAAGGCATTCCATGTAGAAGAACTTTCTCTTGAAAGTAAACAGATGTCAATCAGGTTATCATGCGCACTTACTAGGGTGATCTCTATAACCCATGCATAAATGAAGTAAACCATCCGTCTTATTGGCGAACACCACTCGATCGGGCTTCAAATTTCCAATAAAGGCATCAAGGGATTCTAAGTAACTAGTCATGACAGAACCTCAAAAAGGTTACCCGATACTTCGAGGGCATTACCAAGGCTAGTCAAAAGGTCTAACTACCCTCCTATCAAAACCAAGAGTGGCACCCCCTACTGGATAACCACTTCATCCCTAGAATCCATCCATAGCTTATAAACATAAGCATTATTTCCAAACTCAACACTTGGCATAGACATTCCCAAATCCAAACAAGTCATGTATAAATGGACTGATTCTCCAATAGTACTTTGAGACAAAAATGGGATTCTCTATTACGTTAGTACTTAAGGTGCAGAGACTCAACTACCGAAGCAGACTTAAATGATGCGGGGATCAAAACAAAGTCTTGGCGGGATGATAGAAAAGAATAACTAGATCTTCAACAAGGATGTTATCCCCCTACTCAGGTACTCTAGTGAGGGTATACAACGATGATCTTGTCCTTGTCCCACAATACTTAACTATCCGTCCCGTTTCACCATACCAAAGATACTTTCTCGTCATGGGTTTCATTGTTCATCTTTCTCCCTCCTTTGAGGACTAAGCCATACCAACAAGTTGCTCATCCTTAAGCTCGTATCCTTTATCCTCTTTCTCACTATCCTTTCTTATTACGCGGCCACTGGTCTCTTGAAAACCACCTCCATCGCATGGAAAGCACTTTCGTAGATAGAAAAGACTAGTCGCAGTTAAAACCACTGTGACTACAGATGGAGGAAAGAAAGGAGAAGAGATTCAATTAAGGAAACAAGGATAGTGCTAAAGGCCTTTGGGGAATAGCCTTTTTCTTTTAAAAGAAAATTTTCTTGAAAAAATGCTTCTTTGTAAACGATTTTCAAATAGTTTTCAGAAGGTCTTTAAAAACTTTTGCCCAGTCCGGTAACCTTCTGCTCTGATACCACGTGTAACACCCCGCCTCCGCTTGGGTCACTCGCAAAGGAATGCACTAGCTTTAGAGGGGCATTATTGGTAAACATGCACAGAAATATCACAAGACAGAACATATAAAAATAGCGGAAGTAAAATCAAACTTTCATAACATGAATAAATAAGGTCTAAAGCCTTTTACATCAGAGTACATCAAAACCTGTCTTGCAATAGTAAAGAAGCATAAAGACATTTTCATAAATTATTCCCCAAGTAAAAACAGTAAAGTAGCCATTAGCCAAGAAAAGTCCAAGCCATCCATGATGACCTTCAAGCAGAAGAAGTCCGAACTAAACAACAGTATTTCCTCCCTGTAACCTGGGGGGGAACGGAAGAAAAGAGGCGAAACAAAACGGGTCAGTCAAAAAGACTGAGTAAGCCCTATCTACTATTATCATAAAAACTAGTAAAGTTAACTGACATGAGAAACTGAGATGAACATAAGCATGATGACAAGATAGATAAGCTAAATCAAAATAACAGGATGAACTACTGAACTCGGATAAACTAAGGTGTCATGATAAATTACGATGTCAAGATAAAACAAGGTATCACATCGTTAGGTTTCTATCAAGTATAATATCCCCAAGATATCTATCACGTATAACGTCCCATGATATCTATCCTGCAATTTAGCTCTGCACCTACCGTACTAGTATCCCCACCGTATCATGTGTTAACCAAGAATGACCCTCACTCAAAAGTCGTGTAATGGTCCATGTCAACCTAATATATTGCATATATAGGTTACTCAACTTGTATGTTTTATTCCATGTAAATGTTCAGTCCCTTGCCGTAAACCATACGGGCTTTCCCATGAGATTCTACATTACTTTAACATAGTTCCATGATCCTTAAGATCGGTTTGGACTGTTACCCTAAACCTAGCTAGGGTCTTCCAACATGAATTATCGTTTGTACAACTAGGACTTATGCTACCTAGGGCCACTAGGGATTACGCTTACCTATTGCACGTTTTCGTATCTCGGTTTTGGTTCAACCACCCAGGGCCACTGGGATTTACGCTAACCGTCAACCGCGCCCTTTTTCCCATGCATTCATCGTGAATCGTTTTCCATGAATGTATGCACATGTATCACATCGTGCCATCCGAGTCCTGTCACAGGGCAGATCGAGAAATACAGGACTCGGTCGGGAGCTTTCGATTTATCTGCCGATGCAGATGCTAAGGTCTGTTTTTCTATACGTGGCTATGGTCCCACGCGACCCCTCCCTCAACTAGTGAAAGACAAGACAGGATAAATCCTGTATGAGAACACACTACTGGCCAACCCACAATCCTAGCCTTACCGCAACCATAATTAGATAGCAATTATGGTCTATTGGGTGTTCTCTGCCTTTCCGTACGTACACGCTTGACCAAAGATGGTAGGTAGTCTTACGAAATGCTATCTAGGGTACGACCGTGTATCGTCGACTATCCCCTATCCATCCCCGTCTTTAGGTCGCTCGCATAGCAACCAAGGCATACTCTTGGTTCTTCTAACGCAGACCTTAACCTCTCATGAGCCTAGTATAATCACCTGGCAGCTCATAGAGGGATACCAAGAATACCCTCACGTTCCTCGAAGCCGCTGCTTCGTTACCCAGTTCGCTGGAGCCTTTATCTAAATCAGATACTTGCTCCTACTCGTATACTTAACCGATGACCTACCGTATCAGGTTACTCATCTATCTATGAACTGGTCTAAATTTCCTTGACTAAGAATCATTACTTAGTTATTCCTCAACTAAGGTTTACCACTTAGCCTTATTCCCGTTATCCTTGTTAACTACGGTTATCCCCTATCCTCAGAACTAGGGTTTACATAATGGATTAAGTGTCACTTAAGTTCATGACTTAACCGGTCTACCAATCATGTCAAAATTGGCTAAGTATCCAAGTCCAAGACTTAACCCGTCTTCAAATCATGTCAAAATTGGCTAAGTATCCAAGTCCAAGACTTAACCCTACAAACCATGCTCACGTTGGTTAAGTATGTATTAAGCAATTCACGACTTAACCTCGTCCAATTATCATTCTAGATTGGTTAAGTATATATTAACTTGACCCTATCAATTTACTCAGTCAAATCGGTCAAGTGTATTCAAGCGATTCGTGACTTAGCCTTATCATGTTTTCACGTTAGATCGGTTAAGTATAGGTTAACTTAACCTCAATAAATTCACGAGTTAGATTGGTTAAGTATAGGTCACTTAACCACATCAATTCATCATGTTTAGATTAGTTAAGTGTTTAACTTAACCCCATTAAACTACCAAGTGGGATTAATTAAGTCTAGGCTAACTTAACCCCATCCGATTTCCATGTTTAGACTAGTTGAGTCTAATCTTAACCCCATTCGTTAACCGTATTTTTCGGTTAAGCGTCATTAAGAAAACTTACTTAACCTTACCAAGTTATCGCGTTGGATTGATTAAGTGTTGGTTAACTTAACCCCATCCACTAGTCATATAAAAATGGTTAAGTGTCATTAGGCAAATCAAGTTACTTAACCTACCCAACCTTGTCATGTTTTGTTAAGTATCATTAGCCTAATCAAATTACTTAACCCATTTGTCCATGTCATATTTGGTTAAGAGTCATTAATCAAATTAACTTAACCCTATCATGTGGCGTTAATTACTTAATGCACCTTCACCTCTCACATTAGACTTTGTTGTGGTTACTAGTTAAGCCGGTCGGTTCCAGGTAGCTTTACACCACAACTTGGTCTAACCTCGGGTTCAAGCACAACATGACCAACTTCTCACATTGGGTCCTATTGTTTGCAACTACTAGTTAGGCCGGTCGGTTCCGGGTAGTTTTACGTTGCAAACTCAACCCAACCTCGAGTTGGCCACACTTATATTATCTAAGTGTCATGTCCATCATGTTTCCCAAAACATGTTACAAGTTTTCAAGCAATTGGGTAGACCTAACTTAATAGGTAAATTCCCAAAGGGTAGACCTAACTTAATAGGTAAATTCCCAAGCTTATGTTTTTATGCATACTTACATGTCAACTTCCATGTTATATTTCAAGTCATGTTTTCAAGTTGTATTTTCATGTCATTAGAAATTACCCATAACATAACCCAACGCTTTTAAACTCGCATATACGTTCGCGACAACGTAATGGATTAAAAGAAGAGACTTGGCAAAGGCATGACAAAAATGGATATTAAGCCACAAGTTAATCATGGTGGCAAATGAGGCACAAATGTGTTCATTAACTTGCATGTTACATTCTTAAGCCTCAAAACATGCATAAACCCAAACTTGACACATAAGCGAATCATGGTGACAAAAGATATGGAATGATGACTAGTAACTCGCATATATCATCATATAAGGGTTATGACTTCATATGCAAGTTGACATAAAGGTTATGAGGGTTCTCATGTTGCCTAATGCAACATTTAAACATAAAGGTTGTAGCTTTTAGCTCACAAGATCAAGATAATGAATTCATAAACTTGCATGACATGATAGCATGTATCATACTCAATGATCAAACCCAAACTTGCAACATGAACATTTAACTTCATAGTTAATATCTAAGAGTAGGGAAAGGGCTTACATTGCTATGAAGGCACAAAAGATATGACAAAGCCCTTATGCAATCAAATAGACCCAAAATGCAAACTCTAACATAAAAACCCTTGAGCCAAAATGATCAAAACCCTTGCTTTATGATGCAAAGATAGAAACTTGACTTGAATGCAAGCTAATGACACTCATACAAGCTTGAAAACACTTGTATGCATGGAAAATCTCTTATAGAAACCATTTAGAAATTTTATGAAGAGAGTGGAGGCCATGAGAGGTAAAATTTTGCTATAGTTTAGTTGCATGAATGAATAATGAGGATTTAGGATAGGTTAGGGTCTTATTTATAGATTAGGCAAGTGTTTTAGGCCATAGGATTAAACCTAGATTCAATCCAAGCCATCAAAGCATGTCTTGGGGAAGAAGTCAAGTGTAGGAACCATCTAGGGCCTTTAGATTAAAGATGAACCATGAGAACCATCCAAATGAAAAATCTGCATTTGAGCGAATCGGCCCACGGGTTGACAGCCAAACACCCTGGATTAACCCCTAGTCGACCCAGCGGGCTCGGGTCGACCTCAAAAATCGGTCGGTTCAGTTATTCCCCTCTCCCAATTCGTTGTTTTGAACATTTTTGCATATTTATTTATTTAATTTTCAATTATATATATATATATCAATATATATATATATTTCTCTGCGCAACCCATTTCACTTAATTAAGTATACTTTAATTTGGGAATTTTTCGTGAAACTTCGCGAGGCCATATCTTGGTCATACGGACTCCGATTCTCGAAAACTCGGACTCTATTTCGCGTATTTTTCCGAGACGAACGCAATGGCATAGCCCGTTTTACTTGATTCAGAATTTAAAATTAAATTCTGCCTTGATTCTCGTCTTAACACGTTATCGAAAAATACGGGTTGTTACAACTGCCTTATCCCGTGAGCACCAGATGTGTCAGCAGATAATACAAGAAATCAGACGAAGAAGGATCGATCGAAAAGATTCACCTGAGATGCCGGACCACCATAATCTCAGTAAACCTTCAAGAGAGGTGGAATTTCCTTGGAAACCCATCAGATTCCCGAAGTAATTCCAAATAGACATGACATAAGACCTAAAGAACAAAAAATGAAACAGACGATTCAAAGCATCCAGAACTGCAGCACCTGCACCTGGACACGAGAGGGATGCCGATTCTCTGAAGGTTCCCATCTATTGGTAAACCATAATGCAAGATTTTCCACATAAACAAAGAAACCTTCGAGGGAATACATACATTCCTTATGATAGAGAAAAGATGAAGACGAGGACCTGAAGTCCGCACAGAATTCCACGCCACATTAAGCAAGAAGGGACTGCCGTCCCAAACGGTTCCATCCCCATGACCATCCAATAACGCCTTCACGGATTGCATCCTTTTCCATGTCTCACTAGCGTAGGATGGTACATCGATGTAATTTGTACCTGCCAACTTATGGTACTTGGCGTGGAGGAACGTCGCCCATAGGGAGTTGTTCGCTCCAAACCTCGCACATAGCTTGCAAGCAAAGGCCGAGCAGATGTCCTTAGGGTTTTGGAGTCCTAGACCTCCCTCACTTTTGGGATGATAAATGGGGTTCTAAGAAATTATGTGGTGGCGAGAAGCATTGTCCTTGGTTCCCCAAAAAAGGAAGAAGTCAAGGATCGCTAAGAGCGGAAGGAGGAAGTAGTGGAAGTCATAGCAGCGAAGATATGAAATACCATAGAGTCAAGGACATACTTAATGAAAACTAATATACCAGCCTGAGATAGAGGGTATCATTCCACCAAATGATCTTTTCCCTGACTTTGTCAGTTATGGGGTCGAAGATGGCATTGAGCTTCCTGCCTCGATATAATACAATACCGAGGTAAGGAAGAGGAAGCGAGATTGCCTTGAAACTTGTATATATCTCGATCCAGGAAGATCTAACTGGAGACAGGTCTTTCGTGGGCACAAAGCAGCTTTTTGATGAGTTAACAAGTTTCCCCGAGCAATTATCATACTACCGAATAAGACCCAACAAGCTACGAATAGACCGACGACTACATTAGTGAAAATGATGATGTCGTCAACAAAAGACAAGGACGAGATGAGAGGACAACCCCTAAGGATGTCGAACCTATGAATCTTCTTAGCTATTGTTAAAGAGTGCAGCTCTCGAACGAAAGCCTCAGCTGCAGGGACGAACAGAGAAGAGGAGAGGGGGTCTCCTTGTCGAAGACAACTCCCGGACTTGGAATAACCAGTAGCCAATCCGTTGATGAGAAGGGAAAACTAGCAGTTGGAGATAAGCACCTTGTTTGTTAATTCTCCTTGGCCTTACCATCTGATTGAATCTTTTTTCTTGTGATTGATCATGATGAAGAGAGAATATGATATAAGAGGTTTGAACCCTTCTTCTAGCACCAAAATATTAACATGAAAAATGATCAACACTCAAAAAAGTAATGAACCTATCGGCAAGGTATCGTGATAGTCGGATTGATATGAATACTGAAGATGTAATTTTGTGAGCAAGGCCTTTTGAAGCAGTCGATAGCTTTGGAGCCTTCGAAATAGTTGAGAAAGAAGCACTTGATTAAATTGATATCAACAAGTGATCGTTTGTTAATAAGCTGACCACTTCAATGAAGTCGAAAGGAAATAGAATAGAAAAGCCTTGTTAGAGGTAGTATCTTCATTGATTATTTCAAATATGCTTTTCATTAATGATTTTGAGGATTATAAAGACTTTAGAATTATAATAGGGTAAAATCCCCAATTTGATTTTGAAATCATGGTTTACATATGAGAAACATAACACAAGGGTTTAGATTCTGAATATCAGATCTCTATTCTGGACCCTTAGGGTCGTATTTATAGATGCACATTTACCCCTTTCTCCCTGATGCCTTCGCCACCATGCTTCCGATGGAGCTAATGAGGGTTTGTTGTAATGGCCTTCGATCCAGTGTTTTGGAGCTATCGACATAGTCGAAAAGGTAGTGCAGCAGCAGGTCCAAATGATGACTTTAGATAATTATTATGAGGTTATCTTTTGGCTTAATTTGTCGATGGATGGTCCTTATCCTCTGTGAATACTTGATACATCCGAAGGGCGATATATAAGTGCATGTAGTAGGAGAACCTCTTCAAAAGCCCCTATCCCGAAGATCTCGATGATGTTGGTTCATCCTTTCAGAGGGGTTGTGTAACGACCCGCATTCTACGTATTGAAGGATCGTAGAATATTTATTTCTTTTTCATATGAGGTCCTGTGGTCATGTAACTTTAGGGAATGACTATTGGGGTCATTTTCCAATGTTCACGATTTTTGCCAATTTTTAAATGACCATTTTGCCCCTAGCGAATCTTGTTTTGCCCATAACTTCTGATTAGTAAGGATTTTTGACTTGAAACCACTTCCATTGGATTTGAATGATGGTTTAGCTTTCCGTATAGTGGTCACATTAGCCAAACGGACTTACCGTTTGGGAGATATGGCTGAAATAAGGTTTAGAAGGTGAAAAACAGCTTAACCGGGCCTAATTAAGGTAATTAGCAGCTAGGCCCGTAACCCCTTTCGGGATTAGGAGGGTTGGTAGGGTTAGGAAAAACATTTCATTTCAGTTTTTATAGCCGCCACTTTCATCCTTTGAACCCTAGCAATGGCCTCCACCTTCTGAATCACTCCCAAATCGCCTTCTAATCACTAATTAAGAAGATCTATGTCAAATCAAGGCAAACCAACATCAAATCAGAGTTGGAGCTGCTGTGTTGCATAGGAAAACGCCCCAAAATAGTAGAGTTTCAGATCTAAAGTTTTATTTGTGGCTAAGGTGAGTGATTTGCATTGTTTTTTTTACTAATTACGGCTAATTAGGGGTGATTAGTGTTAATTAGCGAAATTATGCATGATAAAATTCTGGAAAAATTTGTAAAATTCTTAAATATTATTTTAGGACTCTAATAGAAATTTGGGTTGATTTGGACATGTTTTGCTAATTGTATGGTTAAATCATGATTAAGGGGATTAAGGGGAAAACATGGTTTTTGGGGTATGTTTGATCCATATTGACATGTTAAATTGTTGTTTTGGTGTTATGGTTGATTATACGTGTTGCTGTTACTATTTGGTATGATTCGTGATTGTTTAGTGAAGTTAGAATGGCCGAAAACGCCGTCATGTGGCGTAAAACAGTCGCTGGAAATGTTGCAGGAAATGGTGCAGGAACTGGATTGGATCAGGGGGGTAGGAAGCATGAACCAACCCGCTCCTGCCTCATGTGTTACGAACCGCTCACACCAGAAGTCCCCGACCCGAACCACCTCCTCAGAACCAAGTTAAATTGGAGCTACGACCTTGGCATGGTGGCACGACCCGACCCAGTGGAAGGAGCAAGAACCGATCCGAACCACCCTTGGGAGCACGACCCGAACCGCTTAGTGGACCATGAACCATGGTTGTACCACCAAACCAATCTGATGATCTGGAGCAGGAATCACGAACGGACCTGGATGAGGAAGCCGACCTGACCTGACAGTGTTGATCACGAACCATACTACTTTAGGAGGACCGAACCGAACCTAATGGAGATGTATTCCAAACCGATCCAGAGGAGACCAAACCCGAGATGCAAAGGTAGTCAAAATAGGAGGTTGTAACTCAGGATCCAGATAGGAACTGATGAGTTAACTTCATGAATTGGACTTTGCTGCGAGACGTGTGCAAAGGGGTTATCGATGTTTATAGCTTTGACTCACCACTGAGAGACGAATATTGGCTATGGATTAGTGCAGTGGAGTTATTATGACTCCATGGGGCAAAGTGATCGTAGCAGGGCTATCAGCTAGTGTAGTGGAGTTGTGATGACTCCATGGGGAAGAGTGGACATAGAAAAGTATTAGTGGTTACGGATCAGTGCAGTAGAGCCGTCATGACTCCATGGGGGTAGAGTAATCGTAACAAAGAATTGGGTGATCAAATTGGTAGATATCGTATACCTTACGCACTGAGTGAGAGATGTGAGGATGATTGCTATGTTTGTTGTTTTGCTATCACCATGACATGCACATCCCCTCCCCATTATTTTCACACCATGTGTTAGTGTCACCTTAGAGTATTGTACATCCTATTGTGCTAACTCTTTGGTTGCAGGTTCAGGTATGGTTATGTATACCTGTTATTGATCTATTTTTGCTGCCTATCGCTCATACCAGACTTTTTGTCTGGCCCAGAGTTTTATGTCTCTTCTTATTACTCTGGGTGCTCGTAACGAGCAGACTAGAGATAGGTAGCTGGTTATACACAAGTAGTTGTCCGCAGACGAGCAGGAGGCTTACACGTATTACTCCCATATATTCTCCCTGTGTTGTTGCTGGTCACGGGCATTAGTAGTGTACCTTCCTATTTTTCTTTAGAGACAGTTTAAAAGTTGTAATAATGATGGTTTAGATTATAGGCGGTATTTTGAATTTTGTTGCTGCTATGATGGTTTAGTTTTCATCTTATGCACTGTCTCGCCTATTTTATATCAAGTTATGTTATTATTATATTTTATTCTATGCGCTGTGAGATATACTACAGGTTCTTTGATGATCCATAGTTTCAAATACCTTCCTTTTTCCTTTCTTTTGACGACCGTCCCTTGCTGGTTGGACCTCGGCACATCGCATTTCATTGGAAATGTCGGCTAGTGCAGGGAGGGCCGTCACAGGTTGATTGCTACAAAGTCAACCGCTTCAAAGGGTTGATCTTCCTTAGGATGGTTACCTAAGAAACCGGGGTGATTTATTTCCAATAGTCATGTTATTGAAATCTCTTTTGACACGGTCGAAGGGCTTCTCTAGCTTGAAGGGTATGAACTTGGTATGTTTAGGTTTCTCCAGAGCTTTTGCTTGGTTAAAAATTGGGAGATGACTCTATAACACCTCGCATTTTGTGACAATTTAATAATTAAATAATGCATATATATATGCACAAACATAAATGTACACATGAAGAATAAAATAAAGATAATGCAAATAAAAATGTAATGCATGCATTAAAAGAAAGAAGGGATTGGTCGCATGCGGTGTAAATATGTTGCATGCACTGATTATGCATTAATAATAAAAGAGAAATAAATGAAAAAGATTCATGCAATGAAATATTGTAACGGACATGAAAAAGAGAGGTAAGAAGAGAACAATAATTACCATTGTTCTAAGCCTTGTTAACAATAGTCTTGGTAGCCCAGTTGGTTAGAGCATATGTCTTGCATACAAGAGGTACAGAGTTCGATCCCCGCCATCATCATATTTTCGTTTTAAGAGAACAGCTAAAATAACACATGTTCATGAGGGAAAATATGTATAAACGCACATATAAGGAAAAATATACACATAAGGAAATAAAGAAAATATAAGTATATATACATATGAGAATATATGTGTATATATATGCAAAAATATATATGCAAGAAATAAAGTTCAAGATAAGGCTAAAATTAGAGAAATATGGTAAGAATCAAATAACGGTGCAACATAGTTTGAATTTTGAAAACAAAATGAAAGTTGTGCGTATATATATACATGTTGTATACGCATAAGAAGATTACATGTGAATATAACAGATAAATAAATTCCAAAAATTCAAACATTCAAAAATAAAATTTCTACGCTAAAACAACTCGTGGAACCAGGGGATCAACACCCCTATAGGGGTTGACACCCCCCCAGATCCGGGCAGATTCATTAGCGTGTCTGGATTGCTTTCTTAATTGGGTCCAATGCTGACTCAACACTGCGTGTACGATAAGATCCTGAACACCTATAAATAGGCTAGCAGAGCCTATACTAAATCTCACATTCTCTGAGACAACGTCTAAGCTCTGCCATTCTTTCTCCTCCTCAATTCTCTTTAGAAAATAAGATAATTAGTTTAGGAAAATTCTGAGTTAAGATCTGGAGGAAAAGAATGAATACTAATTAGAAGGTGTTCAAAATCACATTCGAACTGAGGTAATTTTCTAGATCTGGTCTATTCAATTTTCTTCCTCTTTCTTCCCTTTTCTTTTAGTAATAATTATGAATTCATGGTTGTTAGGTTCTGAATCCAATTAGGGGAAAACCATGGAATGCTATATCTGGACCAAATCCAAGATTTGGAAAGCAAATTAGGTGAGTAGATTTAAGTTATATCATTTTATATAATGATATATTATCATTTGACATTCCCCATTATATATGACATGTTGAAATATGATATGTTGAAACGTTTAAACATATGTTAAAAAGATTAAAGTGACGAATATGACTTGTTGGAATATTAATATGCTAAGATATTAATATGTTGGAAAATTCATATGTTGAAATATAAACTTGTCAAAATATGTGTAGCGATTACTGTTGTTTCAATTCCATGTTAACTTGTAACATTTATGTACCTGGACAATTAACGGTAGAAATTGAGAAAATTACATGCTAGTTTGTTTAATTTGAACAATTACATGATTAAACAATTACACATTAGAATAGAATTTATTGTATGTTAGAAAGAACATGTGACATAAAATGAGTTTAATATGATGACATTTAAAATATAGACTTGAAAGAATAGGCATGCCTAAGTTATATAGAAAATTAATAGTAAATAGGAAATTGTAACCGCGCTTAGACACGAGGTTAGATTATACTTGTGGTAGAAGTCTGCCCGAAACCTCCCGAAATATCCAGCATCCACAATTGGTAAATCTAATGTGAGGAGTTTAAGTGCATAAATAAAACATGTAACGGTGCTAAGACATGAGGTTAAGTCAACTTGTGGAAGAAGTCTGCCCGGAACCGCCCGACAAGTCCAGCATCCACAAGTGGTAGGCTTAATGTGAGAGGTATAGTACATAAGCATATATATTAATATATGAATATAAAAGGATAGAAATAAATAACATGATGATAATTAATGGAAATGAATGGAATTGAATGTAAGTGATAATAGTTATAGAAATAGAATGAACGGAAAATGATAATAACCTATTATAAATAAATTACATTAATGAGAATGTTGTATAATATGTAGACTTGTCCTAAGGACAGGTGAAGATTATAAATTAGGTTATAATAAACTAGTAAGGAAATGAGATAACTGGTGAAATGAGATAAGTGACACTTAATTGTAAATTAAGTAATCAGTAAATAGGGAAACCTGAAACCAGTTGTTTGTAATAAGTAGAGAAAAGGGGGAAGTTTATGAAATGTAAGAAGTTTTACTTAATTATAAATTAAGTAATCTTTAAATTTGGAAAACTGAAATTTGCTAATAAGAATAACATATTAAGGCTTGTCCAAGGGACAAGAGGAAATTATAACATAGGTTATAATAAATGGAAAGGAGACTTATTAGTGAACCTTAGTTAAGATAACTAATTTAATAAGTAAACAACGATAAGGTGTGACAATGTAAGATAGAATTATGATTAAATAGGAAAGAGTGAGGCAAACTTATGAAATGAAATAAGTTATATTTAATCATAAATGATAAGTGACATGTTAAATAGAAAACATGTGAACTGAGATATACTTAATTACATATTAAGTCGAACATGTTATTGTAACTATGAAATCAAACAGGAATATAAAGGGATTGTGGATCATAGACCTTGGATCACAATCAAGAGATTAACATATTATGGGCTTATTAATAGGCTTAAATGGGTTGAGTTATAAGACCAAAATTAATAAGCAAGAGGGACTTAGTAACTTGAATAAGAAGTCAATGTGAATGAGAATAACCAAGTCAAATGGAAACTTGATGAGGTAAAGCAAGCGCATAAAGGAATGTTTAGACATAGGGTCTAATAATATATTAAAATGAGGCTCTTGAACCTGTTCGCATGTTTGAGGTGAATATTTCAACGGGGTAGATCACCGTGGTGTCATGAGGCATGAGGGAAGCACACATTCATATGATTATTCTTTCGACTCCGAAGGACTGGAATGGTAAGCACGTGGCTTCCTGAGATGCGTAAGGTGCTCCTGGTAGTCCTTTGTGTGGTGGAAGATGTTTAGATTGTGCTCGCAGAGGTTAGGTCTGCGCGTTACTACCAGGTGGGTGGGCCTTGACTACAAAAGTAGCCTTACAGTCAGAATGTTGTGACGAGGTGAAACTAGGGTGATTCGGCGATTGCCTCAACGGGAGGCAAGGTCAGGACCAACAAGGATAGAAAATCGTCGGGTACCTATCATCGGCAGCCAGTGGAATGCGAAAAGACTAGAGTTAAACCCAATAGACAATTTACCTTTCACTATCGAGTTACGGTGGTTGAGGGGAGACACCAACTGGATGTTTAGATTGTTTGTTACGGGCAAGTCGCTTAGCTCTTGTAGTCTTTACTAGTTGAGGGAGGAGCTAAGGTGGGGCCATAGCCACCATAAAATAAACAGACCCGAGGGATATCTGTATTTTGAGACCCTTAAAGGCGGGCCTGTACAGATATGGAAAAGCTCTCGACCGAGTTCCGTGTTTCTTGTATAGCCCTGCCACGCAACTCAGTGCACATTATGTGCGGTTAAAGCATCGAATATGACTGACGATGCATACGTGGGAAAGTTTAGATACATGCATGTCTGCTCTGGGTGGTGTATCGTAGACTTGAGGGAATTACTCTGGTATGGAATCTGATTCGATTGAAGGTGGCAGTCCATACGCTTACGTGTCATAGTAATGAAAGATATATGCGGAACGTAACTGTTAGACCAAAAAATGGTCCTAACACCCAAATTGTCGTATTTAAAGCATAGGAAATGAAGGAATAACTGAAAAATAAGAGAAAAAGCAAGACAACAGGATTTTTATAGTGGTTCGGCGTTAACGAGCCTTCGTCCACTTCATATTTTCTCATTTCATTCACAGATTACAATTACAATAAAGATTCTCTCAATCATTCGAATTCAATGAATAATTCTCTCTGAATTCATTGATTTTATTGAGGAATATGGTGGTTATTAATGGGGAAGTGTTAGCCATGGCAGCCATGGATGTTGAAATGCCCAAAAGTCCCTTGAAAATGCCCTCTAGAGGTGTATTTATAGTTGTAGGAGAGCTCATATGGTGATGGGGTCGTGGTAGGACATGTGGCACCTGATCCGGGAAAGTAGGAGCGATCATAGCCTAGAGAATAGGTAAAAATCTACATATGTAGTAGCGGGTCCTGGTCGCGGTTCGTGAACCGGGGTGGTGAGCTGGTGATGGTCGTGATGATGATGGTCAGGCCAGGTCATGGTAACGAACCGATCCCAAGGGGTGGTCACGATCCAGGGGGTTGTCACGATCCGATTTTCAAAAAAGCCAAAATCAATGTTTTTCCATATTTCTGCATGCGTTCACGGAAACAGAAATAACTTTCAAACCGTAAGGTCGATTGGACCAAACGAAAGCTCTACTTGAAGCTAATTCAGAGGGATACCTGTATTTGATGTGTTTGGATCCAAATGAGGTGGTTTGATAGGGGTTTTGGTCCAGTTTATACTAATGTTGTGATTTTAACCAAACCGTCCTGTGTCTTCTGATGATGCTTCCAATGCCGGAGAGTGATGTTATCCAGAGATTCTATATGTGACAACATTTGCCAAAGAGTATGTCAACATGATCTTTGCTTTGGGTGGCCTGGTCTCAAAGCAGGCTAACATTTTGCCCCCTAAAGCGCATCTTATTGCAGATGAGATGTGCTTTGAATGTGTTGAGCTAAATCTTTCTGGAACATCATTTATCCTTGAAAAGGCTTTATCCAATTGTTGCATTGCTCCCTTGGGAGCTAGTTAGGCCACGTTCTATGGAAGGAGTATTCGAGACAATCAAGAATTTTTTTAAACTTCATCAAATTAGGAGGTTTAATTCATTCATCAAAAATCATGCTAGATCGTTAGCTCCTGAGCATGATCCTACACGCACGAATCGTTGCCTAACAACGTCATCATTCTACGCGAGTCAAGCTCATTGTCAGGTCAGACTTTCTTTACATATGAGTCAATGCATGAAGTGACCATCCAAATTATTGGGTAATTCAAGAATCTTTGAGCTTTTAGTTGGTATCCGGGTGGTTAGAACAAAGCACATTAGAATCAACATATGAATTCATCATTTGTACTCATGTTTGGACTATCTTGATATCTTGATATTGATCCAGGTTCTTAAAATCGCCTTGAATCGTAACAGTAAGGAATCCGAAGACCCTGATCACTCCGGATTGTGGTCAAAGGAGTCCGCAATCGCTCTGGATTGCTTCCCTTCAATGTAACTGCGATTTAAATCTTTGAAGTCAGATTTGACCCATAAGCTAGCTTATTTGAACAGGTAGGACACATCCTGCAAAGTCCTGAAGATATGGTGCATATGCTTTAAATCTTGCTCCAAGCGAGGGTCATCTTCAAAGTCAGTCTATGAATTTTTGCTTGTTCTCTCAGCGCCGTCGGAGGACAAGCAATGTCAAGGCTTATGCCCCCAGTATCGATGGGGATTGAGTTGAGTCAATCAGGCATCTAATCTTTGGGATTTTATACTTCCCGTCATCGCATCTGGTAAGAGTTATAGGTTCAGCAATCTTACTTGACCCAGATCATTCTGTACTATTTCTCAATTTAGCAAAAGTTGGAATTGTATATGCAAATGGTCGAATTATATTTGCTTTGATATCGTCTCTACTCTTTAGTCGGATAGTGAGGATTACCTCATCGGACGTCAGCGAATTCGGTTACTCCCATTGGATCAGTTGTGAAGTTAAATAAGCTTGCTAAATGCGAGTGGATAAATGTCGTTATGAAGTCAGTTGGGCCCCTCCATTTATGCTTCAGCATAGTCTGAAATGGTCGTCATAATCTTGTTGAGTCTCTTTCTCATGCTCGGTTCGATTGAATTTGACAAACAAGATCATGAGGTCGATTAGTGGTATAGATTCTCTTCGGAATTGCACATTCTTGTCATTGTTTTCCAAGGCTTTTCCTTTGTCCTTATCGTTTTAGGAATTGGAAGGTGCTCCATTCTTTAGTCGGAAAAGCATCTTGGTCATTCTTCTCGAAGTTAACACCTTTTTGTCATGGAAGTATGTTCACCTCAGGGTTGAATTCACCAAAGCTTCTGAGCAAATCTCGTTACAGAGAAAATTTAAAGTCTGGGGAATAACGGGGGATCCTGATGTCCCATGTGTAAGGGTTGTGCTTTTCGTTATCCATATTATCTTGAGAAGTGCCGCCTCTCGAGAGGCGCCAAATCAAACTGGCGAGCAGATTGTTATTAAAAAATTGTTGCACATTGTTAAGATCATGAATGGTGCCCCCAGCATCGAGTCTGAGATTACAAAGGTGGTCTTTGCTGATTTCTTGCTTCCGCTTCGATATTGCCCCCGGGTAGTGATCCGAGTCATTCGACCCGACTGGGTTCCTGTTCTTTGAATTATTGCATTCTTGCTTGGAGCCGAGTGTGGAACGTAGCTCGAGTATCCATTCGAGTTGGAGCTAAAGCTGGTCGTGCATAGCCTGAGTTTGTTACAATTCGTGCATTCTCATCTAGGATGTTGCAGGTAGCTGTTCCATTGTCCATGTTTCCATCCACGATGTTCTGAATCAAAGCCGCATACCGCATGCCTGCTGATTGGTTTATGTTCAATCTGAGCTGATGGTTGCTATTTGGACGAGCCAAGTTCGTCATTGCTTGAACTTCGATTTTATCATTTCCAGCGAATTGATGATTGTTGCTTGGCCTTTCAATTGTCGTTGATCCCCCCCAGCGTAAAGTCTTGAAATAACTGAAGATCGGCCTCGGGCTTCTTAGGTCCACATGTGCAGTAGCCGTCAATCAGGCTTCTGGTATTCAATTTTGAATATGGGCATCGAGTAGTTGAACTCTGCTCCCTAAGGCTCATATTTCGTGCCCCCATCCATGGGGGTTTTGTTCTGAGTAGTAGACTTTGAATCCATGTATTTCATACTCCCTCTTCGCATCATGAGTCAGAGCTGGGTGAAAATCGATATGTTGGTACTCGGTCCATGCTAATGTCTTATCTCCTATCTAGGCTCTAATTACTGCGCAGGATATGCCCAGCCTTATCTGAACTTTCCAGTCTGGAAGTAAGTTTGGACTAGCAAATGGACATTCTCTCTGCATCCATTTCGTGGACCTCAATGGACCTGTAAAGATCACAACATAAGTTAAATACAAGCACGTAAGCTATGCCGTTTGTGAATATTTTCAATGGTTATGCCCCTAGTTCAGGGGTAACGGCATAAGACAGATAGTCGGATCAATTCCCTTTCAAATTTAGACGAAGGATGGCGTATTCTGGATAGTTGGGGAAATCTTTAATCTTGGATGCCACGATCGTGCCAGATCGTATTATGACCGAAAAACCAACAACCGCTCAGGATCGTACTAAGGCCGGATAGAAATCCAAAAATCCCAGGGCTTCACGGCCGGGTCCTTCCCAGCCACGAATATTAAGTCACATGACATGTCATTGAATAATTTACTCTCAAGGCTTCCTTTCGGTCGCCGCCTTGGGTTGCGTAGGAAGTCTAGTATTGGGAATTGGTGTCTGCCTCCTGCACGTCCCCCTTTAGTTGCTTTCTACTGGCCTGTTATTGTTGTTGCGAGTGCGGCCCTCGCATTTTGTTTAGCTTTGTTATGCAAATCCGCACTTGGTAAATGAAATTTTGTTTCTTTCGCATTATCCTACATCTGTGAGCATTGCATAAGCAAATAGTTCATGAAACATTATAAGTTATCAATGCAACTATAAATGAAAATGCACTAAAGTAGTATATATGTATGGGTATGCCCCCAATCAATCATTAACTTAGTGTCTGGCCAGGGCTTGTTGAGGATTGATTAGGACCATAACTGTGTTGCCCCCATGTTCAGACATGGAGGATTCGGGCTCAGCTTTCATTCTTTTTCCTAGTCGTGTAACAGGATAGGAGCCCTTGAGTGGCATGTGTCATCATGCCTTTATACTCTCCCGATCCTTCAGCGGGGTAAGAGTTCTTGTGGCGCTAAGTGTCTAGCACCTTTATACTCTCCCGATCCTTCAGCGGGTTAGAGTTCGAGCTCAGTTCTTAGTCTTCTCACCGATCCTTCAGTGGGGCAGAAGTTCTGGGGGCGCTAAGTCTCTAGCGCCTTTATACTCTCCCGATCCTTCAGCGGGGTGGAGTGTATTTCGAGGCGGTTTTAGTCATGGTGCACCTTTACGCCTCATGGACATTCTCTCTGGTCCTTTATACTCTCTCTCGAATCATGAGAGTTAGAATGGTTCAGGTGAACGGTCATATCATTCGCCCCGGCGTTCCTTCTACACTCTAGTTCAAAGAGTGGAACTCTGCCGTTTCGGGTGTCATTCTCGATATCGGTTCTGGTCCATGCTCCATGCTTCACTCTGGCGAATGGATCTTTTCGGACAAGTGGTTGGGTCACACTCATCCTAGGTTTATATTTCTATCCAAGCTCTGTGGATAGCATCAGTCAGTCAAACAGTTGGGAAACGTTTGCCAAGGCTTTGTGTTCCTCCAAACAATCAATGGGAGGAGTAGTTGGCACCAAACTTCGGGTACCTGCATCATTCATATCATATGAGTTAGTCATGTCAATAACTCAAGAGGGATGTAAAAGAAAATTTCATGATTGGAAAATAAGAATATCAATGGGCACTACTGCCCCCCTATCGGGGTACATGTAATTTGGTGGCATCGAGGATAGGATCGAGCCATATAGATGGTCACACCGCGTCCATCTAGAGTTGGAATCCGACTTTGCAATTCAATGAATTATGTACAATTGTCCTGTGGTCTACCACGCGTGACCCAGGGATCAGATGGTCATCTCAGATCCACTTTGAGTTATACAACTTTCGTTAGACGAGGGGCGCGGCTTTGCAAACGAGCAGTCCAGTCGGGCCCGTTACAGCAGTGCTCCATAACTCTACACGCGGGTGTTAAAAGTCTGATCGGTACCAAATCTGAGGTACCTACATAATCCATATATAAATTTTTCTGAGTTAATTACATCGGAAACTCATAAAGAATGTAAATATAAGATTCATGGTTAAAATTAGTCCTGTTAGAGGAATGAATATCATTCTGAGAGGGAATTGGAATTGCATGCTCTTTGCCGGTTAACTCTTCCTTATTCTGTCTCTGCCATGGGATGGCTGCCAGAATCTTAAGCTGATGACGAATATCTTTTCAAATTATTGTGGGGGCAGTGGTCTCAAGAATGAATAGATCTTGATCGGGGTCTTGAGATGGCAAAGCGGTTAGGTAAATATCATAAGCGAGTGATGAGGTCGCATCTCCTTTGAATCTCCTTTTTGCCACCTTGCTAAGGGTAAGGATAGAGTGTCAGGAAGTCGTGACTGTACCGCTAATGGAAGCACACCATCACATTAGTGTTAGGATGGCAATTGGCATGAGAACAATGGATTTAGCTTATAGAAACTTTTGCACTTTCTATGCTAGAAAATAGGATATTGCGGCTGGTGGGATAGTCATATCTCGTAGATTTGCTGATAGGCCTTCGATTCCATATCGGGACAAGGGTTGGTGCGCAAACAATCAATCAGCTTTCGGGCGTGATCATTATAAACTTTCAACTTGCTAACTTTTAGGCAAGACTAAGGCAATTGGCCATGCAAACTCCTGATGTATCAGCTTTGAATTTAGATGATGTAATCTTGACCGATTCATGCTCAAATCTCCAATTGCCCCCAGCGTTTGGGGAACGAGTTACTTGGCAAATAATTAATGAAAGGAGCGGAAGTGTGAATCTTCACTTTCTAATTCCAAAGCTTCGCTCGTTAGATGTTTCATTCATGTGCATTTCCCATCTAGCAGGAAGTTGACTAGTGATTCAGTCAAACCATTCAGGGCGGTAAATTCAGCAATGGGAATCGTCTGTGTCGATCTTGGGACAACCTTCCAAGGAAAATAGGCAATGTCGACTTGCATGTCATATCTCAAGGCACAAAGAATGATGGCAGGCCTTTCACCTCACCTTGCTAGATGCGTTCCATGCTGCAGGAAGTTTATCATGGAGTTATCCACGACTCTCTTTTAGGTTCGGTCTTCAACACTGGATTAACTTCCATCTGATCAATTGTTGGATTTTATAGTGTTTCGATGGGGATCATCTTCATCTTTTCTGGATTGTCGGAACCTTCTAACTTGGTCAGATTATATGCCTTCTGACCTTCTATGTGCAGAATATGAGATACGTTGTAACATTCCAATCCATCCAACGGCTCTTCTACTGGTTCTAGGTAAGCTGCGAGTTGTGGTTTCTTCGACTGGAATACCGTTCGAGCCGTCCTTTGGGGGTTATCTGCAAAACTCCGGCGTTGGATCGTCGATCATTTCTTGCACCATCTGTATACAGTTTCCAGATGCTTGATTTCGTCTTTCACTCTGAGGGGCCATTTTCTTCATCTAACATATCCTCTTCAGGAACGTACATTCAGCGATGAAGTTGGCTAATGCTTGCCCCCATACGGACTTCTTTAGGAGGGAATTGAGATCAAACTAGTTCAGCTCTTGTCCCATTCGAGCAACTTTTCAGATGCATCAGGTCGCTGCATGTCCTGTTGCAGCGGCTCACAAGTGCATATAATAATCAGATGAACATGGAAGTAGTAGGGAAGATTTTTCAGAGTAATTAGCGAGTTATAGACGATCCTTTCAATTTTTAGGTAGTTGCGCTCTACCACAACGACCTTCTTGCTCACATTATAGACTAGTTCCTGGACTTTTTCCTCATTACGTGTAAGTGGTGCCAACTTTGCTGTCAAACGTCAGACAACTTTAATTCTTTGTTGTTCATGGATGTTTATGATCATTGCAATCTGATCAGGGTTGATTTCGATTCCGTGTGAGCTAACTATGAGGTCAGGAAGCTTTCCCGATGCAACGCCAAACGAGTACTTCAAAGGGTGTAGCTTCATTTCAGATGTTGAACATCTCTGTCAGACTTGAAATGTAGTAGGTTGATCGCTTGGACTCCACAATTACATCATCTATATGGACTTCCATAGGCCTTTCACTACGGCTGTGGACCATACAATTCAGTAAGTGTTGGTATGTTGCCTTCGCATTTTTCAGTCCGAATGGCAACTCCATATAACAGTACAGCTCAAGGTCCATGATAGAACATGTTTATACATGATCAGGCACATGCATAAGAATCTAGTTGTAACTTGCGCACATGTCCATATGAGCAGACGTTCGTGTCTAGTCAGTGAATCCACAAGCCGGTTAATTCTGAGTGATGGGAATCTTCCTTTTGGGCGAAATTTGTCCAAATCTGAAAAATCAATGCATGTGTGCCATTTTCCATTAGCATTCTTGACGAGGATTGGATTTGATATCCAAGCGGGATGTGTGGCATCTCACTTCAAGTCAGATGCTCTCATACGC
The DNA here is from genome assembly GCA_030737875.1 of Allium sativum. NCBI lineage: Eukaryota > Viridiplantae > Streptophyta > Magnoliopsida > Asparagales > Amaryllidaceae > Allium > Allium sativum. The sequence continues at coordinate 470,531,549 of CM060924.1, read as the reverse complement.
CTTATTTGCTTGACAGGAGCACACTTCAGTTTTATACTTGACAAGTGACTCATAATCTATGGTAAAATCCTGCAACTATCGGCATAGTCCAAGTGAACACATCCAGGCTCACCTGCAAAAAGCATGTCAGTTCCCTCATTCGGAAGAGGTCTAAATGAGATCCGATTTCAAGACCTTAGTCAGGTCAGCGTCAACAATCAGAACATGCGCAGTTGCGTCATTAGATGTCACCCTTCTACATCTGAATCATCATCCTCTCTGGGGTCCATGTCCTCGGGCAGATCAACAGGCAATTCCTTTTATGATGCTCCCTTTATTCACAATATCGACACCTCCTTCACACTCCATTTCATATGGAGGGGAAGTGTCTTTGGGTTTCATGCCATCTGTGTTGTGTAGCATGTTCTAGCCAAATAGTTAGCTTCTCCAATAACTTGGTCACCATAGACCATTCCCACTCCATTTTCGTTTGGGATATTTAGCAATAGGCAGTAGGGTGCAATGCATGCTCTGAATTCTATTGGAGCTGGTTGGTCGAGACCTTAATCAGATAATCTTAAATGCAATAGCGTGGCTGCAAATGAAGTGGAGAGCTAATGGTTGATTCATATTTACATTAATCTCAAGATCTCGTCTCTTGACCAAGGTCATATGGTGACTGATGAGCAATCAAATTGTTATCACTTGTGCAAAGATCTATATATCTGATTATGGCTTGCGGCAGTTCAACTGGTACCTAACTCTGGGCACCAAAGTGTGTTGATGTGACCCTTTTATAATGGAAATCAATCTTCATTAATGTTGTGGATAGCAGTTATGCATTCGAAAGGTCAGCTAAGTACTCCTAGGTGTAGACCGTAGGATATATGTCTTTTATTACACCATACAAGTGAATTGTAGATTTGTAATAACCCTTAGTCACTTTCTAGTATCTTGTCATTGCGAGTCATCATTGCTATGATCATTCGAGTCTCCGGAATAATGCCTGGACGGTTCCATGTTAATGCCATCTGGGACCCCACCCATCAGATAGGTTTAAGTCATGTAAACCAGGTGATTACTATGGAAAGCATTAGTATACTGTCGTATCCATCATGTCAAATCTTTTCAATAGCTCCTCATATTGAATAACATCCATAAATAAGTGTTATGGCTCTGGGAAGAATCTCAGTCATTGTCAATTAGCTGTCGATATGATCAGACTATCTACCGAATCTCGATTGGTAAGTATTAACTATAGGACAAAACATACTCCGAGCCAAAGGCGAGTCGTGCTCCGAGCCGAAGGCGAGGCCGTCAACGGGTCCGGGTGCAGCGCCGGTGGGGGTCCGGGGCCCCATAGTCCCGACGGCGATCAACCTAGCCAGTTAGGTTGAAAATGTGGGCACCGCACGATTTTTTCGATTTTGGAAGATGGAGCCTTTTCTGAAATGATCCGAAAATCGTATTTTTCCAAAAACTGTCACTTTTTCGAGTTGGGTCATGACCCTTGTTCGTCATTACTTTTCTTTGTAGCGGGTCGAGTACACCAGTGCGAGTCGCGGTTCAGACACCTCCGCAGATCGTGGTTCAGGGGTCCCCTACTGTTTGTGGCTCAGCAAGTCTTCGGATCGCTGGCACCTTTTCGGATTGTGGATCGTCGTATCATCAGTTGTTCTGTATGGGCTCTACACTGTGGTTCGTGGCCCCAACATACCCAACATCAGTTCAGGTCGTGGGTGCATCCTGAGACCGGGTCGTGGTCTTCTCTTCGCGAGCCGGTGGGTGAGGACGTGTGTTTCTTTGATTTTCTGCTCTTCGGGACTGGGTCGGGAACATCTTCACGATCCATTGAATAGTCCTTCACGACCAGACAACGTTCCACGATCCCTCATCACGGACTAGTTCACGAACCCTTCGACCTGCTCCTGCGAACCATCTGTTCGCACTTTATTCGCTTGGGAAGTTTGCAATTCCTTACTCCTTTTAGGAGCCGTGGAGTTCTGATTTACTGAAATCAATGAAATCTTTAAAAATGGTAGGAATGCAGATTATCTTCTTCGGACTTAGAGATCCAAATAGTAGAACAAAAATCCGTTAGGCTGAGAATTCAGTTTTCAGTGAAAGCACCAAAATGTTAGACCAAAAAATGGTCCTAACACCCAAATTGTCGTATTTAGAGCATAGGACATGAAGAAATAACTGCAAAATAAAAGAAAAAGCAAGACAACAGGATTTTTATAGTGGTTCGGCGTTACCGAGCCTACGTCCACTTCATATTTTCTCATTTCATTCATACATTACAATTACAATAAAGATTGTCTCTCAATCATTCGAATTTAATGAATAATTCTCTCTGAATTCATTGATTTTATTAAGGAAGATGGTGGTTATTCATGGGGAAGTTTTAGCCATGGCAGCCATGGATGTTGAGATGCCAAAAAGTCCCTTGAAAATGCCCTTTGGAGGTGTATTTATAGCTGTAGGAGAGCTCATACGGTGATGGGGTCGTGGTAGGACACGTGGCACCTGATCCGGGAAAGTAGGAGCGATCATAGCCTTGAGAATAGGTAAAAATCTACACATGTAGTAGCGGGTCCTGGTCGCGGTTCGTGGTCATGGTTCGTGAACCGGGGTGGTGAGCTGGTGATGGTTATGATGGTGATGGTCAGGCCAGGTCATGGTAACGAACCGATCTCAGGGGGTGGTCACGATCCGACCCCAGGGGGTGGTCACGATCCGACCCCGGGGGTGGTCACGATCTGACTCCAGGGGGTGGTCACGATCCGATCTTCAAAAAAGCCAAAATCCATGTTTTTCCATATTTCTGCATGCGTTCGCGGAAACGGACATAACTTTCAAACCGTAAGGCCGATTGGACCAAACGTAAGCTCTACTTGAAGCTAATTCAGAGGGCTACAAGTATTTGATGTGTTTAGGTCCAAATGAGGTCGTTTGATAAGGGTTTTGGTCTAGTTTATACTGATGTTGTGATTTTAACCAAACTGCTCTGTGTCTTCTGATGGTGCTTCCAATGCCGGAGAGTGATGTTATCCAGAGATTCCATATGTGACAGCATTTGCCAAAGAGTTTGTCAACATGATCTTTGCTTTGGGTAGCCTGGTCACAAAGCAGGCTAATAATAACATTGTTATGTAGAGATTCGTACATCACTTCAGCATAGGATGAGGGACTGCTTTCATTTCTATGGCATTACGATGGAGACCGTGCCATTGGAGTACCATAGGGTGTACCTCAATATTGGGGGTAGCCACATATATACTGTATTAGGTTAATCCACTGGGAAGTAAATGGGTACGATATATGTGTAAGCCTTAAGTGTTGTTAACCCAAATAACCTAATAAATAAGAAATGTGATTGAACGGTATATATAGGGTTATCCAAATTATATATTTTAATCCAGTCACCAGAACTTGTGTTCTGATCCCCTCCTCATAACATACTCGTAGGTTAGATTTGTGCCAGAGATATGATTGATTTGGACACTGGTTAGGTAGTATTATTACTACGGTAAGGCTATACTTTGATTATGTTATACTTTATCCATTCCGCTTTGAGATATTTTCTGAGATTTGATATATTTTATATCGTTGTCTTTTCTGCAGGATACCAGAGCAACCAACAGGGGTTTCGATGGATTAGAATTTTGAAAAAAATTCGGTATGTTGGAATTCGACTTGTTACATCTGGTATCAGAGCATAGGTTTAGGATTCCTGTATAAATAGCGAGCGAACGTATTTGTATTTTAAAAATATAAATATTATATATATACATACCTAGATCCATGGAGAAACCCACTAAATAGAAAGAGTGTAATATGGTAAGAATTGGGATACTTATTTTGTACGCTAAAGGAATGAATATGGAAATCTGAGACCCTTAGGTAATTTGTGTGGGAAGTGTACAATATACTTTGTAAGAAAGAAAGGTGAATCCCATGTATTAGTGTTTCAGATTAGTGGGGTTGGAGGTAAAACCTTATAAGTTGGAAAAGATTGAAAAGAGAAAAGTGGATTAGGAATATATATAGTTAAGAGAATTGACTTTGTAGGAGTGTCCACGAAAGCCTAAAAAAATTGGAAACTCGTTTTGAGTCTAACCCCATTGTTAACTTTTAAGAACTTTAAATTATAAAGGTTTTGGGAAAATGATTTATGGTGTTTTCTAGTTTTGATCTTAAAAGTTATAGTTTTAAATATGTAAAGTGCACATGTTGAGTTTTAAAGTAAAATGGGGTATATTTTGTAAATAGTGATTTCTTGCGAAAACTTTGTTTAAAGTAAAATTCTCTCAGTAAAAGGTGCATACTATAGAGCATGTATAGCTCGCTAATTTTCTTGTTATATTTCATACAAGAATTTATTAATAAAGAAAGTTTTGAAGTCTCTATTCTTTTGGCACTCATTTTTGATAAATTGTTTAAAAGAGAAAACAATGTAGGGTGGACAAAATAAGTTGTGGAAATTAAGAATAGAGTAGATGGTTGCACCTTGTGGTAAGAGACTGAACCGACCTTATAGGTAAGCACAAGTTATAAACTCGATTGAGAAATAGTTGTCCTTATCTACTCCAGTTTTTGTGATTTAAAAAAAACGATTTACATTTTTTTATATAAAATGACATGTTTTATGGTTTGGCAAAAGTAGGTTTTCATGAGGAAAATAAAGTTTTGACACTTTTAAAATTTTGGAAGAAAATTTAAATGAAAAAGGCCAAACCGTGTTTTAAAAGTATGGAGTAGGTAAGGATTAGTGTCTAGGAAAGACCGTAAAGTTTTGAGACAATGAAGTAAATAGAGAGAATTATCTTGGAATAATGGTAAGTTCCCGTAGAATGCGCAAGCACTGAAAAGCCTAGTTTGTTGCTTGAAATAATTGTTGGTACACAGCTAGTACTAGTGGTGACTACTAGATAGAAAAGGGCAAGTAAGTATGTAAATCTTGTTGCAAAATTTCATGTTAGAGGTACAACCCGTGATTGCATTTCTGTTGCGATCATTTTGTTATTTAGCTCATGTTGGGTAGTTGGGGTAACACCTAAACATGTCGTGGATCCCATAGTTTGGACTTTTCTGTCTGAGGAGGGGACATAGTTCCGAGATTCTTGGCCCTTAGTAGTAGTTGTGTAGAGCGTCAGTTTTTCTGTTTTAGTTGAAAGACTATAAGGCTTATTTGAAAACTAAACTTAGATCAGATGATTAAATAAACTAAGAGAAGAATAAAGGCATAACTAAAAAGAAAACAACAAATTCAGTAAAGCGACAAACTTGACAAATTATGAGAAAAGATGAATAAGAGTAAAAATTTCCAAGATAAGACGAAAAAGAAAAGCTACAACAGAGAAAATTTTCTTATGTGGACTGTGCTTGGATAGGAAAATAGGGGAATCTTTATAAATAGTTTAACAAAATCCAAGTGCGGTTGGAAAAAATCGGAAGAGAAAAACGGGAGATGTGAAATTTTCCATTTTCCACCTTTTTATAACATAAGAAATCGAATTCAGAAAATTAGATTTTTTTGAACTTCGAAAAAATAAAGTTGGTTGGTAGGATTTTGGATGCAACAATTGGATGAACTACGCTCTTGCTCTCCAAGAATGTGGGAAATTTGGATGAAAATATATTTTGATTTTCAAAATATTGTGTTCACGTAGAAGTGCCAGTATATTTAGGATGTGAGCATCATGTTTTAAAAGGATTTTTGAAAAATTTGCATACACATAGAAGGTACCGCTTAGGCATACATGCATTACTATGTTGTATTTCACTTTGCATTAGGGCACAATGTTTGCAAAAATTGAATGCACAAATGATGAATGTATATTATGTGAGGGGGTTAAATGATTTTTACCCTTATCAAATTTCGGGGACGAAATTTCCTAAGGGCGGGGACGAAATTTCCTAAGGTTGGGACCGTAGGAGAATGTAACACCCCGCATTTTATGACAATTTAATAATTAAATAATGCATATATATGCACAGACATAAATGTATATATGAAGAATAAAATAAATATAATACAAATAAAAATGTAATGCATGCATCAAAAGAAGGGATTGGTCGCATGCGATTTAAATATGTTGCATGCACTGATTATGAATTAATAATAAAAGAGAAATAAAAGAAAAAGATTCATGCCTTGAAATATTGTAGCAAACATGAAAAAGAGAGGTAAGAAGAGAACAATAATTACCATTGTTCTGAGCCTTGTTAACAATAGTCTTGATAGCCTAGTTGGTTGGAGTATGTGACTTGCACATAAGAGGTACAGAGTTCGATCCCCGTCGCCGTCATATTTTTGTTTTAAGAGAACGGCTAAAATAACATAAGTTCATGAGGGAAAATATGTATAAACACATATATAAGAAAAAATATACATATAAGGAAGTAAAGAACATATGTGTATATATATATATATATGTGTGTGTGTGAATATATATGTACGTATGTGCAAAATTATATATATATATATATATATATATATATATATATATATATAAGAGAAATATGGTGCAACACCGTTTGAATTTTGAAAACGAAATGAAAGTTGTGCGTATATATATACAAGATAAAGTTCTAGATAAGGCTGAAATTAGAGAAATATGGTAAGAATCAAATAATGGTGCAACACCGTTTGAATTTTGAAAATGAAATGAAAGTTGTGCGTATATATATACGCGTAAAATGGTCATTAGAAGATTTGTATACGCATAACAAGATTACATATGAATATAACAGATAAATAAATTCTAGAAGTTCAAACATTCGAAAATCAAATTTCTGTACCAAAACCGCTCTTGAGACCCGGGGGGTCGACAACCCCCCAAATCCAAGCAAATTCATTAGCGTATCTGGAGTTTTCTTAACTGGGTACAATGCTGACTCAGCACTGCGTGTACGATAATATCCTGAACACCTATAAATAGGCTAGCAGAGCCTATCCTAAATCTCACATTCTCCGAGACAACATCTAAGCTCTGCCATTCTTTCTCCTCCTCGGTTCTCTTCATAAAATAAGATAATTAGTTTAGGAAAATTCTGAATCAAGATCCGGTGGAAAAGAATGAATATTAATTAGAAAGTGTTCAGAATCATATTCGAAGTGAGGTAATTTTTTAGATTCGGTCTATTCAATTTTTTTCCCCTTTCTTCCCTTTTCCTTTAGTAAAAATTATGAATCCATGGTTGTTAGGTTCTGAATCCAATTAGAGGAAAACCATGGAATGGTAGATCTGGACCAAATCCAAGATTCGAAAAGCAAATTAGGTGAGTGGATTTAAGTTATATCATTTTTGATAATGATATATTATCATTTGACATTCCCCATTATATATGACATGTTGAAATATGATATGTTGAAATGTTTAAACATATGTTAAAAAGATTAAAGTGACGAATACGACATGTTGGAATATTAATATGCTAAGATATTAATATGTTGGAAAATTCATATGCTGAAATATAAACTTGTCAAAATATGTGTAGCGATTACTGTTGTTTCAATTCCATGTTAACTTGTGACATTTATGTACCTGGACCATTAACGGTAGAAATTGAGAAAATTACATGTTAGTTTATTTGATTTGAACAATTACATGATTAAACGATTATGTGTTAGAATAGAATTTATTGTAGGTTAGAAAGAATATGCGACATATAATAGGTTTAATATGATGACATGTAAAATATAGACTTAAAAGAATAGACACACCTAAGTTATATTGAAAATTTACTGTAAATAGGAAACTATAACCGCGCTTAGACACGAGGTTAGATTACACTTGTGGTAGAAGTCCGCCCAGAATTGTCCGGCATATCCAACATCCACAAGTGGTAAATCTAATGTGAGGGGTCTAAGTGCATAAATAAAATATGTAACGGTGCTGAGACACAAGGTTAATTCAACTTATGGAAGAAGTCTGTCCGGAACCGCTCGACAAATCCAACATCCACAAATAGTAGGCTTAATGTAAAAGGTCTAGTACATAAGTATATATATATATAAATATGTAAATATAAAAGGATAGAAATAAATGACATTAATGGTAATTAATGGAAATGAATGGAATTGAATGAAAGTGACAATAGTTAAAGAAATAGAATGAACGTGGGATGATAATAATATATTATAAATAAATTACATTAATGAGAATGTTGTATAATAGGTAGATTTGTCCTAGGGACAAGTGAATATTATAACTTAGGTTATAATAAACTAGTAAGGAAATGAGATAACTGGTGAAATGAGATAAGTGGCACTTAATTGTAAATTAAGTAATTAGTAAATGGGGAAACCTGAAACCAGTTGTTTGTAATAAGTAGAGAAAAGAGGGAAAGTTTATGAAATGTAAGAAGTTGTACTTAATTATAAATTAAGTAATCCGTAAACTTGGAAATCTGAAATCTGTTGATAAGAATAACATATTAAGGCTTGTCCTAGGGACAAGAGAAAGTTATAACATATGTTATAATAAATGGAAATGAGACTTGTTAGTGAACCTTAGTTAAGAAAACTAAGTTAGTAAGTAAACAACAATAAGTTGTAGTGACAATATAAGATGAAATTATGATTAAATAGGAAAGAGTGAGACAAACTTATGAAATGAAATAAATTATATTTAATCATAAATGATAAGTGACATGTTAAATAGAAAACATGTGAATTGAGATATACTTAATTACATATTAAGTAGAACATATTATTGTTACTATGAAATTAAACAGGAATACAAAGAGATTGTGGATCATAGACCTTGGATCACAATCTAGGGAATAACATGTTGTGGGCTTATTAACAAGCTTAAATGGGTTAAGTTACAAGAGCAAAATTAATAAGCAAGAGGAACTTGGTAACCTGAATAAAAAGTCAATGTGAATGAGAATAACCAAGTTAAATGGAAACCTGGTGAGGTGAAGCCATCGCATAAAGGAATGTTTAGACATATGGTCTAATAACATATTAAAATGAGGCGCTTGGACCAGTCCGCACGTTTGAGAGTGAATAACCCAACGAGGTAGATCATCGTGGTGTCATGAGGCACGAGGGGAGCGCACGTTCATCTGATTATTCTGTCGGCTCAGAAGGACTAGAAGGGAAAGCACACGACTTACTGAGATGCGTAAGGTGCTCTTGGTAGTCCTCTGTGTGGTGGTAGATGTTTAGGCCGTGCTTGTAGTGGTTGGGTCTGCGTGTTACTACCGGTGGGTGGGCCTTGACTGCAAAAGTAGCCTTGTAGTCATAATGCTGTGACGAGGTGACACTAAGGTGGTTCGGCGATCACCTCAACGGGAGGCATGGTCAGGACCAACAAGGATAGTAGATCGTTGGGTACCCGTCATCGGTAGCCAGTGGAATGAGAAAAGACTAGAGTTAAACCCAATAGACCATTCACCTTTCACTATCGAGGTACGGTGGTTGAGGGGAGACACCAACTGGATGTTTAGATTGTTTGTTATGGGCAAGTCGCTTAGCTATTTTAGTCTTTACTAGTTGAAGGAGGGGCCGAGGTGGGGCCATAACCATCATGAAAAAACAGACCCGAGGGATATCTGTATTTTGAGACCCTTAATGGCGGGCCCGTACAGATGTGGAAAGGCTCTCGACCGAGTTCCATGTTTCTTGTATAGCCTTGCCATGGAACTCGGTGCACATTATGTGTGGTTAAGGCATCGAATACGATTAACGATATGTACATGGGAAAGTCTAGATACATGCATATCTGCTCTAGGTGGTGTATCGTAGACTTGAGGGCATTACTCTGGTATGGAATCTGATTCGATCGAAGGTGGAAGTATGTACGCTTACGTAGCATAGTAATGACAAATATATGCGGAATATAACATTGTTATGTAGAGATCTGTGCGTCACTCCGACGTAGGATGAGGGACTGCTTTCATTTATATGGCATTACGGTGGAGACCGTGTGAATGGGGTACCATGGGGTGTACCTCAATATTGGGGGGTAGCCACATATATACTGTATTAGGTTAATCCACTAGGAAGTAAATGAGTACGACGTGTGTGTAAGCCTTGAATGCTGTTAACCCAAGTAACCTAATAAATAAGAAAATGTGATTGAACGGTATATGTAGGATTATCCAAAGTGTATAGTTTAAATCCAGTCACCAAAACTTGTGTTCTGACCCCCTCCTCATAACATACTCGCTGGTTAGATTTGTGGCAAAGATATGATAGCTTTGCGTACTGGTTAAGCAGTATTATTACTACGGTAAGGATATACTTTGATTATATTATACTTTATCCATTTCGCTGTGAGATATTTTTTGAGCTCTAATATATTTTATATCTTTGTCTTTTCTACAGAATACCAGAGCAACCAACACGGGTTTCAAAAGATTAGAATTTTGAAAAAAAAAATCGGTCTATCGGAATTCAGGTTGTTACAGACTCCTTTGACTCCTTCGAAGGGTGTTGATGTTGTCGAAAGGGATGGTTTTGCTTCCTTCTTACTTTATTGAAAAGAGTACTATCCTTTATATGCATACAGACATAGTCCTACTCTTTCAAAGTGGCTCACTTTGTTGTTATCTGCCTTCCTCTAGCTTTGTATTGCTTACGACATCATTAAGCGAACTTCATTGGAATACTACAGATTCAAAAGGTGTGCTCCGCTTTCAAATGGGTTGACCTTGAGCGTTCTGCATAGCTTTTGCTCGCCAATTTCAATGCTTTCGAAAACTTTCCTCTTATGTCTTCCAAGGTAGTTTCTTACTCCTTTGGAAACTTGATTCTTAGGTTTCTTTTAGTCTTCTTTCATACTCTTCTTTAGATGCATATTTTGGTTAACACTTACTAATTTATAACATTCATAAATTAAATTACACCTATTCAATTTAGAAAATAGCCAACAACACTATTGTGTTGACTCTTTGGTTCACAAGGTTCTTAGTAATATTTAAACAATTTAAAATTAAATCATATATACACTTTGTTGAATTACATTATCCACGAGTTCAGTTGCTTACAAACCATTTGAGTATCCAATTTCTAATCTTTATTAAGCTGCACATTTGTCATTATACTTTATGCACGTTTCCTATTGTCATCATTACAACACTAGGATATCTAGAGTTCGATAAATGGTCAAAACTCCAATAATACTTGTTGTTAATTGCATAATATCACTTTAAAGTCCTTTGTTCAGTCCGATAAAATTACTAATTATGATGTTACCAAGCTTCTACAACAAAGAAGATTAATCCTCTTTGGAGTAGCTTTTGGCTTCAAGTAGTTTAACGTGCTCGATCATGGTCATAACTTGATGGTGATATCATGTGATTGACTATAATCAAAGAATGATTTCACTAACCAAGATCACCAGTATGCTAAAGTCTGAAGGCTGTTGATTTCACTAACCAAGATGACCAGTATGCTCATGTTCAAAGACCGTTATACATCACTACATGAGAAACTATATTTTGAGTTACTAACATTGGCCTATAGTAGATTCTCGTTGAGTTGTTTTGTGACTGTTCCATACATCCACAAATACGTAGTTCTTTGATGTCCCCGGTGGCCTTGAGTAATTTACCATCCATCATACGTAAGACATTATTTCCATTAGTCTCAAGGAGGTATTAATATCCTTTTTTCGATAAACATCTCGAATATGAACTACTTAAGGGGAAGATTTTAAGTGTTTGATTCAAAACACACGATTACAAATACATTCACAACTACAACCAGTGAAATACCTTTCCTATGAATTTTTTACTTATATATGTTTAACGTGTTCATATCATTACTTATACCACAATATATCAACAAATACAATAGAAAGCAAAACCAACAATAAACTTTATTTTGAATAAGGTTATAATAGAAGAGTTAAGTTATAAAATAATTTACATAATTGCTCCTATGACACATCTTCAACTTCATCGAAGATGCTTGATTTACTTAATGAGCATGCACTACTCCTTACATAATTGGCATAATCTTGACTTCATTTTCTTCCTTTTGCTCATTCATTCCAAAACAAATAACTTATACCACAATTTTATTTAATTACTTTTAACTCAACTTAATCCATCGCATAAGTATTCAACTGCACTTGATTAATTAAATTTTCATTTGAGCTATTATCTCATTAAATTCCTTTAAATATATCTAAATACTTTCCATCCCAAATTATCCCCATATAATGACATTACATGATATGAGGCATTAATACAGTCTTAGCGTCATCCGTTGATATTTCGTGATGCTTGATTCATTAACATAAGAGAATTTCATTGAACGAAAATGGTAGTAGAAACCAAGTAATTCTATAATTTTTTTGTAGTATCGAAGAGATGGTTTTGAACTACTTTTAGCAACATGCTTTTGTGTAGCATGTTGAAAATACAATTACAAAACAAATGTTAGAATGAATAAAACCAGAGAAGTTGGTACATGTTGAAGAAGGCGACACCAGGTCTGTATTCAACAGGTTATAAACTTAGCTTTGTGTCACTGGTTTATACTAAAATTACATATCGAACTTCTTTCATGGCTTTAGTTAACTACTCGGTGGCAAGGCCATTGAGCTGTATAGGTAATGCAGTTGGTTAAAACATGCGACACATATGATTCTAAAACTAAATTGATATTTGCCGTGGAATTCAAAAGTCATTGCAAATTGTCATAATAAAAAAAAGCCTAATATTTTGTATAAGGGTATTATTATTGACACTCCAACTATTATTAAGGGAGGACCATTTTTTAAAACACTTCACTATTTGAAAATTTGTTAAGGGGCTACACAAATATATTATTTCACACTACTTAGTATTTCTGAATTGCCCATACAAATTATATTTAAAAAAAACTTATTCGACAAGGGAAACCAAATTAAAATAAGCAGTTCATCACCATTGCACCAAATGCAGCACGTAATCAATTATATATATATATATATATATATATATATATATATATTTGACGATGATATGTCAAAAATTAATAATCATTTCAATGTATTGCCTCCGTAATTATAAAATTCGGCATATTTATGTCGACAAAAAAAAAAATAGTTCAATCATATTCCTCCGAAAACGCTTATCCTATAGAGTTTAAAAAAAATCGATATATGCGAACAAAAAAAATTACTACAGCCCTTGCAATATTTGTTAACGTAAAATTACCTTAATTTGTTAAGGGGCTAAATGGGTAATAAGGTAAAATTACCTTTATTTGTTAAAGAGCTACTTTCCTCATTGGTACTCCCCGTAATAATTTTTGAAGAAAAAAATTGGCTCCCCTTTACAATATTTGGAGTGTCAATAACAACACCCTAAATTAATTATGTGATTCTGAATTTAATAAATGAAATCAATCAATAAATTGTTGTTGATTCATCTAATTAACGCAAGTGTGATGTTTTAAAACATATAACATGTTCATATTAACAAAAATGACAAAATTAGGTTTTTGTTTTCAAATATAAAGTTAAATTAGTTACACGGTTTACATAATATACGTAAACAATAATAAAAATAATAATATATTATACATTTATCTCAATTGATTTATCATAAATTGAAGAAAAGAATTTCTACTTTAAATACATGCATTTTAACATTTCTACAATTGTTTGCTGAACTTTCTCAATTCTTTCATGATATTTTATATTTTATTCCATATATTTAAACTACTCATGAAATCTTAAATTTATTTAATATTCTTTAGAATTTATGTAGTTCATTTTTCTAGTAGTTCTTAAAAATATACGCCGATTTTACTATGTATATACTATATTCATATTAGAAATGGTAGTTTTTCATGCGACTATAAAGATGTATAAATCACATAACATAAACTATGTATATCCACCATAATGACAAAGTTAATTTGTAAATTAGTTATGATTCATTTATACCAAGAATTTACCTTATATTATAACATAAAATTCTTTTTGAACATTAATAACTCCACAATAAACTTTTACATCTTTTGCAAACAAAAATGTTCAATTCTTTTTGTTATGCTATACAGTTAAACTAACTTCGTAATTTTACATTTAACTTATTTAAACAAATCATATTAAATAATATTTGCTAATTCATAAAATAAGTTACTAACATACATCAATTTCAACATGTATATCTATATTAACAAAAATGAATTAAAAAAAAAAATCTCAAATACAAATACATGCATATTGTTTCTGTATGTTATAGAACATAAAGACAACAATAATAATAATAATTTTAAATAATAGTTTGTGTACTTCACATTAATTTTGTCATATATTGCATAACAAAGTTGTCTTTGTAACATTAAAATAATTAATATTATTTTTAATATTATCGTGTGCAACGCACATGTTACACACTAGTCTATTTAATGGTTGAAATGGTTAAAGATTGGATTCAGATAAATTATTATATTATTGATTGTATGATTTAACTAATAAATTGATGATTATTTAAAATTGATCTAGGATTGCGGGATAGCATCTTGAAATGGTGTTGGTTTGGATGAACCTGATTTAGGATCATGTTGTAGCATCTTGAATTGCTACTAGATATTTTTGAGTTTATTATTATCCAAATTTCTTGAATAATTGATAATTGTTTGTGTGAAAAGCATTGGATAATATTCAATAATTACGTTGCTAGTTATATGTAATAAAAGTTAGTATATGCTTGATATTATCTATTTAGCCAAATAAACACCATTCAAAAATCGACCGAACTTCTTTTAATTGACATCTTGTTAGTGGAATAAATCCCAGTCTGTTATTTATAGAGTATTGTTAATATCACTCCAAAAACGATTAAGGGGGGTCACTTTTTATTTTTACTCCATTAAAAAATAAATTGTTAAGGGGGTCAAACGCAATGTAAAAATAAATAAAAGAATCTGATTTTACCCTCTATTCAAATACACAAAACATGATAAAAATTGACAAAAATATACTGAAATTCAGTACAAAGTTTGAAAATAACATGCCGAAAATAGATGATGGAAAACGGGTCTCCGTTTTTCCAGTAAATTGTTACATTTTCAGTGATTTTTTTCAACAAATTCAACATGTTGTTCGTTTTTTTAAATAAAAATCATGTTGACTTCTTTTTCAAAGTTAGAAATTTCATTAGAAATTGGTTCTTCTATAAAAAAAATGATTAATTGTTTACTATGAGAAGAAAAAATGATTAGGCTTTAACTAAAAGTAAAATGTAAATAGGGTAAAATAATAAAAGGGCCTTTTGGTTTATATTTTATAAGTTGTTAAAGGGGGATATGTTAAATGATCCTCCCCTTAGTAAATTAAAAAAAAAAACAAAAAGTGACACCCTTAACTTTTTTGGAGTGGCATTAATAATACTCTTGTATAAAAAACTAACTTACAAAATGATATTTTTGCAAACTTTTACAATGGTTAGGCCAATTATGTTATAGGCTTTTTGTTTCTTTTCTTAATGTTGCTTATAGTTAATATCAAGTCAACGTTGCCTTTGTTAGAGTTTAAAAAGAGTCCATTTGCAAGGCGTGAGCTACTCTGGTAAATTCGGGGAGTGGGACCCCTGCCGCCTCAAAAGTCGAAAGCGTATTATTCTCATCATCCTCTCGATGGAGGGGTTTACCTTGCACTAGACGACCCATGGTTCTTTGATCAAATATCTGCCTTCAAAAAAAGGTTTGGTAGGAATCCAAAATCCGACGGCGTGAAGTATCCATGTCCCAGTCTACCTACCAAACATTCAACTACCACCAGCTATATATAAAGCCTCATTTCAATTTTCCCCTTCCTAACTCGAGAAGAAATCCTGTTCCATTTTCTCCGCTTAACATCAATTGTAAGTTCTACTCCAGTTCGCACTCAATAGCTCTTGATTCATGCTCATTTCTCAGTTTATTGATTTGTACTCTACTATTTGATTGCGGAATCAGTTTGCCCTAAGTTTTGGAGTTTGATTTTTTAGGTTTGTAATGGCTGAAACCCCTTTTACTGCAGAAGAGGTACTAACTATTTTAGCTTCATATATTTCTATGTATTCAGTGTAATATAGTTAAATGAAATCGATTCCGTACAGGTGATTATTGGTGAAGAGAAAGGACATGTTAGACTGATCACATTGAACCGGCCCCGTCAACTGAATGTTATCTCACCAAAAATGGTAATTTTCCCCTCTCCAACTATTGTACATAGATACAGGGACGAAGACAGGATCCTTTTTTTTCTTCTTGAAAGGGGAGGGGGTTGGCTTTTTTTGAATGTGTGTGTGTGTGTGTGGTTGGGGGAATGATTTGTCTGGAGTATCTAAAATTAACGGCAGTAAAGTAAATTAAATACCAACAATATAAATGCAACTCTGCTCAAAATTGTCTATAATTTTTCATAATGACATGAACTGAGGGGGAAAAAGGAAGGACACATCTACTAGCCACAATTTGAATATAACTCTACTGTCTATCCACTACATAATATCATTGACTACTCAACTTAAAAACAAAATCAAATAGAACATTAAATACATACATTCTCGCTTGAAAGTACATGAATACGAGGAAATCATAAGCTTAAAACATCTTAAGTTACCTAGGATCAAGTACACACATGACCCAAGAATTCATTTTCTAAACTCTGTACATAATTTTAAAAATTAATTATAAAAAATATATCATGATCACCTACAACTTCGTCCTTGCATAGATATATGATATTTAGATAGACAATGCAAATTCAACTTTTGTTAATTGGTTTAATCTGGTAAGAATTAGAATATATCATGATCACCAATATTCTTATAAAAAATTAAATTTAAAGACAAAAAAACTAAATATATTTTCCCCCAAATAGAAAGGCATAATTTTTTGGGAGTTTTTTAAAGTACCTTTTTCTAAATATGACCATTTAGAAATAATATATATATATATATATATATATATATATATATATATATATATATTGGGAATTTTTAAGTTGGATCTTGGTTTGAAGTTTGAACTTGTTATAAAATTTGATATCTCTTGCATAAGTTGATTTTTTGGAGTTTTTTTTGCATATTAGTACTACTATTACTATTATTATTATTATAGAAATTGATATATTTTCTAATAGTGTGAGGGATTGTAGAATAGATACAATTTTTTAATGTTATTGATAGAGCAAAATTTCTTACACGATGTATATATTACAGTGCTTTATATAGATGGAGTACATGAGGTTAAAACGGACAATAACAATGTAATGGCAATAAGTTATAAAGGGAAAATAATATAAGAGGAAAGTATTAAAGTATTATGAGCTGGATCCTTATCCTATGACGCAGCGTGATGTGTATGAGTCAACTGGATCCTTATCCTGTGAATGAGCTGGATCCTTATCCTATGACGCAGATATTTACATAAATATACTTAATACCCCCCCTCAAGTTGGGGCATGTAAATCACAAATGCCCAACTTACGTAATAAAAAATGTAAATTGTTGACGTCCAAGAGCTTTTGTCAATATATCTGCCAATTGTTGACCCGTCGGAACATATGTCATAGAAATATTGCCAGATTGTAACTCATCACGAATAAAATAGTAATCAACTTTAATATGCTTCGTTAGCTCGTGAACAGTGGATTCTTTGCAATATGATGACTATCACAGAACAGTCGCATTGGCCTAGAGTGTAGTACACCGAGAGAACGCAACAACGATTTTAACCATTTAAGTTCACAAGTAGCAACTACCATAACACGATATTCTGCCTCTGCAAATGAACGAGCAACTGTAGGCTGCTTCTTTGTCTTCCAAGAAATAGGAGACATACCAAGAAGAATATAATAACCTGACAATGATCGGCGAGTTATGGGACACACCGCCCAATCACTGTCATAAAACGCATTTAGTTGCATATCACCAGGTTGTAACAAAATACCTTGACCAGGACTTCCTTTAATATAACGCAATACACGAATAGCA
Source organism: Allium sativum (assembly GCA_030737875.1). NCBI lineage: Eukaryota > Viridiplantae > Streptophyta > Magnoliopsida > Asparagales > Amaryllidaceae > Allium > Allium sativum. Next base: position 470,513,627 of record CM060924.1, on the reverse strand, counting down.
GCATCCCAATGAGCAACCCATGGATATATTGTGTTGGTTTATCTATTCATTGAATTATATATATTTCTATTGGTTTGCTTGATCAATATTGTTGATTAGGGTTTTTAAACACTTGAACCAGACCAGTCAATGTAGTATAATTTTGGATTTGGTAAATGAAAATTTACCAAGAGTAGTATTATACATAAATACACGCACATATGAATTATTTCTAAAATTATACTCATTATTAACTGACTGTATTTGGTTGGCTAGTTTAAACTTCCTCTTTGACTCATAGGTTAGGTAGATAGTAGTTCCCAGCATTACAATTCCATTTCTGTCTAAATTTCAGAGTAAATAAGCCTCTAAATGGGGTATTTTCCTAGTAATTCTTTACGGACCTTGACTTGTCACATGAGTCCGAATTTCATATTTCCGTATGTGAAAAGAAGTATAAATATCTTCACACTAGTCGTTCGCTAATTAGTACCGCGTCTTCAAAATTGTAACTTTCCCATGACATATAAGCGACTAATACGTTTTTTCCTAAAGCGAGTTCCCCACCAACTGTAGCCGCCCCGTCTGCTAAAATTTGCCTCTTTTTTATACATTTACAACCGAGCCAGAGTATGAACTAAGTAACTCAACTCTGGACGAGTGACAGATAAGTATACCAAACGGCCAATCAAACGCCTATATTGATTTAGATGTTGATATGACTCTCCTTCAACATTAGCAAGACGGTGATTTTGCTCCACTAGAGTATCAATAGGCTTACAACCCAACATTCCTGCTTCTGTTAGTATTTCTGATGCATACTTCCTTTGGAAAAGAAATATCCCTTCATCACTATGAGCAACTTCAATGCCCAAGAAATATTTTAGCACACCAAGATCTTTCATATGAAAACAAGAGCTCAAATATTGTTTGAATTGCAAAACCGCGTTTTGAGAGGAACCTGCAATAATAAGATCATCCGCATAGACAAGACATACAAGGAAACATTACCCCGTTGATAAGTGAATATGGAGTAATGTGCATATGACTGGGCAAAACCAAAACTTCTCAAAGCATCAGATAATTTAGCAAACTATTATCGAGAAGTTTGCCGTAAACCATACAAAGACTTGCGTAACCTGCATACCTTTTCTAGGATAGGACTATGGTACCCAGGAGGTAGTTGCATATATACTTCTTCCAAATCACCATGAAGAAACGCATTACAAACATCCATCTGATGTAGCTCCCAATTTCGTACGATAGCAAAAGATAAAAAAATACGAACCGTTCCCATTTCGGCAGCTGAGGCAAACGTCTCATTATAATCTACACCCTCGACTTGTCGATTTCCAAACACCACAAGACGTCCTTTGAAACGTTCAATATCACCATTAGCTCGATATTTGATTTTGTAGACCCATCCACTACCAATAGCCTTCTTTCCGGAAGGTAAGTCTTCCAAAGTCCATGTTCCACTACGTTCAAGTACATCAATCTCCTCTTTCATAGCTTCTCTCCAACTTGAATCTTTGACCGTCTCTTTGAATAAAGTCGGTTCCTTATCTTTAGTAATTGCTGCCAAAAAAACTTTGTCTCGCAGAAAAATTATTATAATCAACATAACAAACTAGATTAAAGGGTTTACTTGAGGTACATGATTGAGTAGGCTTTGCAGAAGTAGCGGATTCTATCTTATGAACAGTATAAGTCACAAAATCCTTTAATCTCGAAGACGGTTGGCGAACTCGAAAACCCTTGCCGAGTTGTTCGCTCTCTCTTACTGAAGAATTCTCTCCTAAACGTAGAGTAGTAGTAGTGTCATAAGGAGAAATACCATAAAGCTCGTCACTGCTTGGGGACATTGGTTGCACAACACCATCATCATCCATCGGATTCATAGCCCTACCATCCTCTTCTGTAACTTGGTCACTATTGACCACTCGAGTATCCTTCCAAAGGAGGCTGGTGCAGATAGGCCTCCCTTTGCGCATCATCATTATCACCCACAGTATCCGCAAATGAAAAAATATTCTCATAAAATTTTACATCTCGGCTATCAAAAAATTCATGAGTTTCCAAATCATAAATTCGCCACCCTTTTTGACAAAAAGGGTACCCTACAAACATGCATTTTCTACTACGAGGTCCAAATTTGTCCTTTACATGAGGACGATTTGCAACATAACATAAGCACCCAAATACACATATAACAGATAGGTAGGGCTGTCAACGGATACTTTCGGATGCGGATAATGCCATATCCGCATCAGAAACCGTTTTCGGATATCGGATATCCGCATCCGCGGATACGGACGGGTATCGGATAATTATCCGCTCCGCCAACGGTCGATAAATCAATGAACATAAATGAATTTTTTTAGCTTAATATTAAGTTTTTTTCAACCCAATTGATTACTAAAGTGCTAAAAATAAATAAATATGATGGTAATATATAATTTTGAGCAATATGCATGCATTTAGTTGACTTTTTGCAAAATAATAAATTAGTATAGTTAATTATGTAAAAATACACATAATTTAAGCTATAATCGTGAAAAAAGCGGACGGATAATTTTCGGATGCGGATATGCCTATATCCGCATCCACATCCGCTTTTCCAGATATCAGATATTTATCCGCTTTTCGGATGCGGACGGATTTCGGATTTTTCGGATATCCATTGACAGCCCTACAGATAGGGGTGGTGGTTGCTTAAACAAAACTTCATAAGGTGTTTTTCCATCTAAAACTGGGTAGAGGTCTTATTAATTAGATGAACAGCAGCTAATACACATTTCCCCCAGAACTCCATTGATAAATTAGTCTGAAATTTTAAAGCATGAGCAACATTCAAAATATGCCGATGTTTGCATTCCACCCTACCATTTTGCTGAGGTGTATCGACACAGGAAGTTTGATGTACCATACCATTCTTTGCATAAAAAGATTTCAAAACAAACTCTTATCCATTATCACTTCTCAAAATTTTCACCTTTTTATTAAATTGAATATTAATCATGACACAAAAATTTTGAATCAAATGACCAACCTCATACTTTTCGGTCATTAAGTACACCTATACAGCACGAGAACAATCATCTACGGTGATAAAAAAATAATGTGCACCGCAACTTGAAGCAGCATTATAAGGACCCCAAATGTCACGGTGAATAATATCAAATAAATCATTGGCTTTATTCATACTATTTGGAAAAGAAGCGCGAGGTTGTTTTGTAAGATAACATGCTTCACAATTGTCAAAACAGTTCTTACTACTACCATCTATTCCAAGTAAAGAAAGCAAAACTTTTTATGAAGGGTGCCCCAAGCGTTGAGCCATAACATTGTCAAATCTGCTGCTGACACTTTATTTGCTTGAAAACTATGAATTGGCTGATAAAGATAGACTATATTACTTTGCACTCCTGCTCCAGTCAGGCTCCTCAAAGTGTTGTCTTGTATAATACACAGTTTGTTAGTGAATAAAGTAATAAACTTTTGTTTTTTCAAAAGTTGAGACGCAGACAACAAATTACAAGTAAGAGCAGGGACAAATAATACATTTTCTATGGTCAATTTTTCATTTACTTTTATTTGGCCTTCTTTAGTAGCATTTGTAACTTTTCCATTTGGTAAACCAACAGGAGAGGAAGGTATATCATGCAAGTGGGTGAACAATTCAATATTACCAGACATGTGATTTGAGGCCCCAGTTCGATGATCCATTGATCATCGTAGAATTTCTTACAATGCGATTTTGGAGTAGAGGATGAGAGTTTGTGTTGATTGAGAATATTCATCAAGATATTGAATTGTGCATCTCTCAATGTAGGAACATATGCTCGATCACCATTGACAACCTCTTGTGCTACACCTTGGTTATTGCTACTCACATTTGCGGTGAAATTACCACTACGACCACGACCACGACCTCTACCAAACTTGATTTTTTTCCATAGCTTTAGCTTTCTATTACCAACAGTAGACGCTAAAAAAATAGTAATTATTAGCAATTCTTAATTTAGGGAAGCTCTGATACCATGATAGATTTTCTAATAGTGTGAGGGATTGTAGAATAGATACAATTTTGTAATGTTATTGATAGAGCAAAATTCCTTACACAATGTATATATTACAGTGCTTTATATAGATGGAGTACATGAGGTTAAAACAAGCAATAACAGTGTAACAGTAATAAGTTATAAAGGGAAAATAATATAAGAGGAAAGTATTAAAGTATTATGAGCTGCATCCTTATCCTTTGACGCAGCATGATATGTGTATGAGTCAACTGGATCCTTATCCTGTGAATGAGCTGAATCCTTATCCTATGACGCAGATATTTACATAAATATACTTAACAGGAATTGAATAGTTATAGTTTGAAATTTATATTGTTAAAAAATTTCAAAAATTTTGAATCAATTTTATTTAGCTTTTAGAAGCTAAAATTTTCAAAATGAAAAGTTTTCACAATACAATTTTCCGAATTTAAATATCTCAAATTCTTGAGTAGATGATTGTGGATGGTCCTAGCTATTCTTCCATTCCTTTCTTGCTCGTTTTTCAGTCGAATCTTAAGGACTTCGATTTCAGTAAGCTTGTCGAGAACATGCTTCATCTGCTCTTTAAATTTACCGAATGTGTAAAATGTAAAATTACTAATAGTGTTGTATTCTTCATTGGAGTTTTGGAATCAGTAGGATCCATCAAAATTATTTCTATAGAAAGTTTTTTGAAGTTAGATGGTGAAGAAATGGTTCTTTCCACGAAAGGTAAAAGAAAGAGTTTGTTCCTTTAAAATCAAACATTGCGAAATCCAAATAGAACTTCTATAAAATGATTATGAAGAATAAAATAAAAAAAATCAAAGAGAAATAAAAAAAAGGAATCTTTGATTATTACATATGTACTTGGATATATTTGATTCATCATGATCTCGTATTTCGGTTTTACATTGGTTAATTTACACTTGATCATCTTGCGAAGTTTCCTGATAGAATTCCAGCATTTCTATTGTTACATCATATATAACTTTGGTAAATTATACATACCAGTGTTATTAATGGCGCGCGGCGCAAAAAGACGCAAACCCACTCTGGAGTCTTGGCGCACGGCACGGCAAATGGCGCGCGCCTTTTTAATTTACTGCACATGTTTATTTTTTTAATATAATTAATATTTTAACAAAAGATTAAAAAAAAATCTATTTTGTGCTAAAATATACGCAACAATTTTTTATAAATTTTACAAAAAAAAAACATAAAGCATAAAATTTCAAGTATAATAGTTTTCAAATCAAAAAATAATAATACACATTAAAGATGAGCTAAAAAACTGAATTTCTCCACTCTTGCTGCTCTAGCAGCAACACACCAAGTCAGGTCATTCTCATCGTCGAACACAAGCTCATCTTCAATATCGGCCATATATTCAGTTAACCATTAATTACAATCATCAATATCATTCAAAGATACTGGACCAACAGTGTCACGAATATTATACATTCTTTTTAATGCTCGATTATATATAACAAATACCAAATCATGAAATATTTTTATGTTACAGACAAATCGTACAAAGACATTGGACATATTTACGTATATGCAAAAATAAAATAAAATCCAAGGGTATGTTTCAGAGCTGCTTGAATGCTTATCTTATGAGAATATTTTTTCTTCCTCCAAAATTGGTTCTCTTGATATATCGTTCACGGCTTCAGAGTTTCATTCATTTGCTTTTGCATCAATGCTAGACAATATTTTATGATCTTTTATACATTAAATTATTTACTTCTGACAATATTAAAAGGAATCTAAACTAAGTTGGATTATAAAACATATGTCAGTTCTAAATATCGGTATGCTAAGATCAGCCAATTACATAATTGTAAGGTTATTAACTCACTGATGATAGTCATATAGGAAATAATGATGATGTAATTATGTTTTCATATAACTAAAAAAAAGATATTAACAAATTTTTTCATATTTCATATCATTATGATAAATAATAGTAATATTAGTTGTGGTGGTGGTTGTAGTGATGGTAAGAGTCTTTGTAATAGCAGTTATAGTAGTTTGAAATGCAAAAAAAATAAAAATAAATAAATAAATAAATAAAGTAAAGGCGCGCCATTATGCGCTGTGCGCCATTTGGTGCGCCTTTTCATATGCGCCGCGCCACAAACAAAAATGGCGCAAACGCCGCGCCTCGCTGCGCCGTGTGCCATGGCGCGCGCCGCGGCATGCCTTTCATAATTATGATACGTACTAATATTTTTCTGGTTATTATAATCGAAACCAACACTCATTGTTCTAACAGTCTCCTCCTTTTTGATAATGACATCCAACTATTCTTGGATAAAATGTGAAATTAATTTAAATCTAATTCATCTCGAATCCGTTAACTCCTATGTTAATGCTCCCCATATCATTTTTTATTATTATATTTTATTCGGTTTTCTCTCCTTTTTTTGTCAACTATAAAAAGAAGATAAATTAATCTATTTTGTTTATATCATAAGGGTGATGAGGCGTTGAATTGTTAAACTTATGCTTTTTCAATAAAATTTTAGTATTCTATTAGTACTAACTGATCTATAATGGATTTAATTGAATTTGGAACGAGCCATGGAATCAAAATTGTTAAAACAAACATTTTGATGCTTACAGCTTTTAGAAGCTAAAATTTTCAAAATGAAAAGTATTCGCACTACCATTTTCTAAATTTAAATATTTCAAATTCTTAAGTAGATGATTGTGGATGGTCCTAATTATCCTTCCATTCCTTTCTTGCTCATTTTTCAATCGAAGCTTAAGGACTTCGATTTCAATAAGCTTGTCGAGAACATGCTTCATCTCCTCTTTAATTTTACTGAATCTGTAAAATGTAAAATTACTAATAGTGTTGTATTCTTCATTGGAGTTTTGGAATTAGTAGGATCCATCAAAATTAGTTCTATAGAAAGATTTTTGAAGTTAGATGGTGAAGAAATGCTTCTTCTCACGGAAGAGTCCGTTCCCTTAAAATAAAAAATTGGGACATCCAAATAGAACTTCTATAAAATGATTATGAAGAATAAAATAAAAAAGTTTCAAAGAGAAATTCAAAAAAAAAAAAAAAAAAAAACGGAATCTTTGATTATTACATATGTACCTGGATATACTTGATTCATCATGATCTCGTATTTGGGTTTTACATTGGTTAATTTACAATTGATCATCCTGCAAAGTGTCCTGATAGAATTCCAGTATTTCTAGTATTACATCATATATAAATTTGGTAAATTATACGTACTGATATTTTTCTAGTTATTGTAATCAAAACCCAACACTCATTGTTCTAACAGTCTATTCCTTTTTGATGATGACATCCAACTATTCTTGGATAAAATATGAAATTAATTTAAATCTAATTCATCTTGACTCTGTTAAGTCCTATGTTATTGCTCGCCATATCATTTTTGTTTATCATATTTTATTCATTTTTCTCTCTTTTTTTGTCAACTATAAAAACGAGATAACTTAATCTATTTTGTTTATATCATAAGGGTGATGAGGCGTTAAATAGTTTATTTGATCATAGTAAGCATATAGGTTCATTAATTGATTGTAAGTGTTGAAATTTTAAAATTTCAAGTACACATCGACATGCAAATCTATGTATAAGACATAGAATTAGTTATTGTATCGACATGTCTTATAGTGTATGTCACATACATGTGTAAACTGTGTGTGTGTATATATATATATATATATATATATATGTATATATATATATTGGTATGTATATTTTATTTTCAAAAAAATTCCAATAGTATGATATGAATATAAATACGATATTGTGAAATAAACTTGTTCATAACACTTTAACATGAACATAAGTAAATAATAAACAAAAAATGTAGTCATTATAAACGCGAAACATTTAATGTTGATGGCACTTAACCCAGGTTGTAAAAATGTTAAATGGATGCTCAATGTTAGGCATGGACTAGAGATTAATCATCCATGTAGGGATTAATTGAAGCTACGCATTTTTGATAAACTTATGCATTTTCAATAAAAAAATAGTATTCTATTAGTATTAACTGATCTATATTGGATTTAATTGAATTTGGAACGAACCATGGAATCAGAATTGTTAAAACAAACATTTTGATGCTTAGAGCTTTTAGAAGCTAAGGTAGTGTTTGGTTTATTTTGTGTTTTTAGTTTTTACTTTTCAACATTAATCATGAAATTGAGAAGATTTGAAGTGTAGCGGAGGTGATGGATCAAAGACGGAAGGAGTGACAGAGGGGACCGCGGGATTGTGGATGCATAAATTTGTTATCGTCTTTCCGTTGTTTCTAAAAATATGGAAAATGATAAAAAGTTGTTTTTTGTTTTGTGTGATAACTTCGTTTTGTAAAACGATCGTTTTTCACGAAATGTGTGTGTCGTCGGTACTTTTGTATGTGCGAAAACTCAAAATTGAAAATTGTAAAACAAACGCACCCTAAAATTTTCAAAATGAAAAGTTTTCGCAATACCATTTTCTAAATTTAAATATCTCAAATTCTTGAGTAGATGATTGTGGATGGTCCTAATTGTTTTTCCATTCCTTTCTTGCTCGTTTTTCAATCGAAGCTTAAGGACTTCGATTTCAGTAAGCTTGTTGAGAACATGCTTCATTTCCTCTTTAATTTTACCGAATCTGTAAAATGTAAAATTACTAATAGTGTTGTATTCTTCATTGGAGTTTTGGAATTAGTAGGATCCATCAAAATTAGTTCTATAGATTTTTTATTTTTTTTAAGTTAGATAAGAAATGCTTCCTTTCATGGAAGAGTCCGTTCCCTTAAAATAAAAAATTGGGGCATCCAAGTAGGACTTCTATAAAATGATTATGAAGAATAAAAAAAAATTCAAAGAGAAATTCAAAAAAAAAAAAAAAAAAGAAGAAGAAGAAGAAGAAGGAATCTTTGATTATTACCTATGTACCTGAATATACTTGATTCATCATGATCTCGTATTTGGGTTTTACATTGGTTACTTTACAATTGATCATCCTGCAAAGTGTCCTGATAGAATTCCAGTATTTCTAGTATTACATCATATATAAATTTGTTAAATTATACATACTAATATTTTTCTGGTTATTGTAATCAAAACCAACACTCATTGTTCTAACAGTCCATTCCTTTTTGATGGTGACATCCAACTATTCTTGGATAAAATATGAAATTCATTTAAATCTAATTCATCTCGAATCTGTTAACTCCTATGTTAATGCTCCCCATATCATTTTCTATTATCATTTTTATTCAGTTTTCTCTCCTTTTTTGTCAACTATAAAAACGAGATAAATTAATCTATTTTGTTTATATCATAAGGGTGATGAGGCGTTAAATAGTTTATTTGATTATAGTAGGCATATAGGTTCATTAATTGATTGTAAATGTTGAAATTTTAATTACACATCAACATGCAAATCTATGCATGAGAGATAGAATTAGTTATTGTATCGACATGTTTTATAGTGTATGTCACATACATGTGTAAACTGTATATATATTGGTATGTTGATTGTATTTTTTAAAAATTTCCAATAGTACGATATGAATATAAATATGATTTCGTAAAAATAAACTTGTTCATAACACTTTAACATGAACATAAGTAAATAATAAACAAAAATGTAATCATTATAAACGCGAAACATTTAACGTTGATGGCACTTAACCGAGGTTGTAAAAATGTTAAGTGGATGCTTAATGTTAGGCATGGACTAGAGGTTAATCACCCATGCAGGGATTAATTGAAGCTACGCATTTTTGATAAACTTATGCATTTTTAATAAAATTTTAGTATTCTATTTAGTATTAACTGATCTATAATGGATTTAATTGAATTTGGAATGAACCATGGAAGCAAAATTGTTTAAACAAACATTTTGATGTTTACAAGCAGCATCAAACCTAAATTGGTGTATAGGTGGTATCTATAAACCTGTTTATATGCTTAGATAATGCAGTAAACTATGTTATCAAAGCCTTTGCCTAGGCACGCCTCGGCTCCAAAAAGCCCTAGGCCTGAGGTTTTTTTTTTTTACCTTTCAAGGCGCCTATGATGCATGAGGCGCCAAAAAAACCCCAAAGGCGCCAAGGCGCTCGCCTTGTGAAGCGCAAAAAAGCGCGTTTTTGCAACATTTGAGTAGAAATTGAAAATTTCAACATTTGGTTCAATAGGAGCCCAAAATCCAAGATGCTAAGAAAATTATGCTCGTTTAATTGTTGATTTAGAGCGTATTTAAAAAAAAAGCTGCTTTTCTTTTGTCAACCAGTTGAAAAGAAAAACATAAATTTCTTTCGTCGAATCGTGCAAAATAAAACCTAGTTCATGGAAGATTTAAACTCTATTTAAGATTTTACGTATTTTTTTTTTAAAGTTCTATATTTTAGGTATTTTATTGTGTGTAAACTTGAGATGAATGGCTTTGCACATTCTTAGTTTGATTTATGTTAACCGTATGGTGTTTTTTACTTCTAATAATGCTTTTGTATGCCCTTTTAAAATAAAATTTGTGTTTTATTGCATTTTCTAAATGTAGTTTTTTAGCTGAAATCTGAAGAAAAAATGACATTCAAGGTGCTCAAAAAAGCCCTAGGTGCAAAAAAGCTCTAGGTGAGGGCCGGTGGCTTTTTCGTCTTGACAACTATGGCAGTAAGTTTCATCTAAGCCGTTTATGCAAAAATTTCGTCTAGACGGGAGCTTAGAAGGATTTTTGTAACAAAGTCCTTAATTACTGACATTTGTAACTATGACAATTGGGGTAAGAAACTCATGAAATTTCCTTCTGTTTGACAAGATTCCCTTGGATGTGGAAGGTGATCTCTTATACGCATCAATTATGCATCGAACTTCAACATCATTGATTTCAACTTCTTCCTCTTTCTATTATTCTTCATTATCCACTATAGGGTCATGGATAACTATATTTTATTTATCCATTGGTTTGTCAATGATTATTGGATCATTCATATTATTGAGTAGATGGTTATAGTGGTCCAAATAACTCTTGCATGTTTTCTTGCTCGTTATTCAATCGAATTTGAAGGACTCCAATTTCTGTAAGCATGTTGAAGACATGCTTCATTTGCTCTTCTATTTTGCATAATCTAGAAAATGTAAAATTCTTGAATCTTGATGTATGCTTCATTAGAGTTTTGGGACATTAAAGTTTTGGAACTGGTAGGATCCACGAAAATTAGTACTAGATAAAGTTTTCTGGAGATAGATGGCAAATTAACGTGTCTTCTTACGAAAGGTGAAAGAAAGTGTATGTTCGTTTAAAATCAAAAGTTGCAATCAGCAGCTAGTATATTGACATACATTTGCAAATATGTCACGTGTAAAATTATAATTTCTTTATAAAAGTTGTGTTAACTCTTTTAACTTGTAAAACCAAAATAGAACTTTCATAAATTTATTATGCAGAATTAAAAAAAAATAGATAATTTAAGAAATTACTGTGAGATTTTCAACAATTAAATCAATGACTTGATATAGTTTAAAATCGACTGACTATTGATTTCTACTCTTCTAATCTTTGTTTCTTGAGTTTGTCGTATTCTCATAGTCTTGCATTCAAATCTCTTTTGTTCCTTTTGACCAACTGAACTTTCTGTTTTTTCTTAATCTTTTGATCTGCTTGATTCCTCTTGATCTCCTTGATTCGCTTAATTCCTTTTGATTTTCTCTATTTGCTTGATTCATCTTGATTTCGTACTTGAGTTCTTCTATTGATCTATATATGTTCCATCTCTACTTCATTATTCTGCAACGTGTCTTGATAGATTTTTTGTATTTTACGTACTATAACATCTCTACGCCTGTTTTAGGCTGAATGAAAAATGCAGAATTTGGTGGTAAGTAGCGTGTAACAAAAAATAGATATCTATTAAAAATTCAATGGTAGTCAGATGCAGTTCACATTTTTGCACAAGGAAAATTGTACCAGAATGGCAGCATGCATTATATTAGGCAGCACTGATACTGCGTAGAATAACTGAATGGGCAATACTATTTAGCTGATAGTTGAACAAGTTATGTAATCGATTTGAATTTGGTGCATTTACCTAGGGTTACATCGAATTTATCCTATTTGATCATGTCCTTTCAGTAAGCGATTGAAAGATCAAGATCAGTGGGTCCACTTTTACCATGTTCGTTTAAAAAGAGAGCAGAATTCACCCAGATCAATGCTATCGGTTACAGATTGGTTCTTTATTTTAAGTAACCAAAGTAGAAGGATTGATGATTTTATTTATAACAGGTAAAGTTGCTAGCTGGTTACCTTGAAAAATGGGAAAGAGATGATGATGCAGAGCTAGTTATATTCAAGGTATATAATTTTTTCGCATAAATGGTATGAAAATTTAAAACAATGATTTGATCTTGTAAATTGATAGGGTGCTGGACGTGCATTTTCCGCTGGTGGTGATTTGAAGGTATTCTATGGTGGAAAGACAGGTTCAAAATCAATATAATTTGAGTCGTTTGAAAAATATGTTCGTTTGTAGCTACTGTTGGTGATGATTTTCCTTTAACAGCCAAAGATGCATGTCTTGAAGTTGTATATAGGATGTACTGGTTATGCCATCACATTCACACTTACAAGAAACCAATGGTAATAATTTTGATCTTAGGCCCTCATTTAAGTTTGCTACCAATACTTACCCTTCCTACAATGCTGCTAGTCTTTTGCTTATTTATAAAAGGAATCGGCTATTTGGATACAAAATTAGAAACAATAGGTGATACGGGATATTTGGACCGTTTGATCTTTTTGTTGTTAAATGGAATGTGGAAATTGGAGGGTAACCCAACAATGGTGAGATGCATTGTATCACCAATTGTGTCCATATTTTGTGTTTCAATAGAATTTCCCATTAGAAATAGTTGCAAAGTTTTTCTTACACCAAAAAAAAAAAAAAAAAAAAAAAAAAAAAAAAAAAAAAAGGTAGCAAATCAAAATCAAATCTTATCATGATTATGTAGTTTGAGGCGAATTTATATGTTCATGGTTTATATGTTTAGGTTGCACTTGTAAATGGTATTGTCATGGGTGGTGGAGGATCTATGGCTATTCCATTGAAATTTTCAGTTGTCACAGAGAAGACGGTATGTGCATAACATTATCAATGCAACACAATATAAGTTTCTTTTGATCAAATATCATTTCTTAGCCTTTAATCTTTTTAATTTACATATAGATATTTGCCATGCCTGAAGCAAGCATAGGGCTTCACCCTGACTGCAGCTTCTCTTACATACTCCCACGCCTTCCTGGGCATTTAGGTCCACTTTTGTAAAAATATATGATTGTTTTCGTGAGTTTTTTTTGGTTCTTTTCCAAATTTTATGTTACTGGACATTAAATGATGAATTTTGTAGGAGAATACCTGGCTTTGACTGGTGCCAGGTTAAATGGAAAGGAGATGATTGCAGTTGGGCTGGCAACTCATTTTGTTCCATCCGAGGTTCAAAAACTATTAATATACATTGAGCTCTTAAATATTCAAAATCAATATTCAACTTCTATTTTTATATTTTTGATTGCGAAAAAAAATGCATTTTCTATGTTTGGTCAGAAACTCGCAGAGCTAGAGAGCCGGTTAATTAGCTTAAATTCAGGCAAACAGACTGATATAAAGAATGTGATTGAAGAATACAGTTTGAGAGTTAAACCTGATGAAGAAAGTATCTTAAACAAGTTAAGCAACTAATTTGTTAATTTGATGCAAACTTGCATGGCTAATATTTTTCCCTCTCTGTATTCCCAAATTATCTACTTATTTCTTTTATTCTTGTAGGCTTCCAATTATTGATAAGTATTTTTCAAAGGAATCAGTAGAGGATATCATCACTTCGTTTGTGAGTCCATGCATATTTTAGCTTGTTTTTTCTTGATTTATCCTACGGTCCATAAAGCGTAAAAAGTTTAATTCTGTACCACAAATTATGAATAATGAGTTCTTTGGACTAATATAATTATCTTAATATGCTTGACAATTTGACACCGTGCAGCAAGCAGAAGCGAGTAACGAAGGGAATGAGTGGATTATCACAGCACTCAAAGGATTGAAAAGATCATCGCCGAGTGGCTTAAAAATTACACTGAGATCGGTAACTTTACAATTATCATACAATGAAAATTTGCATAGTCATTTGCAGAGAAATTCAATGAACAGTAACCTGTAATATCGGTTTTGTCTAAAAATATGTTAATGTTTATCCAGATAAGAGAAGGAAGGAAGCAGACATTACAGGAATGTCTAAAGAAAGAGTTTAGGCTTACAATAAATATTCTAAGATCAGTAATATCTGGTGACATATATGAGGTAATGTATATCATCCAATTATTGTGTACTAATAATATTCGTGTGGTACGTAAATATAACACGTGGTATCATCTTTGTTATTCTACATGATTTAGCCTTTATATTACAGCTCCCCTAGGTAATTTTTGTCAATTATACCACAGATCTAGAAAGCATAGATCATAATTGACATATACATTACCCATGAACTAACTGTAATGAATTATATATGAAGGGAATCCGCGCAATTAGCATTGACAAAGATAATGCACCCAAGGTATACGGTTCTGTTTACACGATATGCATCATATTGCTGGGCCTCACGTAAATGCTTTGATTATGCATTAGTGGGAACCATCTACTCTTGAAGAAGTAGGCGATGCGAAAATAGAGCATCTTTTTCAGCCATTCGATGCAGAATTAGAGCTCCAAGTACCTAGCGATGCTGATACATGCAGGTTGTGCATTCACACGCACTTGCACATGCGCAGCGATCGCGCACGCACACACATTGGATGCGTGTATGTATGTATAGCTTTAAATTTGTTCTACTATTTGTTTACCTACCAATTTTGTTGATGTTCAGCAGGTGGGATAAAAAATATGAAAGCACAGCTTATCCTGGCATTCTATTGAACCGATAGATCAGAAATAAGATGATGAATTTCACTGCACCAGATGGTGCTTAAGGATGGTTTGATTTTTCCAATATTGCATGCTAAAGTTACTGGATTACCTATCTCATGGTAGGTGACGTTGGACATAACATTATGCATCAAAAATAATATTATGTAAGAGACAAAAATTCATGGAATGAGATCTATATTAACTTATTCTATTTTGTTCCTGGTATAATATTGCTATATGAGTGTATCCATATGAATGGTACATTTATTTGAAGTTTCTTTCAAAATTTGCACTTCTGATTTGTTTTTTTATTGATTATTTGATAGAAAGTTGTGACCTTTTGTAGCATGAAAACTTCCATCATGAATTTGATCTCTAGCGAATTCAATTTGAATTTTGCTCGATCCAATTTGAGAACAACATGATCGCTATAACAATTGCCTACGATGTTAGTGAATATTTTAGAAAATTTGTGCGAGTGTAGTTTTAAAATGAGAAGGAGAGAAGGAGAAAAGTGTGAATTGTCCCGCATCTTGAAAAAAATGAGAAACGCATCTGTCTAAAATATGAGTTTTTCATAAGGTGGTTGGATCCTTTGAACATTTAATGTTTATTTTGTTATGAGGAGGCAGATATTGCATGAGCACACACGTGCCGTCGTCAATTTATCGAGCTAGGTTGTTTTTAGGTCTAAAATGATATTTTTGGATAAAAAATGTTGCATTTAAAACGGGTTAGGTTTGAACCCATTATCAAACCTGGAATTTGAATTTAAATAGGTGGAAGAGCACGTATTTGGAAAAACCTCTAATGTTCTGTAATGTGCAGAAGTTGGTGTGAAGCTTTAAATTCAGAAATGTCTAAATAGCGTTGTAAATTTCTAGTATCTTCTCACTCTCCTCTCCTTTTTCGGTTATTTCAAAATTACATCGGTTTTGTAATACAACAGATCACAAATTCGATACTTTTGTCAATGCAGTCAATTAGAAAGATAGTTTGGATCGATTTCGACAATACTAGCACAATTGATAAAAGATGTTAACATCTCGGCTCCATTATACCTTGAAAGACGATTTGCCTTAAGTCGCAGCAACCATTTGTTTGATTAAACGAGTGGTAATGACAAATAACGTCTTAAGGAAAGCGTCTTCGAGGTGCCGTAGAGTGATCTCTACGGATTTAAGTTTATCATTGTCGTGTCATTTCTCCACACTTGACAGAATCACTGACCAACAATGTTAAGACGTTAATAAATGTCACAACACAGTGTGAGAAAGTTCGTTTTCATTTCACCAAATTTAAAAGATGCAATGGAGATAATTTGAGGCATTGGTAGAATAAGATGCATTTTCTGTTGGTCAAACAAAAAGTGGTTTATGTTTTCAAAACGTCAAATATAGTAGAAAAGGAAAATGAGAGTATTGCACAAGCAAGATCGAGGTTGAAATGGGAACTGTAACGACCCGGATTTTTTGCCATTTAATTTTGAAACATTTTAATTGGTTTTAAATGTTGTATTGATATTTTATAAAGGATTTTATAACGAATTTATTTATAAAACAAAGTTTTAATGTATACTTTATAATATGATTTAAAACAAGCTCGAAATAGTCGTGGTAGTTCGTAATTTAACGTTGTGAACTTTAACTGAATATACGGAATCCAATATAAGTCGGAATTCAAAGAAACAAGAAACACTAAGATCTATTTGATTATATTTTTCGAATTAAAGAAAAAAAATCAAGATTTCCATTTTGTAGATTTTGTTTTATGCCCAAATCAAATTTTCAAATAGTCTCTATGGAATTCATTATTAAAATATAATAATTTATTATATAAAATAAAAGGGGATTTTAATATATTGAATAACAATTTGTTTGAAACTCAACCAGAAGTATTTATTTTGATACTGTATGAAATTCTGCCTGAGTATGTCCAATTGTAATATTTCCTTATTATTATATTGAGATGTTTTAAAATTGATTTATTTTAATTTAAATTAGACCTTTAGAAAGGGCTATTATTCAAATGACCTCCGTTTGTGACGAAACCAGTTCCATCGTGTCCGGAATATTTAATTATTATTAGATTTCAAGTTTCGAGCCATTCGGAGTTGTTACGTGAGCGTGGGATAAATAAACGTGAATCAATTAGTGAATTTAATATTTAAAATTCGCTATTTTTCCAAATGGAATCGGTTTTCGATGAAACAAGTTTCGTTATAACCGGAATGTCTAACTATAACACGCTGTAAATTTTCATCGCAATTGGAGTACATATGTAGTCACACGAAATTGAAATAGCGAACTTGAAATAGCAATAGTATATTCTGAGAATATACCAAACTTACTCTATAAAATATCATCAACTTCCTACTCATTTCGAAACCCTTAAGAAAAGTCTTCTATCGTTTTCTTCAAGCCGCCATCTCCAGACAATAGAGGAAAAAAAATCGCAACTTCTAAATTAGAGATAAAATCCAATTCGAAACGAAAATTCATGATTCCAATTTCATTGATTTTCTTTTCTCAGACTGTTCAATCGAGTATATTTCTGCTTTGGTTTAGTCAAGTTCCTGAAACTCGATATTTGAGCGTCAAAATTAGGGTTCGGAATTTTAGGGTTTTTGACATTTGTTTTTCGATTTAGAGATTGTGGTGGTGCCAGTTGTGGGATTTTTTACACCTGCGTAACATTTTGTGGGAGGATTTACTTTTAAAAAAAATCGTTGTTTGCTTGCTGGGTTGAGTGTTTTCATGTCGACATCGAGATGGGAATGAGGATGTCGAGTTAGGTGTTTTGGTGTTTGACATGAAGGGTTCGCAAGGGGGTAGCATGTGATGAAGTCAGGGCGGGATATAGTGCTTCTGGTGATCAATACAGGAAGTAGTGACGAAGGGTTTAAGGGGGAGTATGTGCATTGGGTGCGCAGTAGTCGGAATGAGGAAGATGGGTGAGTTTACCGGTGTGGTCAGTGGAGATGGGTTTTACTATGAGATGGGTTTTCTCAGTATTTTATGGTGGAGAAGTTACAAGGGAGTTCATGTTTGGGGGTGTATGGATCTTGCGTGATGAATTATTTTTGAGAACTAGACTGTTTGAAATTTCTAGTACGGAAGAGGAGGGTGAAGCATGTGGGTGCAACACTGTTGCGAGCTTCATAAGAATATATGGGAGAAGAATCAAAGTGCAGATTTTGGATGAGTTTGAAAATAGGAATACTGGAGGAAAATTGTTTACTGAAGCCAAAGATGGAAAGTGTAACGACCCGAGAAAAGACGACCTTGATTATCCGATATACAACACATATCGAACATCAAGGGTCGACAATTACCGAATAGTTAATGAAAGAATTTAGAGGGTGAGGATAGATAAGATAGAAAATTAGAATAGAAGAAGAAAAAGAAGAACATAACATCAGAGTAACACGAATCTCACAGCGGAACGAATAAAATATAATATATCACATAACTTGAAATCAAAAGCAGTATATGCATACAATACCATTATCAGAGTACAACCCTTGCATCACAGCGGAAATAAACAATAGCTATATAAGTCCTGAAGCCTCCTGCTCCAAGCTCTCCAAGTCTATCTGTAAAATCCTGACTACTTGACTGCCCGTACAAATTTGGGCACCCAAGAGTTTAGGGAAAACAAAACAAAATAAAACTCTGGGTCAGTCATGGGACTGGTGTGAGTAAACTCAAATCATTTGGCTTAACTTTTCAAAATCCTTTTCAAAAGAAAAGATAATCGTAAGACCAATCCACACATAAATACGGATGGCTTTTACCTTACGATAACCCAAAACACTTTGGAAATCATATATTATCTGATATTATAATAATGTCTAATCACAAGTAATTAAAATCTAGTAGAACGCTTGCATCTCACGCTCTACATATATAGTATACAAATCAAACTCGCGGGCACTTATTGGAGATTGGATTCCGACTTTGACATGGTATGGGACCACCTGCCGATAGTGTATCTCTAGAGGCGAATACACTGGGTTCAACAAGAACATCTTGCAACCCGGCCCTCACATGACCGACCACTCATTTCGCTTGAGTGTATCGAATATATATCACCAACGGTTGGGATTAGCAACCATCTCCCGAATGGGGCAGCATCGATAGATTTAAGAAGCAATTGGAATTTCTCTAGATAGGTGATTATACATCCTAATGGGTGCGACCCACATAGCCATGCTGCCTGCCCGATTTTTGTCATTTCTCGGTTGATGAGGCTAGAAGCCACGCTTATCTCTGACAGATCATTCACTTTGAATGCCACATCGTCATACTCGCCAAATCACAAATTGATTTCCCCCAAAACACCACGGGTATAAAGCTAAGAGAAACGAATTCCTCCGCCACCAAACGTAAGTATGTTTGAAGAGATCAACTTACGCGATCTATTGAATATACTCTATCAGGCATTCTTCCATACACGTTTGTCCTGGGACTGGACAAACCGAAGGCACTATTCTGTAAACAGGATAGCCCTTGCACTTTACTCCGTCTTCAATATATTCAGCATACTTGATTCGCAACGCTTATGCCAATACGGAGTGATTCTGTGGATAATAATCCAACCGGTCTCTCCATATTAACAACGTAAAATGGTCAAAAACTTTGATAGTCGGTGATTTAACTATCAAATGAAAACATGTCTGTGTGCAAACAACGATATTATTTCCAGATGGAAATTCTATCGATCAATCATCAATCATCATTAATTCTTAAATCAAATTATCATAAATTTATTCTTTTCCTTATTTCTGTTTCCCTATATTTCTTATTTACTATATTTAGAAAATATACGTTATTAACAATGGAAAACATTTCCACTTCTTGTTTTCTATATTAGAAAATATCCTGATCTTATTTGGAAAACATTTCCAACATTCCTTCATTGGGTTTAAACAGATGTTTGAATAAACATCGCTATGTCAACACAGACCATTATGCTCATTAACTAAATTCACTTAACCACTTTTCACTATCGAACTTATCCACTTCTTAGTTAAAACTGAAGTCAATCAAGTTGGGGTATAATTACCTCTTAGACCTTAACTGAACAACATTTCTAACTTCGAAACAGACAAAGTTCACCTTTTTACACTTTCAACCACTTACTTACGTAACTCTCAGATTCTATTTACGAATCCACTTCCTTTACGGAAGTCATTTGATTATAATAATGGTGTTATAATCCCCTGCGTCCGAAATATAATAACTTTAATATGACTTTTTCTTTCTAGCTCAAATAAATACACGAACAACTAATTTATCAACTCCTATTCGGTTAACTATAATCTATAACCCTTATTCTATTAACTTTTACTGGATTAACTCTTATTTGGATAACTCGGTTTGATTAACTCATCTTGATTAACTCAACTCGACCAACTTACTTGATCAGCTCAACTTGACTAACTTAACTTAATTAACTCGACTTATTTAACTCAACTTATTTAACTTAATTTGACTAACTATTGCCAAATAACTAATATTCGATTAACTTATATTCGACTAACTATGTCTGTTTTTAACTTCATTTTGAATAGCTAATATTTGATTTAACTTCATTCGCTTGACTCTAGATCGCAGCGATCACAATGGTTACGCCTGATTCCCTCAGGAAACATCCGACCACCTTAGGCTATCTGCAGCCCTACGAATTCCGCTAGCAGTCGTGCTAAATGGCAATTTATACTGAATAACTACTTCTGTTTAACACTATCTCGAATAACTAAGTTCGATCAACTCTAATTGAATAACTAATATTCAATTTAACCCTTATTCGGTTACTATATTCGAATAACTCTAGTCCGATTTGATTCAAACCGCTTAACTCTAACTGATTTACTCTACTGGTTAATTCTAACTAACTAACTCTAACTGTTTGACTCTAACAGCTTAACTCCAACGGTTTAATTCTAATAGATTAACTCCAACTGTTAGACTCTAATAGTTTAACTCTAACAGTTTAACTCTAATGGTTTAACTCTAACTGTTTAACTTTAACGGTTTAACTCTAACTGACTAACTTTTCTGATTAACTCTAATGGTTTAACTCTTTTAAATAACACTTTTTGAATAACTCTTTTGAATAATACTTTTTTCTATTTGTTTACTTAACAAATAACTATTCCCTTTTTACTTCTATTTATTTAACAAATAATTATTACTTTTAGCTTTTCCATTTATTCTCTACATAAATATCTCTTTTAACTTTCCTTTATTCCCTAAATGAATATTCGCTTTTCAATTCCATTTGTAATCGTTTTACAAATGATTCCCTTTTGATTTCTATTTGTAAAGGTTTCACAAATAGCTACTTTTTCCCTATTCTATTTGATTTACAAATATTTTCCTTTACATTTGTTTTACAAATGTATTTCCTCTATGTTTGTTTTTCTTTTCAAATCTTCTCCTTTATATTTGATTTCACAAATATTTTCCTTTACTCAATTTCTTTGATTCTATAATTATTTTCCTCTATGAAACTCTTTTCCTTTTATATATAAAATCTATTGATTTTATATAAATAATCTATTTTCAAAATATACTTTAAAAATTCCTTTTCACTTCCCGTTATCATTTATGATATAAAAATACCAAATCAAAAGGTTTGATCATCATCCAAACACACGGGTTCAACGACAGATGATATAACACATCATATAACAGAATATATGAAAAATGGTAAATAAATGTTGAGGAATCCAGTTGGATCCCTCCGACCTGTTTCCCTGCATCCACAGATGTTACACAATATAATTCACATCAATTTCATTTCAATATGAGGTATTCTGATTAACAAAATCAACATCGGTTAACGATATATATAACTATATCGGTATTTTCAACCAGCTGACTAGCAGTTTAACCAAACAATCAACACTCAGCAATTCAATCAATATTTATCAATTCTAAAAATACTTTATAAACATATAAAGTGTTCAGAGTTAGTGAGATTTACTCACATTGGACGGTTTATCGTTGAATAACGATAATCGGTCATTGATTTGGTTCAGACGTTAAATTTCACCATAAATCCTCCAATCCACTTGTGGTCAGTTCCATTGCGTAGTGCTCGTCCATACGATCCCAACGGATCCTGTTTCGTTAAATTTCGTTAATGTATGCAAAAGTTATGCTATTTACAATATTTACCTAATTTAAATGAATATATATTTAATCAAATTAATTAAATTATTTTTATCTTAATTAATTTCTAATTGCGTTATTAGCCAAATTACCTTCCCTGCCCTTCTAAAAAATCCTACTTTCCCATCTCTAGCCATATCCAATTTTTCTTTAAAATTGAAAAACCATTTTAATATTAATTAAATTTAATTTTCAAATAAAATATTTAAAAATATTCATTTAATTATAACTTAAAAATTTTAACCCGAATCAAAAATCTGCTTCCACTCATTTTAAAGTATTTTTCGATAAGAATCCAACGGTCCTTGTTTCGTAGAAATCCGACTTGTTTTGAAAAAGTTATAAGCTTTTAAAGTTTATGGTTAAAAATTACGAAAATGCCCCTGGTCTGTTTTAAATTCAAATTAAATTTTAAATTTAAATTTAAATTAATCATACCATCCGTCGGATCAGTTAGGGATAGCCAGGGAGAGCAGGAAACTATATTTTCCAAACTCAAGCCTTAGACACTATCCTCTCTGTCACCCTTAGAATGTTCTGATATTTATTTTTACAAATTCTATTTTAATTATAATATATATATATATATATTACAAAAAGAAATAAATAAATATTATTTAAAAACTTACCCCGCGAAGCCCAAGCCTCTGCCTAAGAGTCCCTAGCTCCCCATCTTGCCCTCCTTTCTCCCTTCCTTCCCTTATCCCTATTTCCTAATATTTTATTATTATTTCTGCCATTGCCAAAGCTTGAAAGAGGAGGAGGAGGAGTGAGTTTAAAATGAAGGGAGGGGGGGGGGGGGGGCTATTTATAGCCGAAGGAGTCACAACGGTCAAAAATGGATGGCTAGGATTAATTCTTAAGTTAATTAAATTATAAATAAATTTAATAATTTATGAATAGTAAAGTGTGTTTTCTCAACCCTATTCGGACGTTAATTTGACTTACTTATTGATACCTTATCCAAAATCTTTTTCAACCATGTTGTTCAATTTTTCTTGCTCTTCAATACTATATAAAAATATATCAATTTTGAATTTGTTTGAACTTTCAAATAATTTAAATTCAAATTCAAAATAGTGTTTTGTGTTAGTTTCAACACCTTCCGGTCTCATGTTAGAGTATCAAACGATAACGGTTTTCAGAAATTCTTCCACTATCTGGTCCGGTTTTTAACGTACTTCAATCCTATGTATTCAAATCAAAAATCGGAGTTCGTTTAGATTTTCAAATAATTTATTTAAATTTTGTTTCCTTAATAACTTTCTATATCCGTTATAGGATTTTCCCAGATTTCATATATAGCTAATATCCTATGTTTAGAATTTTCCTGGATAGGTCTCAGGTTCCAGTTTTGCCGTTAGCATTAGCAAATTCCAATTACCGTCAAAATTTAGTTCAAATCTTGGCCTTTTTTTTCCACATACGGATGCCATTTTTGACGTAACTTGGTTGGTTACCTAATTTCATCATTTCGGATTTAATGAAACTGATTTCATCGAAATCCGAGTTCGTTAGCTACTACATCCTTTGTAAACGTACTATTTTAAATTAAAAATTTATCCTTTTATACTGTCAGTTCACATTATATTGCAGATCCACTAAATTTCTACCATTTCGGAATAAAATTAAATATTCCAAATTATTGAAATTAAACCATTTAAAATTCCAAAACAATAAAAACATTTTCAAATATTAAACTAAATGGTCAAAAAATCTGAGCCGTTACATTCTTTCCTCCTTAAAATAATTTCGTCCTCAAAATTGCTAAGGTAGAAAAATGAACTTTATAACTGGGTTAAAATTATTTGGTTACTCTGATTTCACTAAACCAATCTATTCTAATTAATTTATTTCTATAAACGAAAATTTTCAAAAATTCTGAAAATTTTCCAACACTCGAAATTTCTGAAAAATTTCGCCAGCACCTCCTTTGTACTGGTCAATAGCTCAAACTCCAACTCGCCTCCCTAGGCCTTCTTCAACCCAAAAGAAAATCAAATAGCTAAGTGGCTTTCCCAACAGGTTCATAAATCTCATCAAACTCATGTGAATATATACGTGTACCTTTTTGTCGACATTCAATTCTGCTATCAATTTAGCATATACCACTATCATCCCAATCAAATTCCCAATCACTTTTATCTTCAACACGACCATCCGCTTATAACCAAGCCAAATTTCAATCAAACTGCAATTCCAATCTCAATTCAAATTTCTTGCTCGACTATCCATTTCTATCCCAGATTATCTCTAATCTAGTCCAATTCTACTTGATACCATTCTATTTCAATTCAACTCAATTTCCACTGAACTGCCTTCAATTCAATTTAAAATTTGCTTTCACAAATTTCTATTTAATTTGTGTTTATTTCAATAATCTGTACCTGGGAGTTTCAAATAGCTTTGCCTTTTCCAAAAATCAAATATCCCTTTGGAATATCAAAACAACTCGGTTTTTCAAAACAATTCAAAAACAAAATCTTTGGTAGTAATCCGTCACTTACAAACTCGAAAATGAGCACCGATGATGTCCGGATCAACATCGGAATTTATTTTCCAGCTATCGAAGTGAGTTCAATACTATAGCACTTTCAAAACCCATTTATAAACGTTTTCATTTTGAAATTCATTTCAAAATATCCCTTTTAAATGCTTGTAACAAATTTAAAATCTCCCAGGATTTTAAAATTCACATATATTCAATTTAATTCCATTTACAACGCTTATTCAAATTTTAGCAATTTTAATTCCAATTCTGAACTTAAATTCAGATTTAATTCATCTGATTTCATATATTTCACTTATATGAATTTTGATTTGTTATTTACATAACCATTTCACATTTTATAATCTTATTCGATTATAACCACAACCAACACATTCAATATACTATAATAATTTCAGATATCTATACTTTGCTTATATCAAAATATAATTTGGGTAAAATTATTTCATTTACCCTTTTTTTAAAACATATCGTGTCGACCCATCGTATTCAAGTGTTTATAAACTCCTATCGATACAGTGGATCAAACTGATCGACTAGAACTCATAAACGACTCAACCAATAAATCTCCACGGTATAAAATCATTTTATATAAAATAACAAATACGTTCACTCTTATATATACATTCAAACTCAGTCTAGGGCATTACTAACCCCATCTCTACTGAGTCACGCCACAGAGCCAAGGTAAATCACCTAACCTTCAGCTCTGATACCAACTGTAACGACCCGGGAAAAGACGACCTTGATTATCCGATATACAACACATATCGAACATCAAGGGTCGACAATTACCGAATAGTTAATGAAAGAATTTAGAGGGTGAGGATATATAAGATAGAAAATTAGAATAGAAGAAGAAAAAGAAGAACACAACATCAGAGTAACACGAATCTCACAGCGGAACGAATAAAATATAATATATCACATAACTTGAAATCAAAAGTAGTATATGCATACAATACCATTATCAGAGTACAACCCTTGCATCACAGCGGAAATAAACAATAGCTATATAAGTTCTGAAGCATCCTGCTCCAAGCTCTCCAAGTCTATCTGTAAAATCCTGACTACTTGACTGTCCGTACAAATTTGGGCACCCAAGAGTTTAGGGAAAACAAAACAAAATAAAACTCTGGGTCAGTCATGGGACTGGTGTGAGTAAACTCAAATCATTTGGCTTAACTTTTCAAAATCCTTTTCAAAAGAAAAGATAATCGTAAGACCAATCCACACATAAATACGGATGGCTTTTACCTTACGATAACCCAAAACACTTTGGAAATCATATATTATCTGATATTATAATAATGTCTAATCACAAGTAATTAAAATCTAGTAGAACGCTTGCATCTCACGCTCTACATATATAGTATACAAATCAAACTCGCGGGCACTTATTGGAGATTGGATTCCGACTTTGACATG
This sequence comes from Allium sativum, assembly GCA_030737875.1. NCBI lineage: Eukaryota > Viridiplantae > Streptophyta > Magnoliopsida > Asparagales > Amaryllidaceae > Allium > Allium sativum. The sequence goes on along the minus strand of CM060924.1, from coordinate 470,487,532 downwards.
GTATGGGACCACCTGCCGATAGTGTATCTCTAGAGGCGAATACACTGGGTTCAACAAGAACATCTTGCAACCCGGCCCTCACATGACCGACCACTCATTTCGCTTGAGTGTATCGAATATATATCACCAACGGTTGGGATCAGCAACCGTCTCCCGAATGGGGCAACATCGATAGATTTAAGAAGCAATTGGAATTTCTCTAGATAGGTGATTATACATCCTAATGGGTGCGACCCACATAGCCATGCTGCCTGCCCGATTTTTGTCATTTCTCGGTTGATGAGGCTAGAAGCCACGCTTATCTCTGACAGATCATTCACTTTGAATGCCACATCGTCATACTCGCCAAATCACAAATTGATTTCCCCAAAAACACCACGGGTATAAAGCTAAGAGAAACGAATTCCTCCGCCACCAAACGTAAGTATGTTTGAAGAGATCAACTTACGCGATCTATTGAATATACTCTGTCAGGCATTCCTCCATACACGTTTGTCCTGGGACTGGACAAACCGAAGGCACTATTCTGTAAATAGAATAGCCCTTGCACTTTACTCCGTCTTCAATATATTCAGCATACTTGATTCGCAACGCTTATGCCAATACGGAGTGGTTCTGTGGATAATAATCCAACCGGTCTCTCCATATTAACAACGTAAAATGGTCAAAAACTTTGATAGTCGGTGATTTAACTATCAAATGAAAACATGTCTGTGTGCAAACAACGATATTATTTCCAGATGGAAATTCTATCGATCAATCATCAATCATCATTAATTCTTAAATCAAATTATCATAAATTTATTCTTTTCCTTATTCCTGTTTCCCTATAATTATTATTTACTATATTTAGAAAATATACGTTATTAACAATGGAAAACATTTCCACTTCTTATTTTCTATATTAGAAAATATCCTGATCTTATTTGGAAAACATTTCCAACATTCCTTCATTGGGTTTAAACAGATGTTTGAATAAACATCGCTATGTTAACACAGACCATTATGCTCATTAACTAAATTCACTTAACCACTTTTCACTATCGAACTTATCCACTTCTTAGTTAAAACTGAAGTCAATCAAGTTGGGGTATAATTACCTCTCAGACCTTAACTGAACAACATTTCTAACTTCGAAACAGACAAAGTTCACCTTTTTACACTTTCAACCACTTACTTACGTAACTCTCAGATTCTATTTACGAATCCACTTCCTTTACGGAAGTCATTTGATTATAATAATGGTGTTATAATCCCCTGCGTCCGAAATATAATAACTTTAATATGACTTTTTCTTTCTAGCTCAAAAAAATACACGAACAACTAATTTATCAACTCCTATTCGGTTAACTATAATCTATAACCCTTATTCTATTAACTTTTACTGGATTAACTCTTATTTGGATAACTCGGTTTGATTAACTCATCTTGATTAACTCAACTCGACCAACTTACTTGATCAGCTCAACTTGACTAACTTAACTTAATTAACTCGACTTATTTAACTCAACTTATTTAACTTAATTTGACTAACTATTGCCGAATAACTAATATTCGATTAACTTATATTCGACTAACTATGTCTGTTTTTAACTTCATTTTGAATAGCTAATATTTTATTTAACTTCATTCGCTTGACTCTAGATCGCAGCGATCACAATGGTTACGCCTGATTCCCTCAAGAAACATCCGACCACCTTAGGCTATCTGCAGCCCTACGAATTCCGCTAGCAGTCGTGCTAAATGGCAATTTATACTGAATAACTACTTCTGTTTAACACTATCTTGAATAACTAAGTTCGATCAACTCTAATTGAATAACTAATATTCAATTTAACCCTTATTCGGTTACTATATTCGAATAACTCTAGTCCGATTTGATTCAAACCGCTTAACTCTAACTGATTTACTCTACTGGTTAATTCTAACTAACTAACTCTAACTGTTTGACTCTAACAGCTTAACTCCAACGGTTTAATTCTAATAGATTAACTCCAACTGTTAGACTCTAATAGTTTAACTCTAACAGTTTAACTCTAATGGTTTAACTCTAACTGTTTAACTTTAACGGTTTAACTCTAACTGACTAACTTTTCTGATTAACTCTAATGGTTTAACTCTTTTAAATAACACTTTTTGAATAACTCTTTTGAATAATACTTTTTTCTATTTGTTTACTTAACAAATAACTATTCCCTTTTTACTTCTATTTATTTAACAAATAATTATTACTTTTAGCTTTTCCATTTATTCTCTACATAAATATCTCTTTTAACTTTCCTTTATTCCCTAAATGAATATTCACTTTTCAATTCCATTTGTAATCGTTTTACAAATGATTCCCTTTTGATTTCTATTTGTAAAGGTTTCACAAATAGCTACTTTTTCTCTACTCTATTTGATTTACAAATATTTTCCTTTATATTTGTTTTACAAATGTATTTCCTCTATGTTTGTTTTTCTTTTCAAATCTTCTCCTTTATATTTGATTTCACAAATATTTTCCTTTACTCAATTTCTTTGATTCTATAATTATTTTCCTCTATGAAACTCTTTTCCTTTTATATATAAAATCTATTGATTTTATATAAATAATCTATTTTCAAAATATACTTTGAAAATTCCTTTTCACTTCCCGTTATCATTTATGGTATAAAAATACCAAATCAAAAGGTTTGATCATCATCCAAACACACGGGTTCAACGACAGATGATATAACACATCATATAACAGAATATATGAAAAACGGTAAATAAATGTTGAGGAATCCAGTTGGATCCCTCCGACCTGTTTCCCTGCATCCACAGATGTTACACAATATAATTCACATCAATTTCATTTCAATATGAGGTATTTTGATAAACAAAATCAACATCGGTTAACGATATATATATAACTATATCGGTATTTTCAACCAGCTGACTAGCAGTTTAACCAAACAATCAACACTCAGCAATTCAATCAATATTTATCAATTCTAAAAATACTTTATAAACATATAAAGTGTTCAGAGTTAGTGAGATTTACTCACATTGGACGGTTTATCGTTGAATAACGATAATCGGTCATTGATTTGGTTTAGACGTTAAATTTCACCATAAATCCAAACGAGCTCCAATCCACTTGCGGTCAGTTCCATTGCGTAGTGCTCGTCCATACGAGCCCAACGGATCCTGTTTCGTTAAATTTCGTTAGTGTATGCAAAAGTTATGCTATTTACAATATTTACCTAATTTAAATGAATATATATTTAATCAAATTAATTAAATTATTTTTATCTTAATTAATTTCTAATTGCGTTATTAGCCAAATTACCTTCCCTGCCCTTCTAAAAAATCCTACTTTCCCATCTCTAGCCATATCCAATTTTTCTTTAAAATTGAAAAACCATTTTAATATTAATTTAATTTAATTTTCAAATAAAATATTGAAAAATATTCATTTAATTATAACTTAAAAATTTTAACCCGGATCAAAAATCTGCTTCCACTCATTTTAAAGTATTTTTCGATAAGAATCCAACGGTCCTTGTTTCGTGGAAATCCGACTTGTTTTGAAAAAGTTATAAGCTTTTAAAGTTTATGGTTAAAAATTACGAAAATGCCCCTGGTCTGTTTTAAATTCAAATTAAAATTAAAATTAAAATTAAAATTAATCATCCCATCCGTCGGATCAGTTAGGGATAGCCAGGGAGAGCAGGAAACTATATTTTCCAAACTCAAGCCTTAGACACTATCCTCTCTGTCACCCTTAGAATGTTCTGATATTTATTTTTACAAATTCTATTTTAATTATAATATATGTATATATATTACAAAAATAAATAAATAAATATTATTTAAAAACTTACTCCGCGAAGCCCAAGCCTCTGCCTAAGAGTCCCTAGCTCCCCGTCTTGCCCTCCTTTCTCCCTTCCTTCCCTTATCCCTATTTCCTAATATTTTATTATTATTTCTGCCATTGCCAAAGCTTGAAAGAGGAGGAGGACGAGTGAGTTTAAAATGAAGGGAGGGGGGGGGGGGCTATTTATAGCCGAAGGAGTCACATGGATTGCTGAAGTGGCGCGAATCCAACGGTCAAAAATGGATGGCTAGGATTAATCCTTAAATTAATTAAATTATAAATAAATTTAATAATTTATGAATAGTAAAGTGTGTTTTCTCAACCCTATTCGGACGTTAATTTGACTTACTTATTGATATCTTATCCAAAATCTTTTTCAACCATGTTGTTCAATTTTTCTTGCTCTTCAATACTATATAAAAATATATCAATTTTGAATTTGTTTGAACTTTCAAATAATTTAAATTCAAATTCAAAATAGTGTTTTGTGTTAGTTTCAACACCTTCCGGTCTCATGTTGGAGTATCAAACGATAACGGTTTTCAGAAATTCTTCCACCATCTGGTCCGGTTTTTAACGTACTTCAATCCTATGTATTCAAATCAAAAATCGGAGTTCGTTTAGATTTTCAAATAATTTATTTAAATTTTGTTTCCTTAATAACTTTCTATATCTGTTATAGGATTTTCCCAGATTTCATATATAGCTAATATCTTATGTTTAGAATTTTCCTGGATAGGTCTCAGGTTCCAGTTGCCGTTAGCATTAGCAAATTCCAATTACTGTCAAAATTTAGTTCAAATCTTGGTCTTTTATTTTTTCTTTTCCACATACAGATGCCATTTTTGACGTAACTTGGTTGGTTATCTAATTTCATCATTTCAGATTTAATGAAACTGATTTCATCGAAATCCGAGTTCGTTAGCTACTACATCCTTTGTAAACGTACTATTTTAAATTAAAAATGTATCCTTTTATACTGTCAGTTCACATTATGGTGCAGATCCACTAAATTTCTACCATTTCGGAATAAAATAAAATATTCCAAATTATTGAAATTAAACCATTTAAAATTCCAAAACAATAAAAACATTTTCAAATATTAAGCTAAATGGTCAAAAAATCTGGGCCGTTACAGAAAGAAGACTGAAGGAGCATTAGTGTTAATCTTAAAATTAAGGTTTCGAAATAACTGTGAATTCCAATAACAACTCCACAACCTCCACCATATTTTTCATTGATTCAATGCCTTACTTAGAGTCAAAAATGAAGTCTCAAGCTTAAATTTAAGGTTCATTTATTTAAGTATTACAATAACTAATGATATTTAATAGTACATGAGCTCGTAACAATTTTATTAATTTCGTCTGTAAGTAGAATCCAACAACGTCAGTTACGCTGAAATAGTGATGCCGAAATCTGCATTTTGGAACTAACGTAGAGGATAACTGAGCTACATGAATTTCAAGGAACAATCAAATGTCGGTTTGATTTTAATCGGAACCAAAGCAAAACCGTCAACTGCGAAATGAGGTGAGTAGACTCACTAACTCTGCCTCGTTTATATTTTTCTATAAAAATGTTTTAAATATATTTATAGTAATTTTATATTGTGTGATGGTTGTTTGGATGAATAGTTGATAAAATTGGTTGAAATGGTTGATATAATTACATCGTTGATCGATTATTAGTTCCGATATTTCATATTAATGTGAAATAATCTCATTGATGTGATTAACATCTGTGGATGCAGGGAAACAGGTTGGAGGGATCCACTGGATTCCTTAACATTTTATTTACTGTTTATTTATTTATTGTGATATGTGATGTGATATACGATCGATGATTGATTTTGTTGTGGTTGAATTACACTAGACCAAAATTTTGGTATTTAAATACCGTAAAAACATTTTAGAATGTAGAAAAGAAATTAAGGTGTAAAAAGGAAATTATTTCCAAAATAGAAATTAGATTTCAAATGGATTAGGAACAGAAACTTGTTTAAGTGAATTAAACAAGAAGTTGTTTATAATAGTGTTTTTAAATAAAGTAAAATAACTATCATTGGATAATGTAATAATATAAATTCAAGCGTGAATTTACGAAGTGGAATAGGAAGTCGGCTCGACAAAAATGATGAGTTTCGTAAAAATCGGGATGTAAATTGAATGGAAATAAATCCATAGGGATTTACAATTGGAGTTCTACTACAACGAATTTTCCATTTAAAATGAATTATTTCTGAAAGGATGATATTTATGGTTTGAAAAGATAAAGACCAAGTATTTTAAATTGAAATGGTAAGGGTTTTATAAACAGATAGCTATAAATTTATAATAAATACCCAATGGGAATTAGTTGAATATGTAAATAGAAGAATTTGATATGTAAATAGAATAGAGAAGTAGAATAACCAAATAGTTATAAACGAGTTATAATTATAATTGTATAAAATGAAATCAAAATGGAGATTTTGTAAGCAGGTATATATTGGTTTTAAACCAATAATTTTATAATGGAATTTGAAGTCAGTTTGGAATTTATAAACCAAATTATAAATAATTTGGGCCTTAAACGAGAATTTGTAAAAAGGAAACGTATAATCGAATTTTATAAGCGAAGGAAATCTATAAATGGACATTATAGAATTGAATGGGAAGCTATAACATTCAACATTTTATAGTCGTTGTTTTATAAGCAAAGTATTGATTTTATAAGCAAAAGAAGGGATATTAAAAACAGAAAAGCAAAAACGTTTTGAAAGTAGAAAATTGGATATTTTGAAATGGTATTTCAATTAAAATGGAAAATTGTTTTGGTAAAGTGAATAACGACTTGAAAAGAAAATGTGTTGCAGTTGAGAATGGTTATTCAGGGATTTGGGTTTGGCAATAAGATTTCAAATAAGAATTTGAACGGAATAGAAAATTGAGTTGATCTGTAATGATGGGGTTATTCCCAAATTTCGAATGTTATATTCCTAAGTTCAGAATGTCGATCGAATATAAGATTTATTCGAAGAAAGTTATATATATTGGAATTTGATAATGTCAAATTCGGGGAAAGTATTAATTACTTTCCGTTTGAAATAAAGTTTTAATCTTCTATTTTTTTTATTTTTACTTATTTAAAGAATGCGATAAAAAGTTATATTTCTAAATTAAAATTTGGAAACAACGATTATAAACGCTACTGTTATGATAAATGTTTTGTAAATCTAAACAACAATTATAAACGCTACTGTTATGATAAATGTTTTGTAAATCTAAATAGCGACTTTAACGCTGTTATTATAATAAATGTTCTATAAAGCTAAATAGCTATTTTAACGCTGTCGTTATAATTAATGTTTGGAAACAGCGATTATAACGCTACCGTTATAACCAATATTTTTCCGTAAAAGAAGTTGATTCTTAGATTGAATCCGAAAGTCGCGTAAGCGAGGTTTTGTTTGAAGTTGTGAGCTTGAATATTTCAAAGTTCAGAATGTTGTTCAGTTAAGGTCTGAGAGGTAATTATACCTGGCTTGATTGACTTCATAATTAACTAAGAAATGGTTAAGGTTTGGTAGTGAAGATTGGTTAGGGATCCGATTAGTAAATGAATAAGTAATGAATTGAGTTATAGCAACGATGTTTATTATGTAATATGGGTTTAACTAAATGAAAAGGTCTTGGAAAACATTTTCTAAAGTAAATCAGAGGTGGTTTCTAAGTATAGAAAATGCAATGATTTGGGATAACCAGAAGTAAGGAATGATAATTGGAAATGCTTTTTTCTAATGTTAGTAAAGTATATTTTCTAAAATATAGAAATAAGAATATATGAATATATAGAAATATTTTCAAATTGGAATAAGAGATATCTTCTCGGATAAAGAAATAGTGACGTTGGAAATGTCTTCCAAGAATCGAGATTGAGATTCGAAAGGATGTGGAAGATTGAAAAGGGATTTTAGAATCGATAATATAATAAGGAATTAATATAAAAAGGGGGTTAGTGTTGTTTGATGGTTGATCAGTAGAAATTTCCAATTGGGAAATAGGACCTTTGATTGTATGGATGTTCCTTTGATAGTTAAATCACCGACTATCAAAGTTTTTGTTTATTTTATGCCTCCGTTGTCAATATGGAGAGACCGGGATCAGGTTTAATATCTGAAAACCACTCCGTATTGGCATAAGCGTTACAAATCAACTTATGCTGAAGATATATGAAGATGGAGAAGGCTGTTTTGTTAATCCTAGGTAGAAATTGCCTAAGATGGATTAATCGAACGGTGCCTTCGGTTTGTCCAATCCCAGGACAACGTATATGGACGAATGTCTGACGACTAGACATTCAAAGTAGATGATGGCAAGAAGTGCTGAAAGAAAATCGTGACCTCAAGCCTCATCACCTGGGAAATGACAAAAATCGGGCATGCACCATGGCCATGTGGGTCATTCCCATTAGGGGTATTATCACCTGATCTAGAGAAATATCATTTGCTTCTTATTTTATTCGCTGCTGTATGCTTTCGGTAACGATTGCTGATCACAACCGTTGGTGATAATATGCTCGATACACTCAAGTTAAATGAGTGGTCAGCCATGCGTGGGTCGGGTTGCAAGACATTCTTGTTGAACCCAGTGTATTACCCTCTAGAGATACACTATCGAAAGGTGGTTCCATACCTTGTCATAGTTGGAATCCAATCTCCAATAAGCACCCTGCGGTTTTTGATTATATATTATATATGGAACGTGAGATGCAAGCGTTCCGCTAAATTTCTATTTATTTGATGTAGACACTATTATAATAACACCAGATTTGATATCAAAGATATTTTGGTTATCGTAAGATAAAAACCATCTGCATTTATGTGTGGATCTGTCTTACGATTTTCATTTCTTTCGAAAGGATTTTGAAAGTTAAGCAAATGATTGGAGTTTACTCACACCAGTCCCATGACTGACCCAGAGTTTATTTTGTTTGTTTTCCCTAAACTCTTGGGTGCCTAAATTTGTACGGGCAGTCAAGTAGTCGGGATTTTCCAGATTCACTTGGAAGAGCTGGAAGCAGGAGGCTTCACCAGTTAGCTATAGACTATCATATTTTCTGCTGTGTATATCTAGAAACAGGCGTTTATAACTGTTCCAGAAATTGTTGCTGTACTCTGATAATGGTATGTATATGCAAAACAGATTTGTATTTCAAAAGTTTATGTTATCTAATATATTATATTCGTTCCACTGTGAGTTTGTGATCTTCGTTTTCTTCTATTCTAATATTTCTTTCTTTCTATTTCTCATCCTCTAATTTCTTTCTAATAATGATTCGTATTTCTATGCAATTTGGGTTGGACATGTGGTATAATTAGTCAACTCAAAGTATATGGAAATTCAGTTCGTTACATTTGGTATCAGAGCTGAAGGTTGAATAGTAACCTAGGCCCCGTGGTGGATTCAATAGAGATGGGGATAGTAATACCCTAGATTGAGTTTGAGTGTATATATATGAGAGAGCGTAATTGTAGATTTGATACAAAACTGTTTTATATTGTATTGACTGGTTTGTTGAGTGGTTTATGAATTCTGGTCGATACAGAATGTACAACTGTATCGGTAGGTGTTTCTAAACTCTCGAACAAAGCAATCCGATACAGTATTGTTATAAAATGGGTAAATGAAATAATTTTGCCCAAAAATTATTTTGATATAAAAGGAATATGTAATGACCCGCATTCGCAGAGGGTATTATAATTTATTTATTTAATTATATAAATAGTGATATAGTGAATTAAATTGTGGTTTAATTAAATAATGGTGAATATTTAATTAAAATAATAAATCAAATAATATATTTAATTCTGAAATAACCAGGATTGGCTGAAATGACGATATGGTGTGAACTGGATCATCTGTGATATTTAATTCAGTTTAGAATTGAATTAGAATAACGAATATATTATTTGAACGACAGTTTGAACGTATAATTATATTATAATCAAAAATCGAGCTTGAAATAGCGCTGCAGTTCGTAAATAGGCAATTTGAACTTCAACTGAATGTACATGATTCGTTTTAAATCGGATTTCTGTGAAACAAGAAACGTGTGGAGCTGGTGGAGTATATCTTTCCAGTGGAAGAGAAAAATCGGGATTTCATCATGTAGATTTTGATTCACGTCCAAATCAAATTTCAGAAAAGTCGCTGTGGAATTCCTTTATAATTTATAAAGGAATTATTTATATTTTAAAAAGGGATTTCAATATAAATCGAATATCGGGTTGACCTAGATTTGAAATATCAAGTTATAAATCCCAGTAGAGCTGTATGGTATTCCACTGTGAATATATACGATAATATTTATTTATAAATATTTAATTTAATTATATTTATATATTTAAATGGGCTATTTAGGACTTTAAAAATAGCCACTTTTGCAAACGAAGTCGGAATTCGACGAAACAAATTTTATTGGATCCGCAATGTTAAATATTTGTTAGATTCCAAGTTATGTGATTTTTAGAGTCACTGTGTGGTCGTACAGATTTATAGAGTGAGAAACAGTCAGTATTTCGACGGTTAAAAATACGTTGTGTGAGCATACGAAGTTGGAATTCGACGAAACCAGTTTCTTTGGGTCTGTGATGTCGAGATGTAGCTGCATGTTCGTTTTCGTGATTTTTGGGTATCATACGTGGTCACAGGAATTTTTAGAAGACAGATTAAAGAACGTTTGACTAAAATAAATATCTAAATAAAATATCTAGATATTTGTGGACCTTATAAATACACCACACTTTACCCTTAAACCCTAATTTCATTTCTACAGAGGTCAAGCAAGGCGCCGCTACCTCAGGAAAAAAAAAGCCACAGTGAAAAACGCAACTTCATAAATAAAAAAGAAATCAAAATCAAATGCAATAAATCACGTGATACTTATATTTGAAATCCGATTGCAATTCTCTTCAACCTCGTACCCATTTGGTGGGGTTCGTTTCATGTTTTGGCGAAGGGTTTCTCCAGCGTTCGAACTAGGGTTCGGTTTCCTCAACGATTGGGGAGATTTCGGGCAAGGGGACCATCACCGTGGGATTCGTCACTTGGAAACGCACCTGGGGTTGGATTTTTACATGGTGCGATGGAGTATTTGGTGCTGTGATTTCGTGATGTCGGGGTTAACAACTGATGATGGCGGTTTGATTGAAGCTGTCGAGTGTGTTAGTTTAGGTATGAAGGAGTGTGGTTTTGGACGAGGTGTATTCTGTTGATTTCTATTTCGAGATACATGGACGAGATGGTGGTGGAAATCACGGAAATGGTGAGCGTGTTGAAGGGGAGGAGGTCACGACATCGTGTAATTTGGGAAAGAAAGGAGCTGTACACGGTCAGGTTCTTCGAAGTGGTAATGGGCCAAAGAGGAAAAGCTAAGCCCAATTCAAATTTACCAAGTTTATTTTAAATAGAGTTTTGATTTGTGTTTGAAAATGGAAATGGCGTGAGCAGGAGATCGGTTTTTCGTGGAGTTGGGATTTTGTTTGTGCGAAGGAAGAAGAAGGCTCATAGCGGGTTGGATGCGGATGTGGGCTGGATAAAAGGTTAAAGCCCAACGAAGTTTTATATATATGTTCTAATCCAATTTAAAGAGTGAATGAATTTGTAACCTTAATGTCTTTGCCATACGATATCTGAATCGCGAACGGTCGGACCCGTTGGGACTGTATGGATGACGACTACAATATGGAACCCACTGGAAGTGGATTGAGGCTCATTACAATTTATAGCGAAATAAATTGTCTGTCTGAATCAAAGACAGTTAATCGTTTTTAACGAAAACAGTCCAATGTGAGTAAATCTCACTAACTCTGAACAATTTATAATTTCATGTTGTATTTTTAGAACTGTTAAGTATTGGCTGATTGACTGTGTGTTGACTGTTTGATTGAACTGCTAGTCAGTTAGTTGAATTTCTATATTGATTCTGTTTAACAGAATATATCATATGGAACTGAAAGTGATGTTGATTTTATTTTGTAATATCTGTGGATGCAGGGAAACAGGTTGGAGGAATTCGACTGGATTCCTCAACAGTTATTTTACTGTGATTCATATATTGTAATATATGATGTGATATATAATCTGTTGTCGATTATATGTGTTTGAACGATATTGGACATCGTAATTTGATATGTTAAACACCATAACATACCGGGATTTAGAGAAAAGGGGAATTTGTCACAGTGAATACTGAAAAGAGAATATTTACAAATAGAAATTTATTTATAAATGGATTATTTATAAATAGAAAATACTTAGAAATGAAACCCTAAAGGAATTATTTGCAAATAGATTAGAACGAGAAATGTTTGTAAACCATTTACAAATCAATCAGAAAGAGAAATGTTTGTAAACCATTTACAAGTGGAATCAAAAGAGGAATATTTGTAAAATCTTTACAAATGAAATCGAAAAGGAGGCATTTGTAAAACCATTTACAAATAGAATTAAAAAGGGAATATTTAGAAAATAAATAGAGTTAAACCAGTTAGAGTTAATCAAATAGAGTTAAAACAGTTAGAGTTAATCAATAAGAGTTAACCAGTTAGAGTTAATCAATTAGAGTTAACCAGTTAGAGTTAAACCAGTTAGAGTTAATCAGTTAGAGTAAATCGAACTAGAGTTATTCAAAAAGGAGTTATCGAATATTTGTGATTCGAAATAAGAGTTAAATAGAGTTATCGAATATTAGCTTTTCGAATAAGAGTTAAATGGAGTTAAAGGAATAAATCAAATGTAGTTTATTCGAATGGAATTAAAGGAGTTAATCGAATTTGGTTTATTCGAATAGAGTTAAAGGAGTTATCGATTATAGTTTAATCGAAAGGAGTTATCGAATTAGTTATTCGAAAGGAGTTATCGATTATAGTTTAATCGAAAGGAGTTATCAAATTAGTTATTCGAAAAGAGTTAAGTAAGGAGTTAAGTAAAAAGAGTTAATTGATTAGGGTTAAATAAATAGAGTTAATCGAATTTAGTTTATTCGAAGAAGGGTTTTCGAATCTAGTTATTCGTAAGAGAGATTATCAAATATAGTTATTCGAAGGGAGGAGTTATCGAATAGAGATTTATTCGAACGAGAGTTACGTAAGGAAGTTTGTTAAAGAATTAAAAGGTGAACTTTGTCTATTTCAAGGTTAGAAAAATTGTTCAGTTAAGGTATGAGAGGTAGTATTACCCCAACTTGATTGACTTCATTTTTAACTAAGGAATGGTTAAGGTTCGATAGTGAAGGTGGGTTAAAGGAATTTAGTTAATAAGCGTTATGGTTTGAGTTGGCATCGCGAAGGTTTGTTTAAACATCTGTCTAAGTCCAATGAAGGAGTTTTGGAAATGTTTTCCGAATAAGAACCAGAAATGTTTTCTGATATAGAAAACAAGAAATGGAAATGTTTTCCAATGATAATAACATATATTTTCTAAATTTTGAAAAATAGAAATGTTGAATATAGGGAAACAGGAGATGAAAAATGAACTAAGGAGATAAATGTTAAATGATATTTGATCGATATGAATTTCCATCTGGAAATAATATCGTTGTTTGCACACCTGTTTTTCTTGATGGTAAAATCACATACTATTGAAGTTTTGACCATTTTAACGTTGTTAATATGGAGATACCGGTTGGATTATTATCCAAAGAACCACTCTGTATTGGCATAAGCGTTGCGAATCATATATACCAACGATAATTGAAGACGGAGTAAAGTGCAAGGGCTATTGTATAAATCTTAGATAACAGTGCCTAAGATGGATGCACTGAATAGTGCCTTCAGTTCATCCTGTTCCTGGATGACTTGTATGGATGAATGTCTGACAGAGTATTTTCAGAAAGGTCACGTACATTGATTTATTCAACCGTACCAAGAGTGGAAGCGGAGAAGGAAACTTCTTTAGCTAACACTAATGTACTGTTGCAGACATCAATTAGTGATTTTCGATGGATCTGACAATGTGGCATTCGAAGTGAATCTGATGTGATGATGAAGCGTAACCTCAAGCCTCATCAACCGGTAAATGACAGAAATCGGGCAGGCAGCATGGCTAAGTCGGTCACTCCGAAGTAGGGTGTATAATCACCTGATCTAGAGTTTCATTTATTTCTAAAAATCTATTGTTGATGCTGTCCCATTCGGGAAACGGTTGCTGATCCCAACCGTTGGTGATATACATTCGATACACTCAAGCGAAATGAGTGGTCGGTCATGTGTGGCCGGGTTGCAAGATGTTCATGTTGAACCCAGTGTATTCCTATCTTGAGGTACATTAGCGGAAGGTGGTTCCATACCTTGTCATAGTTGGAAATCCATTACCCAATACGTGCTTGCGGTTTTGATTGTATACTATATATGTAGAACATGAGATGAAAGTGTTTCTGCTAGATGATTATTATATTTATGGTTGATAGACATTATTATAATATCAAAAGGTTTTTAATATAAAGATAATTTGGATTCTCATAAGGGAAAAACCCGTTCCGTTATACGGTGTGGTCTTATGAGATATCATTTACCTGCTTGAACTGTTTTAAACTGTTTTACTCATACCAGTCCCATGACTGACCCGGAGTTTATTTTATTGTTTTCCCTAAACTGTTGGGTACCCAATTTTGTACGGACAGTCAAGTAGTCAGGATTTACATATATACTGGAAGAGTTTGGAGCAGGAGGCTTCAGGATTCTATAAATATAGTCATTTCCGCTGTGTTGTAAGTGTTGTACTTTGATAATGATGTATATTCAAGTACAGATGTATATTTCAAGTTATGTTATATATATTATATGTTATTCGTTCCGCTGTGAGGTTCGTGTTACTCTGATGTTGTGTTCTCCTTCTTCTTCTATTCTAAGTTTCTATCTTATCTTTCCTCACCCTCTAATTTCTTTCATTAACTACCGGTATTTTCGATCCTTGGATGTTCGATACATGTTGTATATCGGATAACCAAGATCGTAAATTTCCGGGTCGTTACAGTTGGTATCAGAGCATAAGGTTAAGTTAAGAATTTCCTTGGCTCTGTGGCGTGACTCGGTAGAGATAGGGTTAGTAATACCCTAGATTGAGTTTGAGTGTATATATACGGGTGAATGTATTTGTTATTTGATATAAAAATGGTTTTATATTGTGGAGATTTATTGGTTAAGTTGTTTATGAGTTCTGGTCGATCAGTTTGATCCACTGTATCGGTAGGAGTTGGTAAACACTTGAATACGATGAACCGTCATGATATGTTTTGAAAAGAGGATAAATGAAATAATTTTACCCAAAGTATATTTTGATATAAGGGATTTATATTGGAATGTTTATAATATATTGGATATATTGGTTGTTATTATAATCAAGTAAGATTATAAATTAAATGGTTATGTAAATAACCAATCAGAATTTATATAAGTGAAATACGTGAAATCAGATGAGTTAAATCTGAAATTAAAACCAAAATTGGAATTAAAATTCTGGAAAATTGGATAAGTGTTTGTAAATGGATTTGGATTAAAAATAAGGAAAATTTAAGATCCTGGGAGATTTTAAATTGTTTTACAAGCAGTGTGAATTATATTTTGAAATGAATTTCAAAGTGGAAATGTTTAGAAATGGTTTTATAGTATTGAACTCACTTCGATCGCTGGAAAATAGATTCCGATGATGACAGCTGCATCACCAGTATTCATTTTCGAGTTGTAAGTGACGAATTACTACCAGAGATACTGTTTTGTGTGTTTTGGGAAAGACAAGTTGTGTTGAATTTCAAAAAGGAAAATTTGATTTTTTGGAAAGAGTAAACTGTTTAAAAACTCTCAGGGAAATACTATTTGAATTAAAAATAAATTTAATAAAAATTTGTGAAAGAAAAATTGAATTAAAGTAAAGCAAGTAAAGTGGTAACTGAGATTGAATTAGAATGATATCAAGACAAATTGGATTGTGAGATTCAAATTTGAAGTGTAATGTGATAATCAAGTTAAGAATTGGGAATCGAGAATGAAACTCGAGTTTGAAATGGTATTTGGCTCGAAGATAAGCAAATGGTTGTGTTGTGGATAAAAGCAGATTGGAATTTGATTGGGATGACCCTTGTATCCGCTGAATTGATAACAGGTGGAAAGGATAAAATGATATGCCGACAAAAGGTACAAGCTTATATTTCTATTAGATATAAGATTTATGAGCCGAATTGGCAAGCCGTTTGGCTATTTGATTTTCTTTTGGGATGGAGATGGCCCAAAGGGGCGAGTTAGAGTTTGACCTATTGACCATTACAAAGGAGGTGCTGGCGAAATTTTTCGAAAAGTTAAGGCATTAGAAAATTTTCGTTGATAAGAATTAATTAATATTTAATTGAAATTAAACTGTTCCAGTTGGAAACTGAAGTTAAGAAGTGAACAAATAAGTTATAACCAGTTAATAGAGTTGTTTTCTAACTTAGCAATTTCGAGGACGAAATTATTTTAAGTGGGGAAGATTGTAATGACCCGCATTCGCAGAGGGTATTATAATTAATTTATTTAATTATATAAATAGTGATCTAGTGAATTAAATAGTGGTTTAATTAAATAATGGTGAATATTTAATTAAAATGATAAATCAAATAATATATTTAATTTTGAAATAACCAGGATTGGCTGAAATGACGATATGGTGTGAACTAGATCATCTGTGATATTTAATTCAGTTTAGAATTGAATTAGAATAACGAATATATTATTTGAACGACAGTTTGAACGTATAATTATATTATAATAAAAAACCGAGCTTGAAATAGCGTTGCAGTTCGTAAATTGGCGATTTGAACTTCAACTGAATGTACATGATTCGTTTTAAATCGGATTTCTGTGAAACAAGAAACGTGTGGAGCTGGTGGAGTATATCTTTCTAGTGGAAGAGAAAAATCGGGATTTCGTCGTGTAGATTTTTGATTTACGTCCAAATCAAATTTCAAGAAAGTCGCTGTGGAATTCCTTTATAATTTATAAAGGAATTATTTATATTTTAAAAAGGGATTTCAATATAAATCGAATATCGGGTTGACCCAGATTTGAAATATCAAGTTATAAATCCCAGTAGAGCTGTATGGTATTCCACTGTGAATATATACGATAATATTTATTTATAAATATTTAATTTAATTATATTTAAATATATTTATATATTTAAATGGGCTATCCAGGACTTTAAAAACAACCACTTTTGCAAACGAAGTCAGAATTCGATGAAACTAATTTTGTTGAATCTGCAATGTTAAATAGTTGTTAGATTCCAAGTTCTGTGATTTTTAGAGTCACAATGTGGTCGTACGGATTTTTAGAGTGAGAAACAGTCAGTATTTCGATGGTTAAAAATACGTTGTGTGAGCATACGAAGTCGGAATTCGACGAAACCAGTTTCTTTGGGTTCGTGATGTCGAGATGTAGCTGCATGTCTGTTTTCGTGATTTTTGGGTATCATATGTGGTCACAGGAATTTTTAGAAGACAGAAAAAAGAACGTTTGACTAAAATTAATATCTAAATAAAATATCTAGATATTTGTGGATCTTATAAATACACCACACTTTACCCTTAAACCCTAATTTCATTTCTACAAAGGTCAAGCAAGGCGCCGCTACCTCAGGAAAAAAAAGACACAGTGAAAAACGCAACTTCATAAATAAAAAAGAAATCAAAATCAAATGCAATAAATCATGTGACACTTATATTTGAAATCCGATTGCAATTCTCTTCAACCTAGTACCCATTTGGTGGGGTTCGATTCATGTTTTGGCGACAGGTTTCTCCAGCGTTCGAACTAGGGTTCGGTTTCCTCAATGATTGGGGAGATTTCGGGCAAGGGGACTATCACCGCGGGATTCGTCACTTGGAAACACACCTGGGGTTGGATTTTTACATGGTGCGATGGAGTATTTGGTGCTGTGATTTCGTGATGTCAGGGTTGACAACTGATGACGGCGGTTTGATTGAAGCCGTGAGTGTGTTAGTTTTGGTATGAAGGAGTGTGGTTTTGGACGAGGTGTATTCTGTTGATTTCTATTTCGAGATACATGGACGAGATGGTGGTGGAAATCACGGAAATGGTGAGCGTGTTGAAGGGGAGGAGGTCACGGCATCGTGTAATTTGGGAAAGAAAGGAGCTGTACACGGTCAGGTTCTTCAAAGTGGTAATGGGCCAAAGAGGAAAAGCTAAGCCCGATTCAAATTTACCAAGTTTATTTTAAATAGAGATTTGATTTGTGTTTGAAAATGGAAATGGCATGAGCAGGAGATCAGTTTTTCCTGGAGTTGGGATTTTGTTTATGCGAAGGAAGAAGAAGGCTCATAGCGGGTTGGATGCGGATGTGGGCCGGATAAAAGGTTAAAGCCCAACGAAGTTTTATGTATATGTTCTAATCCAATTTAAAGAGTGAATGAATTTGTAACCTTAATATCTTTGCCATACGATATCAGAATCGCGAAAGGTCGGATCCATTGGGACCGTATGGACGACGACTACAATATGGAACCAACTGGAAGTGGATTGGGGCTCGTTACAATTTATAGAGAAATAAATTGTCCGTCTGAATCAAAGACAGTTAATCGTTTTTAACGATAACAGTCCAATGTGAGTAAATCTCACTAACTCTGAACAGTTTATAATTTCATGTTGTATTTTTAGTACTATTAAATATTGGCTGATTGACTATGTGTTGACTGTTTGATTGAACTGCTAGTTAGTTAGTTGAATTTCTATATTGATTCTGTTTAACAGAATATATCATATGGAACTGAAAGTGATGTTGATTTTATTGTGTAACATCTGTGGATGCAGGGAAATAGGTTGGAGGAATCCGACTGGATTCCTCAACAGTTATTTTACTGTGATTCATATATTGTAATATATGACGTGATATATAATCTGTTGTCGATTATATGTGTTTGAACAATATTGGACATCGTAATTTGATATGTTAAACACCATAACATACCGGGATTTAGAGAAAAGGGGAATTTGTCAAAATGAATACTGAAAAGAGAATATTTACAAATAGAAATTTATTTATAAATGGATTATTTATAAATAGAAAATACTTAGAAATGAAACCCTAAAGGGATTATTTGCAAATAGATTAGAACGAGAAATGTTTGTAAACCATTTACAAATCAATCAGAAAGAGAAATGTTTGTAAACCATTTACAAGTGGAATCGAAAGAGGAATATTTGTAAAATCTTTACAAATGAAATCGAAAAGGAGGTATTTGTAAAACCATTTACAAATAGAATTAAAAAGGGAATATTTAGAAAATAAATAGAGTTAAACTAGTTAGAGTTAATCAAATAGAGTTAAACCAGTTAGAGTTAATCAATTAGAGTTAAACCAGTTAGAGTTAATCAATAAGAGTTAACCAGTTAGAGTTAATCAATTAGAGTTAACCAGTTAGAGTTAAACCAGTTAGAGTTAATCAGTTAGAGTAAATCGAACTAGAGTTATTCAAACGGAATTAAAGGAGTTAACGAATATTAGTGATTCGAAATAAGAGTTAAATAAAGTTATCGAATATCAGTTATTCGAATAAGAGTTAAATGGAGTTAAAGGAATAAATCAAATGTAGTTTATTCGAATGGAATTAAAGGAGTTAATCGAATTTGGTTTATTCGAATAGAGTTAAAGGAGTTATCGATTATAGTTTAATCGAAAGGAGTTATCGAATTAGTTATTTGAAAGGAGTTATCGATTATAGTTTAATCGAAAGGAGTTATCGAATTAGTTATCCGAAAAGAGTTAAGTAAGGAGTTAAGTAAAAAGAGTTAATCGATTAGGGTTAAATAAATAGAGTTAATTGAATTTAGTTTATTCGAAGAAAGGTTTTCAAATCTAGTTATTTGTAAGAGAGATTATCAAATATAGTTATTCGAAGGGAGGAGTTATCGAACAGAGATTTATTTGAACGAGAGTTACGTAAGGAAGTTTGTTAAAGAATTAAAAGGTGAACTTTGTCTATTTCAAAGTTAGAAACGTTGTTCAGTTAAGGTCTGATAGGTAGTGTTACCCCAACTTGATTGACTTCAATTTAACTAAGGAATGGTTAAGGTTCGATAGTGAAGGTGGGTTAAAAGAATTTAGTTAATAAGCGTAATGGTTTGAGTTGGCATCGCGAAGGCTTGTTTAAACATCTGTCTAAGTCCAATGAAGGAGGTTTGGAAATGTTTTCCAAATAAGAACCAGAAATGTTTTCTGATATAGAAAACAAGAAATGGAAATGTTTTCCAATGGTAATAACATATATTTTCTAAATTTAGAAAAATAGAAATGTTGAATATAGGGAAACAGGAGATGAAAAATGAACTAAGGAGATAAATGTTAAATGATGTTTGATCGATATGAATTTCCATCTGGAAATAATATCATTGTTTGCACACCTGTTTTTCTTGATGGTTAATCACAGACTATCGAAGTTTTGACCATTTTAACGTTGTTAATATGGAGAGACCGGTTGGATTATTATCCAAAGAACCACTCTGTATTGGCATAAGCGTTGCGAATCATATATGCCAAAGATAATTGAAGACGGAGTAAAGTGAAAGGGCTATTGTATAGGTCTTAGATAACAGTGCCTAAGATGGATGTACTGAATAGTGCCTTCGGTTCATCCTGTTCCTGGATGACTTGTATGGATGAATGTCTGACAGAGTATTTTCAGAAAGGTCACATACATTGATTTCTTCAACTGTACCAAGAGTGGAAGCAGAGAAGGAAACTTCTTTAGCTAACACGTAATGTACTGTTGCAGACATCAATTAGTGATTTTCGATGGATCTGACAATGTGGCATTCGAAGTGAATCCGATGTGTTGATGAAGCGTAACCTCAAGGCTCATCAACCGGTAAATGACAGAAATCGGGCAGGCAGCATGGCTAAGTCGGTCGCTCCGAAGTAGGGTGTATAATCACCTGATCTAGAGTTTCATTTATTTCTAAAAATCTATTATTGATGCTGTCCCATTCGAGAAACGGTTGCTGATCCTAACCGTTGGTGATATACATTCGATACACTCAAGCGAAATGAGTGGTCGGTCATGTGTGGCCGGGTTGCAAGATGTTCTTGTTGAACCCAGTGTATTCCTCTCTAGAGGTACACTAGCGGAAGGTGGTTCCATACCTTGTCATAGTTGGAAATCCATTACCCAATAGGTGCTTGCGGTTTAGATTGTATACTATATATGTAGAACGTTAGATGAAAGCGTTTCTGCTAGATGATTATTATATTTATGGTTGATAGACAATATTATAATATCAAAAGGTTTTTGATATAAAGATAATTTGGATTCTTATAAGGGAAAAACCCGTTCCGTTATACTGCGTGGTCTTATGAAATATCATTTACCTACTTGAATTGTTTTAAACTGTTTTACTCATACCAGTCCCATGACTGACCCGGAGTTTATTTTGTTGTTTTCCCTAAACTCTTGGGTGCCCAATTTTGTACGGGCAGTCAAGTAGTCAGGATTTACAGATATACTGGAAGAGTTTGGAGCTGGAGGCTTCAGGATTCTATAAATATAGTCATTTCCGCTGTGTTGTAAGTGTTGTACTTTGATAATGATATATATTCAAGTACAGATGTATATTTCAAGTTATGTTATATATATTATATGTTATTCGTTCCGCTGTGAGGTTCGTGTTACTCTGATGTTGTGTTCTTCTTCTTCTTCTTCTATTCTAAGTTTCTATCTTATCTTTCCTCACCATCTAATTTCTTTCATTAACTACCGGTATTTTCGATCCTTGGATGTTCGATATGTGTTGTATATCGGATAACCAAGATCGCAAATTTCCAGGTCGTTACAGAATAATTTCTGAATTATTACATATGAATGCGTTGATTATTATTACAATCAAATGGAATTATGAAATATTGAAATGGTTATATAATGTGTATACGGATAACATTCACATATGAGATAAACCAAGATTAAGTTCAAACCAGAATTGGAATTTAAATTTTGGGTGTTTAGAAAATATTTTCTAAAATATTATAAAGTAATATAACATTACTTTGAAGTATTTTTGAATAAGAATGGTTTAAATGGATTATAAAAGTAATTAAGGATTGAAATCACTTCAGCGGCGTGAAAATAATTCTGATAATGGATCGCGACATTATCAGTATTCATTTTCGTATTTCTAAGTGACGGATTACTACCATAATAGATTTATTAATGGAAATTGCTTGAGAAAAATTGTGTTGTCTTAGAAATTCAAATGTTTTGAATTGAGTTAATTATAAATATATGTGTATAACTATACATGATTTCAAACTAATTTGAAATAAAACCGGAGTATTTGAATTCTGAAATCAAAATTTAACTTGTAAAGTAAAGAGATTGAAATGGTAGAAGTGAATCAAATGAATTAAAATTTAACTTATGTTAAATGAAATTTGACTGGATTAAAGATGATCCAAAATGACACTAAACAAAGAGAAATGCTTGAAATTGGAATTAATAAAGTGAATCCGACTTATGTATAAACAATTTGAATATATACTGGATTATGTTAATTGGAATTGAATTAGATTCAAGCATAATAAGTGGATTGACTTATATAGAATTTAGACTTGAATTGATAGAATGGAAGCGAAATAATCAGGAGTTGATTAGAGTGTTAAAAAATGGAAGTTGGGTTGATTTGTGACCAACTGGAAATGGATATATGTATGCTGAGCAGATAGTGAATGAAAGCAAATGCAAAAGATAGAATTATGCCCGACAAAAAGGTACATGTTTACAATATTACATGGATTTGATGTTTTTATGAGTCTATGGGGGCAAGCCGCTTGGCTTTTTGATTTTCTTTTGGATTGGAGAAGGCTAAAAAAGGCGAGTTGTGGTTGTACCGATTGAGCCGTGCAAAGAAGATGCTGGCAAAAATTTTCGAAAATTTAAAGGGTTAGAAAATTTTCAATTTTTTTTTGATAATTTAAAATCGAGTTGTTAATTGTAATTGAAATAAGAAAACCAGAATTGTTTAATAAAATTTCAAGTGGAATCATGAAATTTATAAATGGATTTAAAATCAATTGGAATGGGTGTGGATATGCAGAAGAGCATATGAATTGAAGATAAGAAAGTAATGATGGATTGCCCAAAAATAGTGGACAGATCACTTGGAAAGAATTATGAATGGTCGAGCATTGGTATGAGAATTCGAAGGTCGCGTAAGAATTGGGTTATGAAGATATGGAATATAAGATTTCAACTAAGCAAGTTATGAGGAGTTAGAGTTATAACATTTTCACTACTAAGAAATTTCGAGGATGAAATTCTTTTAAGGGGGAAGGAATGTAACGACCCAGATTTTTAGTCATTTAATTTTGAGACATTTAAATTGGTTTTAAATGTTGTATTGATAATTTAAAAAGGATTTTATAATGAATTTATTTATAAAACAAAGTTTTAATGTATACTTTATAATATAATTTAAAACAAGCTCGAAATAGTCATGGTAGTTCGTAATTTAATGTTTTGAACTTCAATTGAATATACAAAATCTAATATAAGTCGGAATTCAAAGAAACAAGAAGCATTTAGATCTATTTGATTATATTTTTCGAATGAAAGAGAAAAATCAAGATTTCCATATTGTAGATTTTGTTTTATGCCCAAATCAAATTTTCAAATAGTCGCTATTGAATTCGTTATTAAAATATAACGTTTTATTATATAAAATAAAAGGGGATTTTAATATATTGAATAAGAATTTGTTTGAAACTCAACCAGAAGTATTTTATTTTGATACTGTATGAAATTCTGCCTTAGTATTTCCAATTGCAATATTTCCTTATTATTATATTTAGATGTTTTAAAATTGATTTTTTTTTAATTTAAATTGGACCTCTGTTTGCGACGAAACCATTTCCATCATGTCGGGAATATTTAATTATTGCTAGATTTCAAGTTTTGAGCCATCCGGAGTTGTTATGTGAGCGTGGGATAAATAAACATGAATCAATTAGCGAATTTATTATTTAAAATTCGCATTTTTTCCAAATGGACTCGGTTTTCAATGAAAGAAGTTTTCATTATAACCGGAATGTTTAACTATAGCACGATGTAAATTTTCATCGCAATTGGATTACATACGTAGTCACACGAAATTAAAGTAGCGAACTTGAAATAGCAATAATATATTTTGAGAATATACCAAACTTACTCTATAAAATATCACCAACTTCCTGCTCATTTCGAAACCCTTAAGAAAAGTCTTCTGTCATTTTCTTCAAGCTGCCATCTCCAGACAATAGAGAAAAAAAATCACAACTTCTAAATTAGAGATAAAATCCAATTCGAAACGAAAATTCATGATTCCAATTTCATTGATTTTCTTTTCTTAGACTCTTCAATCGAGTATATTTCTCCTTTGGTTCAGTCAAGTTCCTAAAACTCGATTTTTGAGCGTCAAAATTAGGGTTCGGAATTTTGGGGTTTCTGACATTTGTTTTTCGATTTGGAGATTGTAGTGGTGCCAGTTGTGGGATTTTTACACCTACGTAACATTTTGTGAGGGGATTTACTTTTAAAAAGAATCGTTGTTTGCTTGATGGGTTGAGTGTTTTCATGTCGACATCGAGATGGGAATGAGGATGTCAAGTTAGGCGTTTTGGTGTTTTACGTGAAGGGTTCGCGGGGGTTAGCGTATGATGAAGTCAGGGCGGGATATAATGCTTCTGGTGATCAATACAGGAAGTAGTGACGAACGGTTTAAGGGCGAGTCTGTGCATTGGGTGCGTAGTTGTCGGAATGAGGAAGATGGTTGAGTTTACCGGTGTGGTCAGTGGAGATGGGTTTTACTATGAGATGGGTGTTCACAGTATATAATGGTGGAGAAGTTACAAGGGAGTTCATGTTTGGGAGTGTATGTATCTTGCGTGATGATTTTTTTTTTTGAAAAGTAGACTATTTGAAATTTCTAGTGCGGAAGTAGAGGGTGAAGCATGTGGGTGCAACACTGTTGCGAGCTTCAAAAGAATATATGGGAGAAGAATTAAAGTGCATTCTTTGGGTGAGTTTGAAAATAGGAATACTGGAGGAAAATTGTTTACTGTAGCCAAAGATGGAAAGAAGACTCAAGGAGCATTAGCGTTAATCTTAAAATTAAGGTTTCGAAATAACAGTGAATTCCAATAACAGCTCCACAACCTCCACCATATTTGTCATTGATTCAATGCCTTACTTAGAGTCAAAAATGAAGTCTCAAGCTTAAATTTAAGGTTCATTTATTTAAGTATTACAATAACTAATGATATTTAATAGTACATGAGCTCGTAACAATTTTATTAATTTCGTCTGTAAGCAGAATCCAACAACGTCAGTTACGCTGAAATAGTGATGCCGAAATCTGCATTTTGGAACTAACGTAGAGGATAACTGAGCTACAGGAATTTCAAGGAAAAATCAAATGTCGGTTTGATTTTAATCCGAACCAAAGTAGAACCGTCAACTGAGAAATGAGGTGAGTAAACTCACTAACTCTGCCTCATTTATATTTTTCTATAAATATGTTTTAAATTTATTTATAGTAATTTTATATTGTGTGATGGTTGTTTGGATGAATAGTTGGTAAAATTGGTTGAAATGGTTGATAAAATTACATCGTTGATCGTTTATTAGTTCTGATATTTCATATTGATGTGAAATAATATCAATTATGTGATTAACATCTGTTATTGCTGGGAAACAGGTTGGAGGGATCCATCTGGATTCCTCCACATTTTATTCACTGTTTATTTATTTATTGTGATTTATGATGTGATATACGATCGATGATTGATTTTGTTGTGGTTGAATTACACTGCCCAAAGTTTTGGTATTTAAATACCGCAAAAATATTTTAGAATATAGAAAAGATATTGAGGTGTTAGAAGGAAATTATTTCCAAAATAGAAATTAGATTTCAAATGGATTAGAAACTGAAACTTGTTTAAGTGAATTAAACAAGAAGTTGTTTATAATAATGTTTTTAAATAAAGTAAAATAACCATCACTGGATAATGTAATAATATAAATTCAAGCGTCAATTTACGAAGTGGAATTGGAAGTCAGCTCGACAAAAACGATGAGTTTCATAAAAATTGGGATGTATATTGAACAGAAATAAATCCACAGGGATTTACAATTGGAATTCGACTACATCGAATTTGCCATTTAAAATGAATTATTTCTGAAAGGATGATATATATGGTTTGAAAAGATAAAGACCAGGTGTTTTAAATTGAAATGGTAAGGGTTTTATAAACAGACAGCTATAAATGGATTTATAATAAATACCCAATGGGAATTAGTTGAATATGTAAATAGAAGAATTTGATATGTAAATAGAATAGAGAAGTAGAATAACCCAATAGTTATAACCAAGTTATAATTATAATTGTATATAATGAAATCAAAATGGAGATTTTGTCAGCAGGTTTATATTGGTTTTAAACCAATAATTTTATAATGGAATTTGAAGTCAGTTTGGAATTTATAAACCAAATTATAAATAATTTGGGCCTCAAACGAGAATTTGTAAAAAGGAAGCGTATAATCGAATTTTATAAGCGAAGGAAATCTATAAATGGACGTTATAGAATTGAATGGGAAGCTATAACATTCAACAAGTTATATTCGTTGTTTTATAAGAAAAGTCTTGATTTTATAAGAAAAAGAAGGGATATTAAAAAGAGAAAAGCAAAAACGTTTCGAAAGTAGAAAATTGGATATTTTGAAATGGTATTTCAATTAAAGCGGAAAATTGTTTTGGTAAAGTGAACAACGACTTGAAAAGCAAATGTGTTGTAGTTGGGAATGGTTTTACAGGGATTTGGGTTTGGCAATAAGATTTCAAATAAGAATTTGAATGGAATAGAAAATTGAGATGATCTGTAATGATGGGGTTATTCCCAAATTTCGAATGTTATATTCCTAAGTTCAGAATGTCGGTCGAATATAAGATTTATTCGAAGAAAGTTATATATATTGGAATTTGACAATGTCAAATTTGGGGAAAGTATTAATTACTTCCCGTTTGAAATAAAGTTTTAATCTTTTATTTTTTTATTTTTACTTATTTAAAGAATGAGATAAAAAGTTATATTTCTAAATTAAAATTTGGCAACAACGATTATAAACGCTACTGTTATGATAAATGTTTTGTAAATCTAAACAACAATTATAAACACTACGGTTATGATAGATGTTTTGTAAATCTAAACAGCGATTTTAACGCTGTTATTATAATAAATGTTCTATAAAGCTAAACAGCGATTTTAACGCTGCCGTTATAATTATTGTTTGGAAACAACGATTATAACGCTACCGTTATAATCAATATTTTTCCGTAAAAGAAGTGGATTCTTAGATTGAATCCAAAAGTCGCGTAAGCGAGCTTTTGTTTGAAGTTGTGAGCTTGACTATTTCAAAGTTGAGAATGTTGTTCAGTTAAGGTCTGAGAGGTAATTATCCCCCAACTTGATTGACTTCATACTTAACTAAGAAATTGTTAAGGTTCGGTAGCGAAGATTGGTTAGGGATCCGATTAGTAAATGAATAAGTAATGAATTGAGTTATAGCAACGATGTTTATTATGTAACATGGGTTTATCTCAATGAAAAGGTCTTGGAAAACATTTTCCAAAGTAAATCAGAGGTGGTTTCTAAGTATAGAAAATGAAATGATTTGGGATAACCAGAAGTAAGGAATGATAATTGGAAATGTTTTTTTTTTCCAATGTTAGTAAAGTATATTTTCTAAAATATAGAAATAAGAATATATGAATATATAGAAATGTTTTCAAATTGGAATAAGAGATATCTTCTCGAATAAAGAAATAATGACGTTGGAATGTCTTCCAAGAATCGAGATTGAGATTTGAAAGGATATGGAAGATTGAAAAGGGATTTTAGAATCGATACTATAATAAGGAATTAATATAAAAAGGGGGTTAGTGTTGTTTGATGGTTGATCGGTAGAAATTTCCAATTGGGAAATAGGACAGTTGATTGTATGGATGTTCCTTTGATAGTTAAATCACCAACTATCAAAGTTTTTTTTATTTTATGCCACCATTGTCAATATGGAGAGACCGCGATCAGGTTTAATATCCGAAAACCATTCCGTATTGGCATAAGCGTTACGAATCAACTTATGCTGAAGATATATGAAGACGGAGAAAAATGCAAGGGTTGTTTTGTTAATCCTAGATAGAAATTTCCTAAGATGGATTAATCGAATGGTGCCTTCGGTTTGTCCAATCCCAGGACAACGTATACGGGCAAATGTTTGACGACATGACATTCAAAGTAAATGATGGCAAGAAGTGCTGAAGGAAAATCATGACCTCAAGCCTCATCACCCGAGAAATGACAAAAATCGGGCAGGCAGCATGGCCATGTGGGTCATTCCCATTAGGGGTATTATCACCTGATCTAGAGAAATTTCATTTGCTTCTTATTCTATTCGTTGCTGTATGCTTTCGGTTGCGGTTGCTGATCACAACCGTTGGTGATAATATGCTCGATACACTCAAGTTAAATGAGTGGTCAGCCATGTGTGGGCCGGATTGCAAGGCGTTCTTATTGAACCCAGTGTATTCCCCTCTAGAGATACACTATCGAAAGGTGGTTCCATACCCTGTCATAGTCGGAATCCAATCTCCAATAAGTGCCCTGCGGTTTTTTATTTTATATTATATATGGAACGTGAAATGCAAACATTCTGCTAAATTTATATTTATTTGATGTAGACACTATTATAATATCACCGGATTTGGTATCAAAAATATTTAGGTTATCGTAAGATAAAAACCATCTGTATTTATGTGTCGATCAGTATTACGATTTTCATTTCTTTCGAAAGGATTTTGAAAGTTAAACAAATGATTGGAGTTTACTCACACCAGTCCCATGATTGACCCAGAGTTTATTTTGTTTGTTTTCCATAAACTCTTGGGTGCCCAAATTTGTATGGGCAGTCAAGTAGTCGGGATTTTCCAGATTCACTTGAAAGAGCTGGAAGCAGGATGTTTCACCAGTTAGTTATAGACTATCATATTTTCCGCTGTGTATATCTGGAAACAGGTGTTTATAACTGTTCCAGAAATTGTTGATGTACTCTGATAATGATATGTATATGCAAAACAGATTTGTATTTCCAAAGTTTATGTTATCTAATATATTTTATTCATTCCGCTGTGAGTTTGTGATCTTCGTTTTCTTCTATTCTAATATTTCTTTCTTTCTATTTCTCATCCTATAACTTCTTTCTAATAATGATTCGTATTTCTGTGCTATTTGGGTTGGACATGTGGTGTAATTAGTCAACTCAAAGTGTATGGAAATTCGTTCGTTACATTTGGTATTTGAGCTAAAAGTTGAATAGTAACCTTGGCTCTGTGGTGTGATTCAATAGAGATGGG
This sequence comes from Allium sativum, assembly GCA_030737875.1. Classification (NCBI taxonomy): domain Eukaryota; kingdom Viridiplantae; phylum Streptophyta; class Magnoliopsida; order Asparagales; family Amaryllidaceae; genus Allium; species Allium sativum. Next base: position 470,458,220 of record CM060924.1, on the reverse strand, counting down.
GTTAGTAATACCCTAGATTGAGTTTGAGTGTATATATATATATATATATATATATATATAAGAGAGCGTAATTGTAGATTTGATATAAAACTGCTTTATATTGTATTGACTGGGTTGTTGAGTGGTTTATGAATTCTGGTCGATACAGAATGTACAACTATATCGATAGGTGTTTCTAAGCTCTCGAACACAGCAATTCGATATAGTACTGTTTTAAAATGGGTAAATAAAATAATTTTGCCCAAAAATTATTTTGATATAAAAGGAATAATTTCTGAATTATTACATATGAATGTGTTGATTGTTATTACAATCAAATGGAATTATGAAATGTTGAAATGGTTATATAATGTGCATACGGATAACGTATACAAATGGGATAAACCAAGATTAAGTTCAAACTAGAATTGGAATTTTAATTCCGGGTGTTTAGAAAATATTTTATAAAATATTATAAACTAATATAACATTACATTGGAGTATTTTTGAATTAGAATGGTTTAAATGGATTTTAAAAGTGATTAAGGATGGAAATCACTTCAGCGGCGCGAAAATTATTCTGATAATAGATCGCGACATTATCGGTATTCATTTTCGTGTTTTTAAGTGACGGATTACTACCATAACAGATTTATTAATGGAAATTGCTTGAGAAAAATAGTGTTGTTTTAGAAATTCAAATGTTCTGAATTGAGTTAATTATAAATATATGTGTATAAATATACATGATTTCAAACTAATTTGAAATAAAACCCGAGTACTTGAATTCTGAAATCAAAATTTAACTTGTAAAGTAAATAGATTGAAATGGTAGAAGTGAATCAAATGAATTAAAATTTAACTTATGTTAAATGAAATTGGACTGGATTAAAGATGATCCAAAATGACATTAAACAAAGAGAAATGCTTGAAATTGGAATTAATAAAGTGAATCCGACTTATGTATAAACAATTTGAATATATACTGGATGTTGTTAATTGGAATTGAATTGGATTCAAGCATAATAACCGGATTGACTTAAATAGAAATTAGACTTTAATTGATAGAATGGAAGCGAAATAATCAAGAGTTGATTAGAGTGTTAAAACTGGAAGTTGGGTTGATTTGAGACCAATTGGAATGGATATATGTATGCTGAGCAGATAGGGAATGGAAGCAAATGCAAAAGATAGAATTATGGCCGACAAAAAGGTACATGTTTATAATATTACTTGGATTTGATGTTTTTATGAGCCTATGGGGGCAAGCCACTTTGCTTTTTGATTTTCTTTTGGACTGGAGAAGGCCTAAAAAGGCGAGTTGTGGTTGTACCGATTGAGCCATGCAAAGGAGATGCTGGCGAAATTTTTCGAAAATTTAAAGGGCTAGAAAATTTTTAATTTTTTTGATAATTTAAAATCGAGTTGTTAATTGTAATTGAAATAAGAAAACCAGAATTGGTTAATAAAATTTCAAGTGAATCATGAAATTTATCAATGGATTTAAAATCAATTGGAATGGGTATGGATATGCAGAAGAGCATATGAATTAAAGATAAGAAAGTAATGATGGATTGCCCAAAAATAGTGGACAGATCACTTGGAAAGAATTATGAATGGTCGAGCGTTGGTATGAGAATTCGAAGGTCTCATAAGAATTGGGTTATGAAGATATGGAATATAAGATTTCAACTAAGCAGGTTATGAGGAGTTAGAGTTATAACATTTTCACTACTAAGCAATTTCGAGGATGAAATTCTTTTAAGGGAGAAGGAATGTAACGACCCAGATTTTTAGCCATTTAATTTTGAAACACTTAAATTGGTTTTAAATGTTGTATTGATAATTTAAAAAGGATTTTATAATGAATTTATTTATAAAACAAAGTTTTAATGTATACTTTATAAATTTAAAACAAGCTCGAAATAGTCATGGTAGTTAGTAATTTAATGATTTGAACTTCAGCTGAATATACAGAATCCAATATAAGTCGGAATTCATAGAAACAAGAGACGTTAAGATCTATTTGATTATATTTTTCGAATGAAAGAGAAAAATCAAGATTTCCATATTGTAGATTTTGTTTTATGCCTAAATCAAATTTTCAAATAGTCGCTATGGAATTCGTTATTAAAATATAATGATTTATTATTTAAAATAAAAGGGGATTTTAATATATTTAATAAGAAATTGTTTGAAACTCAACCAGAAGTATTTTTGTAACAACCCGGAAAATCTGAGCCAATTTAAATTTTTTAATTTAGCTATTTTAGTGAATTTAAAATATTTAAAATAAATATTTTAAATAACAATGACGAAAAGTAAGTTTGAATCTACGTTTGAAAATAAATATAATTACTTTGAATTATAAGCAAGGCCTGAAAAGGCGCGGCAGTTTCAAAATTTGAATTCAAACTTTGACTGACTATACCGGGTGCAAAATAAAACGGATTTTAGTGAAACCAAAAATATTTAAATCTGTTAGCGAATATCTTTCTAACCAATCTGAAAAAGCGAAGTTTCATAGCGGGAAGCAAAAGTTATGGCCAAACGAATTTTTAGAATGGTCGCTATAGAGTTTATATAACCCGTGAAAATGGCCATTTTGCAAATGACCTCAGGATTTGACGAAACAACTTTTGTTAGATCCAGGATGTCAAATTATTGCTAGGTCTCAAATTTCATAATTTTTGAAGTTAGTACGTGAGCGTGGTAAAGGAAAATGTGTTTGGTCGATTTCTGTTAAACTGGATCGACCAGAAAAGGGCCATTTTTCAAACGGTCTTAGAATTCAATGAAACTAGTTTTGTTGGGACTGTATAGTCAATACGAAGCTAGAAAATATTTTTTGGGATTTTTTAGCAACAATATGTGGCCCCGGCAAATTGAAATGTACGTTCAAATCGAATATTGAATGTTTTATATTTTAATTTGAAGAGAAACTGACTCAAACAGTCGAATGGGCCTACGAAACATATCTCATTGTGTTCGGAATGAGGGTATTTAGCTAGGGACGACAATTGTTGGGTTTGGATTGGAATTCGTATGAGATAAGGGATATTTTAGGATTTTTAAAATATATAAATAAAATAAAAAAATCTGATTGGCTCATTCTTTTCTCTCTCCCTGTAATTTCATTTTCTCCCTCGCGATAAACGGCGGCTGTCGTTCTTTCCTTCTCTCCTCCCTATCTCCCTCCACAAGCACCGATAGCCAACGCCCCAGTTCAACTTTTTGTAGTGCTCCTCCTCACCATCAAACCCATACCTGTCTCATCCCGTCTCGTCGCGAATTGGTGGAGATCGGATGTAAGGACCCGTAACTTCCCCGGTAAGGAAAGAGCGGATACTTCGAGAACAACACACGTCAGAACGCAGACAGAAGAACATTTCATTGTATATTACAACAATTCCATCAGAATACAAGAATATACAGAGTATAAATAAATATTACACAACAGAAAAATATCAGAGATTACAATACATTCATAGCAGCGGAAAATAATACAAACACAACTGAAGGGGATATACGGATACAAAGCTTTCCGGATATCGTTCCAGCTGTAAATCAGGATCCTGTGAATATTAATCTGCAAAACCAAAACTGCTAGCTGCCCGTGTCGAAAATAAGGGCACCAAGAGTTTAGGTTATAACAATAAACTCCAGGTCAGTCATGTGACTGGTGTGAGAACTAAAACAATTATTAATCTTTATTTTAAAATTCGGTAAATCAAGGGACCACGCCGTATAACACGGAACGGGTTTCCTCCCAAGAATACCAGTGCATAGAACAACAGCGCAATGCTAAATAAAGAACAATGAAGCTATTATAAGACCCAGGTCCCATCACACAATGCAACGCAAGCCGGAGGATAGGGTTTTTACCTTATAATAGCCAAGAATTCTTGATACATTTAAAACAAATCATTTGATACTATACTAAGTGTATAGTGTACAAAACAACTTCAAATCATAAGTATCAATCATAGACGGCATAAGCGCCCCATCCCACTATGTCGCCATATATAGTATTACAACTAAAATCGAAACGTCACGTATTGAAAGTTGGATTTCCATCTGTGAACCGAGGCAAAAGATAGTCCTCACCGAATTCGAGACGCTCTAGTCCGCCCCTTTGGAAAGTACTCAGTCAAGCCTTTGGATCGTCAGGGTCGGTCCACCAATGTGGATTAAAATGCCTGAACACTGCGTTTTCACGCCCTTTGGGGCGTAAATGAGCCAACGAATGACTCCATCGGCTTCACAGAGTCAACGGTATATCTGAGGCGCCTCGCAACAACAACAACCACATAAGTCAAACTCGTCAAGGCATGTAAAACCACTGATGCCACTTCTAACTAGAAGGAAACGCATGTTCTCCCTGAGGTCCTTCTCCCGTTTCTGGTTCACAACCGGGGTGTGAGGCTCGCGAATCCACGCTACACAAAGCTATGCCACACAGGCCGTGCTTTGATCATCAACCACAAGACTTTGCTTTTCAACAGAAGCCTTGATCATTTGCCACATAGGCATGCCACACAGGCAATTCACTCCATGCGTTTGATATCCATCAATATATAACCCCTGAGCTCGTACGTCTCAGAGAAGGGCGTTAAGCAAGAGAATGAATTCTCCGCCGCCAAACAGATATATATTTAATAGAAATCAATCACAAAGACTAAAATCCAATGTCAGACACACAGTCCATTTTCAAGGTCGTTCTGGGTCTAAACGAAACCGGAGGCACCTAGTACCCCGCATATCCATCGATCTCCAAGTACGTCTGGACGATCACCAACTGATTCCATCCTCTTGGATGTACGGCCCAATCAAGATCATCAGTAATTATCCAAATGACGTGAAGACCTCCGGTCTTCAACCATCGTCTTCATCTTCGACACCACATCGAATCATTTATTCAGAATGGGATAAACCCGGTCTTTCTGAATAACTCGCGTATATAATAAACAAGTGTTACACAAACACAACATATGCCTCATTCCAATTCTTCAGTCACTAACCGTAAATTAGTAAGAGAACGATTCCCCAAATATTAATCCCGAAGGCCAAAACCAACATCAGATCAATACCCAGGAAACCATTCTACTTAGCTAACCTACAGTTAGTTTCTAAATTTCACATTCTTAGGGAAAGGTTCCCATTAATTTTATCAAAGATAAATTCTTTAAATTTATTCTTTAATCTTCTTTTAAATATCGATTCAACTAGTCGGGATTAGCGAACCACACCGAAGTAATCATTTATTTTATTTCCCAATCCCACCCTAT